>JAENPR010000521.1:0-447347 GCA_018135685.1 Themeda triandra | reverse complement strand
AATCCAGGAGCAGTCCCGAGTAAAATCAACGCCCAGGGTGCATACGGACTCCGTTTTTGATGATCTATATACAGTTGGAAAGATAATTTGATAAGCTAACCAATGGCTTTGGTTTCACATCAAAACTCGTCCTGAGTCAACGGGAATCGTCAAAACAAATCAGTGTCCAGAATCTGCCAGGGTGCTGCGACACCGTCTTTTGGTCCGTTGGGCCGTGTATCGTCTTAGAGCCCATTAGGGGGCGCGTCCAGCAGGGGTGACATCCAGGACTTTATAATTAGCTGCCGTCGCTCTCGTTAGGGTTGGGTTTTGTTTAGTTCTTGTTTTCCTCGTGGAAAGAGACATTGCTGTTGCAACTGTTAATCGCGTAGATTCCTTTGCAATCCAGTCGGGGCCCCCTGTTCTTGATCTTATTCGCACGTTGGCGCGTCGCTCGTTCCAATAAGACTTGAACTTCATCTTTATTGATAAGCTTCATATTTATCTGCAATTTCAGATTGCGTTTACTGTTCTTGCTAGTGTTCTCGATTCGCTATGTGAAAGCCTTCTCGGCGAGGTCAATCGCGTGTGCGTGGTTGATAACCAACGGAGCAGTGGTGTAACGGTTGCGGGGGTCCGGATCAGCCTTGGTTCGAAGCCTAAGATCGTGAACGTCGAGTCTCCATCAATCGACTTATCCTACCTATCGGAAGATTGGGCCTAGTGCACATCAGTCCGGCACCTTCCACTCCGCGGGCCCCTCCGGCGGGTTAGGCAGCAGAAGCCCCTCCGCCACAAGGCGCTCGAGCTCCCCCGGGGTCACGGTCGTCCGCGCCCATGGGAGCGGATCGAGCATCACCGTCGGTACCGGGGGCTTGGCGACCTCCTTGCCGGCAGCCTTGCTGGATCCCTGCCCGGCGGCCTTGCCGGTCCCCTTGCCGGCGGTACTGCTTGGCTTCCTCCCCATGGCGACGGCGGTGGAATTTGGCAGATTGCAGCGGCGCGAGACGAAGGATGGCGGCCGTGGTAGCGCGCACGGACCCCCTATCACTCCCTCTCTAACTCCTCCACTTAATGCAGGCGGAAGCAATGGCGGCGGCGGCGCTCAAGCTCCGGGCGGCGACGCTAGGGTTGAGAATGCAGACGCTTGGGGCTGGGTGACGGCGGCCAAGAACGCTAAGTGCGGAAGAGGGGAACACCGCGCCCTCCCTTTCCAATTTATAGGCGGCAGGGCCAAACGGCAACCGTGCCATCCGACGGCTAGGGTGCGTCGATCCAACGGCCATGAGTGCTCGGCGGACTCACCCAGGAACGGTAACCGCATTCAATGCGCCTGCCCAACTCCCACCTAACCCCATGTTTCAGGGGCACGCGTCACGAGCGAAAACAGAACCATCGCAGGCCCGCCATTATCGCACCGCGCTGGTTACCGCCTCAAAAGGCGTGCCCTCAACGGGTAGATTCCTCTCGGTATACGGAACGACGCGACGCGTCGGTCAGGCGGTTCCTTACACGGTAAGATAACTCGGGACCCTGGTCCCACACGTAAGTCTCGAGGGAACGGAGGCTGACCCACGAAAGGGTTTGAATAGTCGCCCTCGAGCACCCGAGTCAGGGGCGACCTAGTGGGGAGCCGGTACGAGGCCACGCTCGAGAACGAACTCTCGAGGCCCCCATGGACGTTTCCAAGGCCAAATACAATGCAACCAAGGTATCCCTCGATGGGAGGTAGTCGAGCCTCCGGCCTCCGTCGAACGAGGCCGGTACCCTGGTCGCTATGTATAGTGCTTCTATGATATTGCTTCCGAGCCTCGAAGTCGTCTCCCCTCGAAAGGGAACGAACTCTCACTTGGACTCTCCCGTTACCAGCCACCAAGGGGCTTGGTGCTCGCCTGCCGGGGTAGCACAAATCCTCTCATCCCACGATCCAAACTCGAAAGGACCCCGTGGGAACGCTAAAAAGTGGCAATGGCCTAGCCTTACGGGGCACGGGGGCTCAAGTCACATTCAGCATCCCTCGACGAAAGAGGGCAGAAAGCACTCAGGGGCTCGACGACTCGAGCCAACCTCTCGAGGAAGCGCTACAACTCCAGTTAAAACTGGTACCCCTCGATGCGACTCAATCATAGCCCCTGCAGGAATGTCCCACTCCTCCGGGGCCTCGAAGGCTACCCCGGCAGGACGCTCGCGCGCCCCCACGGAGAAACGAACCAACTTCTCTGACACGCGCCATAACGCCCTTAATCTAGGTACTTCAACTCCACTTCATCATCCCTTGCCTGAGATTTCACTCTCAAGCAAGGGCTCGGGGGCTACTGTCAGGTACCTAGATTAGGGGGTCTCAAATCTAGGGGCGCAGAGGCAACCAAACCCTGCATTGCTCCCCCTAATCCCCAAATTAACTAAGGAATATCCCAGTGCCACCTCTCGAGGCACCCAGGGCCAGCCTACGAGCAGGCCCAAAGGCCTGGCGCTCGGGTCACTCGTTTTGAGACCCTGCCACCCGATCACTCAAGACGGTGACGGAAACCTCTCGAGCGAGCGATCGCTCGAGAGGATGACGGAAACCCCTCGAGCGAACGGGGGCTCGAACGGGCCTCTCGAGAGGACTCTCCCTGGACGCCCACATGGCTACAGGGCTCGAAAATAGTGGAAAGTACACCCACTCCGCCTAACCCCGTGGCTACAGTGAGTGGAATAGTGAGAAGTACGCCCATCGCTTCACCTATTCCACCGCCCGTACCCGGGATTCGGGCGTGCCAGGCGACACTATTACACCACGCCGAGCACTGTGGCGCGTACAGCACACCCTCGGAACGCAATTGTCAACTATCCGTACCACCGAACCCGCTGCTCAATCCCATCGCTCGGGTCATCAGCCCCTCAAGGCGGTCATTAACCGCTCGAGGAATGATGACTGATGCGACCTGAGCATGACGCGCGCAGCGCCCCGTCTTTCCCCCCTCGACGGCCATACGACGGGGTTCCCGGGCGGGCCATCATCGCCCATGCCAAAGACTGCACCTCGACTACGTTGGCCCACGCCGTGAAGGACGTGCACGAGTCATCATCACCCACGCTTGCATGTGCTCGAACCGGGTAAAAGCATGGATCCACAGGCTTGAACCGGACCAAAGGGAGCATCTACAGTCTCGACGACTCGACGTGACACCCATACCTCGACGTCACGCCCACGGTAGCCCTAGCCACCATGTGACCCTGAGCCTCCCCTTGGCCTATAAAAGGGGACGCCATGGCCTAGAATAAGGCAGGTTGACACGCTCTCAGATTCACACCCACTCACCCATAAAATCTCCAAGTCTTTCATCTCGCTTGTAACTGCCCCTGTAGAAGCACCTCGGTGCAAGATAATACAAGACTTCTCCCCCTCTACTGGACGTAGGGCTTTCCTTGCCCGAACCAGGATAAACACTTGTGTTCTTCTTGCATCACCATCCGGATTAGGGAGCACGCATAGAAATTTACTCGTTGGTGTGACACCCCCTGGGTACGAAACACCGACACCTCGAGTTCGCAGTTGGGGATTCTGTCTATCTCAAGGTGTCCCCGCTCCGAGGTACTGTCAGGTTCCATGTGAAAGGAAAGCTTGCCCAAGATACATAGACCCTACCCGATCATTGAGAGAATTGGGAAGCTAGCATACAGGCTTGAACTGCCACCAGCGTTGCTGGGAGTGCACCCCGTCTTTCATGTGTCACAGCTACGCAAGTGTCTGAAGCTGCCAGAGCAACAGCAAGTCACCACTGATGTGCTAGATGTGCAAAACTCTCTCGAATACAAAGAACACCCAATCAAGATTCTGGGATGGGACACCAAAGAAACGAGAAGCCAGTCAATTCCTATGTGCAAGGTTCAGTGGAGCAACCACACCGAAAGAGAAGCCACCTGGGAGAAGGAGTCGGAACTTAGTGCCATATACCCTACTTCTTCGATGGGTACGTTACACTTTAAATCTCGGGGACGAGATTCTCGTAAGGGGTAGGACTGTAACAACCCAAAAAAATCCGAGTTACAAAATTTTTTGTCGAAAACCCTGAATGATGTTGTGTCATGTAGCAAACATCCTAAAACCCTACCTAGTTGAACCCATAGCATTGCACCATAACTATTTATCATGTTAGTTCATCACTTACCATATGTGCAAGTTAATTACTTTATAAATGCATGTTGTGATTTGGCTCTTCCTTGGTTCTTTTGTATTGATTACCTAATTTAACACTTAATCAACTAATAAATAAGTACATGTACTATGTTATGGGGATAATACTCCAACTAAGCATAAGACCCCATATGACCTCCATGAAAAATGTTACACAATTGATGGGACCAAAAATACCTAAACTCTTAGCTAAGAACAGAAAATAGAAAAAGAAAACAAAAGAGAAAAGGAAAGTAAATGAAGAAGCCAATTCGGCCCGTGACCCAAACCGGCCTGCCAACCTCTCTCACCTTTTTCTTTTTCTTCTGGCCACTACAGCCCAGCTCGGCCCACCGGGAGACCTCCCTTCTCTCCCACCGAGCCGGCCCACTTCTTCTATTCCCAACTGGCCAGGCCACCGGCCCAACTCTTCCTTTCTCTCTCGCTGGCCCAGCCCAACCAGAAGGCCCGCTCCACTCCGCGTGCGTGAAGACAGGCCAGCCGCCGCAGCCACTGACGTCGCGACCCCGCACCGGCCCCACCTGTCATGAGCCAACCACTCCCTCTCCTCTGCCTTTTGCCCGAGCGGGAGAAAGCACCGCCGCCGCGCCAATTCTCCTCCGCCTCGGATCCCTTGGATTCGAATGCTAGGCCCTGGAGCGTCCACGTCGCCGCGAAACAGCCGGAGCCGACAGGCCTGTCAGGGACGCACCGCGCCGCGGGCGTTTTGCTCTCCCGCGCGCAACGGACGCCCTGACACCGTACCCGGCTGTCCCCCACTACTCCCCCTCGGCTCCTTGGCCCTGAAGGTGAACGCAGGAGCGCCAGCGCCGTCTCTCGCTGCCAGCCAGGCCCCACTGGCTCCTCGATGCCCCTTGGCCGTCCGATTGGCGCGGACGCCGAGGATGAACGCCGCCCACTAACTCCCGAGCCGTTGCCTATAAGTACGAAGCCCTCGGCGTCCTAGGTCTTCTACCGCTCCGCCGCCGCTTGCGGCACCAACCAAACAACCACCAGTTAGCCAAGAGGAGGAAGGAGGAAAGGGGAAAGAAGAAGGAGAAGGTGGGGAGGAGCCGCCGCCGCCGGAGAAGAAGAAGCGGTGCGCCGCCGCCGACCGGGAGACGGGAAGCTCGTCGTCGTCGTCGGAGGAGCCGCTGCTCGGGACGGAACCGCAAGCCGACTACGCCGTCCTCGACCTCGACCGAAGCCAGTACCGCGCCTCCAATTCCTCTACACACGACGGTGAGCATGCCATGCCTCCTTTCCAACCTAGCCCTGCTGCTTCACCGGTCATGGCGCCGCCCCAGCGCGTAGACCGTGGCCGTCACCGGCCCTTGGACACACGCACCGGCACGCACTTGACCGACCAAGCCCCCTGGAAAGCTGGCGCCACCATGCCGGCAGACTAGCCCGCCATGCCCGCCGCCATGGTCGAGCCTCGCCATGGCGCGCCGCCGATTCCGACCGTCTTGCCGCCTGATGGACACGCTGGATCCCGGGGACTACGTCCGCCGCGACGGGGCGCATCTCATGCACACGCCGCCGGCGCGAGACGCCCTCGGGAGGACCCGCCCTGACCTCGCCACCGGAGGTTGAGGCCGCACGGGGAGCTCTGGGAGCGCCACCGTGGCGCCCTTCGCGCCGGCCGGCTCCGGCCACCTCGCATGTCGAGCCTGTGCCGTCGAGCCGCGCCGCGGCCCGCTACATGCTGCAGCACCACTGGGAGGCGATCATGATGCCTTGAAGCCCGCCTTGAAGTCTTACCGCACGCCGCCATGCCCGCCGTGCGCCGCCGTGTGCCGCCGCCGTGCGACTTGGTCACCGCTGGAGGGCCGAACGCAACCCTTGGGGTACCAATCGAAGGACCGAGCCTCCAATTGAACCTGGCTCGTGCTCTTGCCCTTCGTCGCGGAGCGCCGCCGTCGCCACGCCGGCGCCTTGCTCCTGCGACCGCCGCCCGTGGACCTTGGCGTGTTCGCCCTGCCGCCGCAGAGCCGATGCGCTCACCGGCACGTCGCGGGAGCCGCAAGGGTGCTGGGATGCCCCGCCGTGCCGCCGCCGTGCCGCTGCTGGCCGCGCGCTCGGCATGGTTATGGAAAGAGGGATGGGGAGAAAGAACTGGTGCAGTGGCCGTGGACGCGGTCTTGGTGGACCGAGCCACCTTTGGTGGGTCCCCAAGGAGCCGGTCCACCATGCGCCGAAAGCCGTAGACCAGCCGCACCCCGTGAACTTCTGTGGACTTGGTTCTGGTGGACCTAGCCGCTGGCAGTGGCCCCAATACCGCCTGTCCACCATGGACCAGAGCCCGTGCGCCAGCCCGAACTAGGATCCGGACCAGTGACGTGGCGCTCTCCTGTGTCGCCACATGGCAGGCCCGGCTCGGCCCAGTACGGCCCATCGGCCCATGTCGGCCCACTTTCGGCCCATTACCGGCCCATCATCGGCCCATTGGGCCGTTGACCCGGTCAATGCTGACGTCAGCGATGACGTCACCCGCCCCACGTGTCAGTGCCACGTCATCGCCACATCAGCATGCTTGCCAACTCAGCCGCCCCCTCTGTGCGACACGTGGCGGGCCCCTGTGATGCCACGTGTCAGCCCATGAATTATTCCCTGTTTAATATTTTCTTAATATGATTTCAGCTTCAGAAATTCATAACTAATTCCTTGTAGCTCCGAAAAATACAAACAAGGTACCTAAATTTTCTATAAATCGAGCACTATAACTTGAAGCTATGTTTGAGTGCATTTGATTCTTCCATATTTTATTTGCTTCTTTGTGAACTCTATAGGAGTCGTTGATGCGACTATTAAATATTCGTTTCAGAGCCGGACGAGGAGCAGGACTTTGACCAGGACGGCTACGAGTACGACGAGGAGTTAGGAGACGACGACGCAGGTGCCACATCCCATCCACTTTCTTAGATCCCATTACGCATTGCAATACACTTTACTTTTCTGCAATACAATTATACTCCTGTGATAGGTTGCATGGTAGTATTTATACTTGTTCAGCCCTACCTTGACATGACTATCACCCTGCTACCGCTGTTAGGCTAGACTCACGCTTACTATTTTGCTCTCTATTTATCTCTACTACGCTTTATATCTGTGATGTGAGGCGTGGTGGATATGGATATTATACGGATGGTATTATGGACTTGATCATGGAGAGCGTGCTGTGTGAGTCTTGGGTGAGTGGTGAGGGTTGAGTCGGCTGAACAGTGATTACGACGAGCTTCGAGCGAGTCTTGCCGAGGGGATACGGTGTGGGTATCCCCGCTGATTGATTACCTGTGGCGGGTAACTGGTTTGGTTTGAGGTGTCCCATGGTGTGAGCTTCCAGGAGTGGAGCCTTGGGAATGGGGTGCTGTGGCGGCACGTTAAAGATTAGTCCATACAGGGGAGACATCGTTGTTTGGCCAATACCTAAGGACTTGAGGGCTAGTGACCGGATCATTGGACGCTTACTATCCACTCACTCTCTAATGGGGGGGAGACGGTCTAACCATCTGGTAGAACGAATGCCATTACTGCCGGGTGTAAGCGGATATGTCGGGAGGTACGGTCCGAGAGTGCTCACACCCTCCTTAACCAACATAGTGACCCCTTGGCCTGGTACTATGTCTTACAGTCTCGGCGGCCAGGGTCGAGTGGCAGGATGGTATTCGCTCTGGGCTTATGGCGATCGATATCTGCCTAGATGATGATCACATCGATGATGGCTATCTTGTGGATTAGTGAAACCTCTGCAGAGTGTATGGTAGATCGATCGATACATATGCCGACTCGTCGGCTATGGACTAGCCCCGTGTGATGCTTGCTTGTCTAGGAGAGGAGTTTTCTGCCTTTCTGGGATGAGTGCGTGGGGTTGGGGTTGATTCCGGCTGTGAGCCTCGGGAGGCTGAGAGCCGCTGAGGCATGACGAGAGGGAGTCGTTCATGCCGACCACGCGTGGCGTGGAAGGAGTGTGTGGTGTGTGGTGTGGTATGGATGGGATGGATGATGGATTGGGGAAAATGGATAAAATTTGACCAATTATAAATATATATATTAAACATGGATACTACTTGCATAGGAAACCACAGCCTTATAGGTTCCCTTGTTATACCCTGTACTTACTTTTATTGCATCCAATTCCACATATAATCATAGGGTGGGAATGTGGTCAGTACAATCCATACTGATACTTTGGATAAACAGGTGATGAGTCGGACTACAACCATGACGACGATAGCTTTGAGGATTAGTGGGTCTCGTTGCTACGCTCAAGTGATGGAGATCGTGTCGCTGCTTCCGCTTCTATCTTCAGCTGTTCTGGATGTTTACTTTTCCGCATGATTCCGCCAGTGTGGCGATGTAATAAGTTAATGTAATCCTGTACTATCTACTATCTCGGAGACGATGTATGGAATGTTATCAGCTGTACTATTGTAATGTGATGGAATATATCTGTCATGTTACCCTCAAATCTGTGATATTCCTTTTACGGAATTTGAGGATGTTTCAGCAGGACGTGCGGCATTTGTGCCGCAGACAGATGCATTTTGAGCCCATGCGCGCCCAGCTGACAACAACGACTGGTGCTGCAGCCACACGGGCCGTGATGCAGGCGCCGGCCATGCACAGCTTGTTGTTGGTGGTGGCGTTGCTCCGCGGCATGCAGCGACCGGCGTCTAGCTAGCTACCTCGGTTGTCAACGTACGGCCCCGCCGATCGATGGCCGCTTGCTTAGCAATGGCCACGGGATGGCCTGTGGTCCGGCTCCGGCACACTGTAGACTGCACCAGCACACAAGATCGACCCGCCGCCAGTGTTTTTCTTACCGTTTGGTCGCCGGTAACCGATGGGGAGCGGTTTGCCGGTTTACCGCTACTGTTCACCGGTTTACCGCTACTGTTCGCCGGTTACCACACGGTTTTCACCGGTTACAGCCCTACCGCTCACCGGCGGTAAGACCGGTTACCGCGGTAACCGGACCGGTTACCAGCGGTAAGAAAAACGCAGGCCGCCGCGGCCGGCGCGCATGCAGAAAACACAGTATTTGCGCTGACAGGACGTCCGGCTTTGTGCAACCGTGCTCTATATATGAGTACTACTTTGCCTTGACTCTTCTTCTCCCTCTGCCTCTTGTGCTCTCATCTGCCGCCCTTCCTGACCTGCCATGGTGATGAGGACGGTCAGGTACTCACAGGTCGGACGGTCCTCCTTGATCCTTAGCTCCGGTGCTCTACCAGAGGCATCACTGGAGTATTCTAGTGTTCCTGTTCCATTTGATTTCGTTCCTTCATGTCTTCTCATGTGGGCTTAGACTTCTTGCATGTTTTAGGATCTTCAACGCTAGCTGCTCCATGTTTTATCACTTAATCTTCGTGTTACTTTTGTTCAAGTCCATACATACCTTATACACTAGTTATGTTGTTATCAAGGGCAGAGCCAGAAGTTATATATAGGGGGGGGGCTAGACGAAAAAAATCAATATGTAAAAATTGAGTGCGGCTCAACTAATTAGGTTTCTCGTGGTGATCATCTAGGTTCATTTATCAAATGGTTAGAGCACTGAGTAGCACCCAGCAGAGACATGGGTGCATCATCAAAAAATTAAAAAAATAGGTTGGGGTTTCTCTTGCTGACTTCGGTCAAAAAAGATTCATTTATCAAATTGGCAAGATTTTTTTGCATTTTCTTATATGTATTGTAGAATTTAAAACCCTATTCTTCAATGGTAGGTGACATGCCCATTAAAGCAAGGCTCTACAGTGACTTCATAAATCTCGAGATCCGCCGACTTAGTCTTTTGAAGGTGTTCCTAGAATTGATTTTATTATCTGGTTTGTGTTTTGAATGATTTTATTATCTACTCTCTCCTTCCCATAAAAAGTGCCGCTGCAAAATTCTAGCTAGTCCTAGGTTTGACCAGGTGTGTAGAAAATATTAGTAATATTAATCTGTTATGAAAATATATTTAATGCTATATCAAATGATACTAATGATGCACTATAAATATCAATATATATCTTTTCAAAGTTGAAAAAACATCTCAAAAAATGAGAATAGCACTTTTTATTAGACGAAGTAAGCAGAAGATATTTAAAAATATATATGACAATAACTTTGTTACATTCCTCCACTATATATAAATAAAATTATAAGATTATCTAATAAAAAAATATTGTCATATGTTAGGTGGGGGGTTGGGGGGGGGGGGGGCACAACCCCTTCGCTCTGCCACTGGTTGTTATACATTCACCTGCCATTTATCTTACACATTGCTCTTGGAAATTCACCTCTTGCTTACCTAGAAATTAAATAGCATGAACCCTCGCGCGGCGGGCTAGCAAAGAACCGGAGAATATTAGATGGTGGCACCTCTGAGATTGAATCAAATCGCACAATTGTGTCATTATAGAATGTAGTGCGGTTATTGTAGGGTAAAACCACTTTAGTTGTTGGTCATGATCAGTGAAATTAGGAATATTGTAAGTGAAACACCTACCAAATTGAAAGCACTTCAAATGAGAAGGATATATAAGCCATGAGATAAATGCTAATTGGTAAACAATAAGCGTGTAAAAATAAAATGGCAATAGGGGTGAGAAAATTGTAGGTCACTCCTCAGGCATCCAAGAAAATGCAAGTTTTTTAATTAACAATATTGATGGAAATTCAAAGAGATGCTTTGTAGTAGTCTGGTAAGGTTATATATCTAATAATTCTAGATGAAATATATCAAGTATGGCCCAAGCAACCTAAAATGACAAATAGATCATTACTAGACTTACAATAGTTTAAAGCTGGTGCATGATAGTACAATACATAAAGATGAGATGATACTTACCGCGAATGGGCCTGTGGTCCAATGGTAGGATTGTCCAGTGGGAGAGTTCGAATCCTTGTGCTTGCACCTTTTTCTAGGATTTTTCAGTATTTATCAACGCTATGCATTAAGTGGTAGGCGACATCCCCGTCGATAGCGAGCAAGGTGCCTGTGTGCGTGTTGTTGGCGTCTACGTGGTACTATGTAATCTCAAAAAAAAAAAAATACAATACTTACCAAAGTTATGTAACAAGCAGAATGATGGATGAGATTGATCAAATAAATTCTATGCTTTATAGAAATGTGCACTTATCAGGAAAGGGTTGCCATAAGAACGTTTTTATAAATAACAAATGTGCATTGCAATAAGTCACATTTGATAGAACGGAAAATCATAAAATGATTGTTCTTCTTTTCAATGGTAAATTACATATGACTCTGAACCTTGAACACGGCAGGTAGTCAACGATCAGCTAAAAGTGGCACTGAAAGAAGGTATAGAACATTTTGCCTATAATTAGGATGAAAATTAAAAAGATAATCTTCGATTTTCCGAAATCGTTTTCGAGTTTTTCCTGATTTTTAGACCTAAATGGAAATGGTAGCGGTAACAGAAAAAACGAAAATGATAACGGTAAAATTAAACGGAAACGAAAGTGAAAATGATTTTGCCCTCTTCCGACCGTTTTCGAAGATTTCCGTATTTAGCCGGTAATTTACAGGTGGTAATTACCGATACAACACATGCTTTAGAAGTTTGGTCCAACTGGCCCACATAAGCATGCCCATCCTATCATCCATTTGCAAACGTAAGCACATAAGATATTTTTTTAAAGAAACTATTAGACAAGTATTTTATGCCTTTAGAAACAAGAAGTTAATCGGGCAATCCGGCAACAATCATGTACTGGACCAAGAACCAGTACCCATGTCTAGTTAGTCAGACAATCACCACATACATGCAGGTTTATCTCTAGGAAGCCTACAACCCCCACTGGAGAAGGAACTCTAATAATTCATGTCTTTATAACTACGCTGTGTCAAGTTAATTCTGTGACTTTATATTATTGTCATGTGAGATAGGTGGAATGAGTTATATGACGACTCTTCTCATGTTCTATGATCTGTATGTTTATCGTTTTTTAGATACCGTTCTCATTAATTTTGACCGTTATCGATGTATTTTCCGATCGACTACTATTGTTTTCGAAATTACCGAAATACCAGCGCCGTATTCGTTTTCGACAATATCGTATCGATTTCGTTTTCGTGAAAACAATGTGAAAGTGAAAGTGATTTGACCTCCTACCGATCGTTTCTGACCGTTTTCATCCCTAACTATAATGAGTAGGTGACCGGAAGTTTTTTGTACTACTGGTAGGAGAACCAGCTGCAACTGAAATAAGAAAATAGCAGATTGTTAGAAAATAAACATTCAGAGACTGGAAAAAGAATCAAAGAAAAACAGAAAGTGGCCTTTTATTGGAAGGAAGGATTCTGTTTGCAGACCATTTAGATGTAAAGCAACACAAAAACATCGAACAATATAAACCTATACTAAACTATATAGTACTCTTCACAACGATCACGTGGGCGAGTTTCATTGAAAACAGATTAGAACATAAAGATTATAATTAGAGCAGGTCTCCAGCGGGCTAAATCTTGAACAATCAAGTTATTGTAAGGAATCTACTTACATCACTTTTATGTTTTAAACTAGACCAAAAAAATTATTTAAAGTTAAAGTTTAAAATATTTAACTTGAAATAACCTTAAAAGATATGAGATCAACCTAGGAGGTGTTTTTTTTTTTTTTTTTTTTTGTTAAGAAGTGAAAAGACACCCAAATTCAATTCCAAGCAGGATTCTAAATGATTTCAGTGCATCGTCACACCTCTCACCCAACCAAGTAAGATATGTTCACGTCCTTGAAATAACCTTAAAACAATTTCCAGAGAAAATGGAGGGAGGAAGATCAGAAGCGACGCTTCTTGGCGATCCTCACCACCACGCCAACCCTATGGCTGTGCTGCGGTTGACGACGAGTTGAGAGCGCGGCGGCGCTGACGCAACCTCGGGCGGCGGCTGCGCGTTGTCTAGGGCGCAGCGCAGGTGCTCGAGCCAGCGGGTCCCGCTCTGAGGATGCTGCGCGCGTGTCAGGGAATGGTTTTCACAGTTGATGAACAGGTTGCCGTCATCTTCAAGAAAAGGGCTTCAGTCGCTGATCATCCTCACTACCTGGGAAGTGTGGCGAGAACGAAACAACAGAGTATTTAGGAAGGAATGCATGCCACTAGAGGGAATCATGGCGTCCATTTTCGAACAGGCAAAAAAATGGGCGGCCGCTGGTAACAAGCACATTAGTTTGTTGCTTCCTGCTCAGGCTGAAGATCCAGGGGTACAACTTGTTCCAGCAGATTATCGTTTCATGTAAATTAGCTTATTTGTTTCTCTCGGGGTGGCTTAGACCTCACTTTGGTGAGCTCTGAGCAAATTTTTTTGGGGGGGGGGCAGCTTGCGCCATAATCCGCAATTGTAAACTCTATTCTTCTTATCGATGAAAGCCGGAAACGGGTCTTTCGAAAAAAAGAGGATGCTGCGCGCATGACGTCACACGTCAGGTTCGAGCCACAGCCACCTTGGTCAGGTTCGTGCACCGGCAAAACCTGACGACGCGGCGGCGGGGATCCGATCGAGCTCTGTTTTGCCGCTGCTTGCATTGCATGCGAGTGGGGCGCGAGGCTCCTGATGGCGGCGGCTTGAATTTCTCCTCGGCGTCTGTGCCCCTGCCCCCGGTTACGAACGGCCGGCGGCATCGGATGAACACAGGCGCGTCTGCTCCGAAAACGCACTAACAAGTGAGCTGCTGCCGTTGCGTTTAGCTGGGCCGAAAGGGGCGCGAAAAGAAGAAGCCGGGCTGACGGAGCCACGCTGCAGCCCAGGAAGACGAGGGGTGCGACGTGCGCGAGCAGAGAGAAAAAAGGAGGGCCGGGCGGCTGCCGCGCTGGCTCGACTAAGCCCTGGCCCGTTAGGGTGGCCTGCTACTGGGCTGTAGCGGCTGAAGAGTTGTTGCGGTTAATGGACCATAGCACTTTAGCAGGCCAAAAACAGAGAGGTACAAAAAGCCTAATTTACGTTCCTCAACTATTGTGATAGTTATTAAATATGAATTTCTTAAAACAAAAAACTGTTGTGATAGTTGAGATAGTTTGATTTTTCTCCCTAAACTAATATTTTTTTCTAATCCTCCTCAATTTTTTGAAACTGTTCACTTAACATCAAAGTAAAATGAACTAGGTTGACAAAATTAAGAAGGTAAATCGAACTAGAAATATTGTTATAGAAATATCTAAAATTTACAAAATTTATTATAAAACCGGTTTACTCTTGAAAATTCTATTTTGACTCAAAAATTATGAAACTAGTTTTATATTTTTTTACTCAAATCATGCTCTATATTGTGGTATGTTATGCAGCAACGTAGGATAACATAGATACTTTAAAATTTTATACGGGCACGAATTATTGTAGTTTGGGTGATCAATATCGACTAATCTATATCTATATCTACATCTACATCCACATCTACATCTACATCTACATCTACATCCACATCTACATCTATATCTATATATATCTATATTTATATTTATTTCTATATCCATATCTATACTTATATCTATATCTATACCAGAGTGAAGCATTTTCTTTCAACCTTATTTTTTATTTTCAAAATTCTCTTATATTTTATTATCCCCAACCTTCACACTTTTTATCTTGATAGATTTTTTTGTTTATATTTCTTTTTTGGGTTGTGGTGTATGTACGTAAGTTCGAAAGTTTTTTGTTTTTTTTTCTTATTTGCTTTCTGTTTTCTTTGTTGCAAATGATTCTGCAGAGAATGACTTAATTAATTAAGTGCTTAAAGGGCCAATATGTAGCAAAGCCGACTTCTAGTACGTGTTGTTACTTCATCCTGACAATATCTATTATTATATTCAAGGAAGATCAATAAATGGGCAAGTTGCTCTTAAAATGGATGGTGGATTTATTCCCTATATTGTACAAAAAAATATGCATTTGGAAGCAACTAACCAAATATCATCTAGATAATTGTCACATTGCAATGCCACAATACAAATAAAACATTGAAAATAGATAGTTAAACGAAAATTAGGCGGTACTATGCAATGACCAAAAATATATGTAAAGTCAATTGCAAAATTACTAATTGAAAACAAAGATGCTTGTTCACACACTATATGAAAACATGGAGGTTTAATTGTTTAGAAACATATCGAGCAATATCATATATGTAAGCTCAATTATCGGGAATTTGTGTAGATCTATTTCATGAATCTCTATAGGTTATCTCTCATCTTACTAGTTCTTGCATCTTGATTGAGCCATATGTCAAACCCAATTGGTTCACAATCCAATCAAGATTGGCATATATCATCCAAAATTGATCGTGTGTGGTGCGCTATCGATGGCTTTAGCCCTTAAGGGGGGTACCGGGGTAGGGTGAATGTACGTAACACCATAGTCTACTAGGAGCCTGTAGTAGTTGACCCATATGGTCCATGTGTGATTATAGTTGGTGGGTTTAGTACCACCTTGGAAGTTTATGAGGTAACAACTAGCTTATAATATTTGTCAATCTCAACTAGCACATCTTGGTTAACCTTTTTACATAAAGCGAGGATAAAAATGTAAGAGAGGTACTACGCGTATATAGACCCATTCCATGTGAAAAGCTTAGAGCGTAAGCAGATTTTGGACATAGGATGTTACAGAAATAAAATGACCAACAGTGACAATACACAATTATTTATAATCATTGTAATGTTCATGACATACCAAACAAAGGACACAAGACTAACAAAATATAGCTAACACATATTCTAGGCAAGTGATCTAGATTTAACCATAATTTGATTGACTTGTTTCTCTCATCTTATGCACCCTTGTTGGTGATTGTTGACAAAGGGGAGAAATAAGTCACAAAGATCAATGGAAGGGGATCAATTTAAAATCTTCAACCATTGGCACACAAATAGGGAGAGCAAGTTCATAGACTATTTGTTGCATTTGTATGTGCATAGCATGATGATATGGAGCATTGCAAGTTAAATTCAATATTCATGCTTGATTGGTGTAATGCTAGTATAGAACTTGATTGGTGGTATGAAGTACTGTTGGTATTTCTTAACGTATGCAGAGAATCCGCAAGCGTACGGAAGTACCGTTGTAGCTTTCACCCGGAAGTATTCAGGGTATCGTATTTTCCACAGGGAACGAAGGTATTTCTCCTAACTAGTTCGCTTAAGGAACAACACAAAGGTAGAGATAGAAAGATGATAGAGATGGATTCCTATAGCTTTTAGGTCTCTAGGATAGCATCATAATACTTCTACTTGCTTACTTCAGGCACTGGCTTAGGCTTGGTCTGCCAAGCCCCTCCAGCTTATGGCTCTACGCCGAACACGGACGTGGGGGATTACGGAGGACGGACAGGGCTGTCACCTCCTGCCGCCTACCACCTCAACTGTACGTGAACGAGGCAAATGAAGGTAGTGTCAGCCCAGACACCACGTCTACACTGACAACTACTACTCTAGCGTTGATCAAGGGTTGCCTGACTAGGAGGGCCTTCTACTAGAGCAATCGCCACAAGGACGAACATCGATCCCGCAAACAAGAGAAGGTCAAGCTCAACTATTGTAAGGTCCTAATGGCTAGATGGGGGTGAATAGCCTAATAAAAATTCTTGCATAAGACACTAAAACAACTTGTTAGAACACTAGATGGCGAAATTGCAAAGCTAAAGCTTCGACTACTCTATGCAAGCCTTTCTAACAAGTCTAGTGTATAATCTACTCAACTAGCACTCAAACAACATAAGCCGAGCTAGACTACACAAGCAAAACTCTTGGCACTAAACAAGTCTAGCAAGAGCTACAAGAGAGCTACACAATTCTAGCAAGTCTACTTACAACTAGCAAGACTAGCAAACTAGTAATGTAAACAAGCAAGATACAAGAGAGGGGATTGGAGGGTTATACCGCCGCATAGAGATGAAGATGGCCAATCACTCAATCAAGATAACCACAAGAGAAATCTCGGCAATCACAATTGGCACAATGATTTTTTACCGAGGTTCACTTGCTTCCCGGCAAGCTAGTCCTCGTTATGGCGATACTCTTGCTTGGTGATGTGCACGCTCAATTGGCCCTCAATGCCAAATACCGCTGCCGGGAGCCACACTATCAACACAAGACAAGGATCCTCCAAGCCATGAGCAATCCACTAGAGTATCCTTTCAGGAATCTCCCGCGGGGAAGGACCAAGAACCCCTCACAAATCAATCCTCGATTGGGGGCGGACACAATCACCAAATCCCCTCACCAATCAACAAATCTCCAACCGTCTAGGTGACAGGAATCACCAAGAGTAACAAGAAACCTGCAATCACAAGAATCACCTAGTGCCACAAAATATGCAATGTCAAATGCACACACTAGGGTTTTCCTCAATCCTCTCAAAAAGAAGCACCACGCTCAAGCAGGGAGAGGAGAGGGAGGAGATTCGCAGGGGCTCTCAGATCTGTCACTAGAGCTCGATCTCTCACTGGATTGAAGCACAAATCAAAAGGAGTGAGAGAGGAGAAAGAGAGAGCTTTCTCTGTGTTCTTGGTTCTCTGTATGCAGCAATAGAAAGGGGAACCAGAGAGAGCACGAAGGGGTATGCTCCTATTTTATCCCTTCGATGACCAGCCAACTCACAATGGGCAACGAAAAAAATGGCAGCCAGCAAACTTATCGTCTCGGAACGTCTTTCCCCTTGCTACAGTGAGGAAAGGCGACTTCGAGGGCGATTCGCGTTGCCTCCGTCGATCCGCCGGCCCCCTCTCCTCCGGCGCCCTTGCCGGCGGCGGGGATGAGAGGGGTGCCCGGCCCCTTGGCGGGAGGTCCTGTGTAGGCTTAGGTTTTAGCCCTTGTGTCCCACCGGCGTCGTCTTCGTCGTCGGGTAGGTTTAGGTTTTGCCGATGGGGTGGTGTACCTCCGCGGCTTGTCTGTCAGGGTGTCATCGGCGAGGCGGTGGTGTCGACGGTGCTGTTGAATAACTTTTCGTGGCCTCTTCCTCGCCCCGGTGGCGAGCCCTCCGCGACACCGGCGAGGTCGACGAAGCTTGTGGCGAGTCCGGAGCCGGTAAGCCTTCATCTCTCGCTAGATGGGGATTCTACCGGTCCTTTTGTTCATGGGAGCGGGGCCGGTTGTGGGTGCTTTGTGGTTGCTTGGCGGCCGGATCCGGCCTCTTCTTTTCTCGTCGGCGGTGGTCGTCGACGGTGGGCTCGATCCAGAGCCTGGAAGAGGCTCGGGCGTTGCCCCGGTCGATGTGCGACCGCCGATGGCTTCATCTACTTCTACTCCGTTCAAAGCCACTCGGCGAAGGAGCTTCTCCAGCTCATGGGATTTGCCTTCTTCACTGACGGTGATGGCCGGCGGCGAAGACGACGATGGTGGGTGCTTCGCGAAGGATCCAGGGACTTGTTTGGGTTTTCTATTTTGTTTAGGGTCCTTTGTGAAATTTGGCTGAGACAACTACCTCTGTATCCTATACGTATGTTTCTGTATTTGTACGTCTACATGTATGTTTTCCTTATCCAATGAATACAGAAATGTACTTTAAAAAAAAACTCACAACGGGCAACAACCCCAACGGGTGGATGGCAACGGGCGTCCTCCATTTAATTTGCTGGGCCCCATGCGCCGAACGGCCAGCTATCCATGCGAAGCAAATGGATCAGCAGAGTCGTGTGGTCTTCAAATAAAACAGCAGCAGGCCCCATCCTTAAAATAGCATCTCCTTTTCTCTTGATAGAATGGACGAGCATCACTTCTAATTCCTTTAATCCTCACGCATGCATGCTCCAAGATAAAAATAGCCAGCGATTTTTAGCCTGTTGATGTCCACATGCTCGCAGAAAATGATCTCCATTTATTTCCTTCCACACGCCACAAGAGAAAGGTGCACGCATGCAACCAAATAACCTGCGTGCTTGTCTCTTGCCTATTTATGGTGAGGACCCCACAAGCTCCATCGCACAACAACGAAGAGACAGAAACAAAGCCAACGGGGGAACTGGGCGTAGCCCAGTTGGTGAGCGCTCCGGTTGGGAGGCCACCGGTCTTGAGTTCGACTCCGGTCGAACGCAAGATTTCTCACCGGGAATAGTATGTTCCCTAATCAGTCTCCGCTTGACTTGGTTTCAAGCGTTTGCCTCTCTCGCGTGGAGCTACAATGGGATAACGACGTGCTCGTCGTCTACGGAGGACTCCGGTGATCTAAGAAGGACGTGTTCTTCGGGATCTGAGTGTAGTTGTATGTTTGTTTGTACACGGGTGGTGTGCGTAGTTGTGTGCGTGTGTTGAGTGGGCGTGCATGTGTACGAACAGATACTACAGCTGTACCTAGATGAGAGGCGTCAAAAAAAAAAAAAAGAAACAAAGCCAACGCATGCACCTGTCGGAGTGTGGTTCTCTGGTTCTGATTGTGAGTGTGGTTCTCTGGTTCTGATTGTTTCTGATTGTGAGTGTGGTTCTCTGGTTCTGATTGTTGGTCCAGTCGCTATATTGCATATTGCTCTGGTTCTGATATCTGATCCAGTCAGCTCCTCTGGACTTGATATTTGGTCCGGTCAGTAGACAGCTGCACTTCTCTAAATAAAACCAGTAGCAAAAATCTTCAAAGACAACCCTTCTCAGATTCTAACCCTCCAAAAATTATCGGAATAATTTTAGCACTAGGTTACATTTTTCACAAATAATTTTAGGGTTAATCTCATCACGTCACTAAGCGTATGCATATGCAAATGAAACTCACACTTAGTGGCACTAGATAACCGTTGCAATTGAAGATCTCCCCTCTTTATAGTACGATTATCTATCCTAAATGTTATCACACTCTCTATAGTGTCTCGATCACCGAAAGAGAAAACACCTATCTCATGATACCTTTTCCTTGATCCCTTGGTGCTTGATCATCTCCATGACAAGTCCAACACCGAGTCCTAGGCATCTCTACCATATTGCTATGTGTCTAGTAACACTTAGAGCAAAACATTAGCAACATTGAGTGTCATCAATTATTAAAACCAAACAAGAGCTTTTAATCTCTCCCTTTTTGATAATTGATGACAACCCTTCACAAAGGCCTCAAAGGTATGGAAATTGAATTCAATATGAAATTAAATTGCTTGTCCAAGATTAAGTAGATCAAAAATCTTGATTGGACAAACATTTCAATTTTAGTTTTGGTAGTGGTAGCCCCCTACATATGTGCATCCAATGTTTGGTCGATTTTCAAGCACATATGCATAGATAAAACTTGTGGGAGAGTTATCACTACCAAAATTGATGCTAAGGTTTAAAGAATGGACCTTTGAAGTATGATACCAATCGAAGTGCGATAATAAACCATCCTTAGCATCATGGTCACTAGACATACATCAAAAACTCAAAATACCTCATGAGATCAACATTATATGAGAGATACTTTGAATTGTAAAGAGAACACTATGTCTAAAAACCACCTATGCATACTAGTACTTCATATCACCAATCAAGTTCTATACTAGCATTACACCAATCAAGTATGAATATTGAATTTAGTTTGCAATGCTCCATATCATCATACTATGCACATACAAATGCAACAAATAGTCTATGAGCTTGCTCCCCCTATTTGTGTGCCAATGGTTGAAGATTTTAAAATTGATCCCCTTCCATTGATCTTTGTGACTTATTTCTCCCCTTTGTCAACAATCACCAACAAGGGTGCATAAGATGAGAGAAACAAGTCAATCAAATTATGGTCAAATCTGGATCACTTGCCTAGAATATGTATTTCGATTTGAACCAAAGGCAAGCTTCTTCACACCTCATAAAATATAAGGGTTATCTTGACCATGTTGAAATACACATCTTAAGCTCATGCTATAGATTCAACACTAGGTTCACAAGCTTACAAACATGTCATATGCCACCACTAGATCAATCAAACATAGAAACAATAGTGGGACCATACATACATCAAATTCATTTGATTTTCAATGAATGAACCTTAGAAGATACACAAATACCTTCATGAATTACACAACTAGCAAAGGATGCATAAAATACAACAACCAACTTTACCTTGCTATGTTGGAGGAGAGGCATGTCAAATATGTGGGGTGCATCAACTCATGTTGGAGAAACTAAGTATGTTCAATTCATTTCTCAACTTGCAATATCTCCTTTCATCAAGAGGCTTGGTGAATATGTCGGCTAGTTGATCTTTGGTGCCAATGCTTTCAATGCTAATATCACCCTTTTGTTGATGATCTCTGATGAAGTGGTGCCTCACATCAATGTTCTTGGTTCTTGAATGTTGAACCGGATTGTTTGTCATCTTGATTGCACTTTCATTATCACAAAATAAAGACACATGCTTGAATTTGATTCCATAGTCCTTCAAGGTGGCTTTCATCCATAGTAATTGTGCACAACAATTCCCCCGCACTAATGTATTCAGCTTTAGCGGTGGAAAGAGCCACACTATTTTGCTTCTTTGAAGACCATGAAACTAAAGACCTTCCTAGCACTTGGCATGTTCCACTTGTACTCTTCCTATCAATCTTGCAACCGGCATAGTCGAAGTCGGAGTAGCCAATCAACTCAAAGTTTGACCCCTTGGGATACCATAAGCCAACATCTTGAGTGCCCTTCAAGTACCTCAACACTCTCTTGGCCGCCGTCAAGTGACTTTCTCTTGGTGAAGCTTGATATCTTGCACACATGCACACACTAAACATGACATCCGGCCTTGAAGCGGTCACATATAGCAAGCTTCCAATCGATCAATATAGCTTTTGCTCAACCATCTTGCCACTATCATCAAGATCCAAGCCACCATTGGTACCCATTGGTGTGCTAATTGCCTTAGCATCTTGCAATCCAAACTTTTTGATCATGTCCTTGATGTACTTGCCTTGACTCACAAAGGTACCATTCTTTATTTGCTTGATTTGAAGTCCAAGGAAGTAACTTAGTTCTCCAAGCATAGACATTTCAAACTCACTAGCCATCATCTTGGCAAACTCTTCACAAAAGTCTTGATTGGTTGAACCAAATATGATATCATCCACATAGATTTATAGCACAAACAAGTCATATCCAATTCTTTTGGTGAAGAGAGTGGTGTCCACTTTTCCCATTTTGAACCCTTTAGAGAGGAGATAATCTCTCAATCTCTCATACCATACTCTTGGTGCTTGCTTCAAACCATACAATGCCTTCTTGAGTTTGTAGATATGGTTGGGCTTCTTGTCATCTTCAAATCCGGGAGGTTGCTCAACATAGACTTCTTCATTGATGAATCCATTGAGAAATGCACTCTTCACATTCATTTGATATAGCTTGATGTTGTGAGCACAAGCATAGGCTAATAGGATTCTAATTGCCTTCAATCTTGCCGCTGGTGCATATGTTTCCCCAAAGTCAAGACCTTCAACTTGAGTGTAGCCGTGTGCAACTAGTCTTGCTTTGCTTCTCACAACCAATCCATCTTGATCTTTCTTGTTCTTGAAGACCCACTTGGTGCCAATCACATTGTGCTTCTTTGGTCTCTCAATAAGCTCCCAAACTTCATTTCTAATGAAGTTGTTCAACTCATCGTGCATGGCATTTATCCAATCCAGATCCTTCAATGCTTCATCAATCTTGGTTGGCTCTAGGAATAACATAAATGAATAGTGCTCACATATGCTAGCCAATCTTGATCTTGTTTGCACACCTCTTTGAATATCACCAATGACATGATCTAGAGGATGATCTCTAGCAATGCTTGAAGGTTGAAGCACTTATTGATTTGAATTGCTTGCTTGACCTTGATCTTCATGTTGAGTGCCACTAGTGCTTGCCTCATTTGAATCTAAAGTCACAACTTGATTTGTCATTTGCACTTCATCATCATCATCAACTTGCCTTGGCCGAATATCAGCAATGTCCATGTGCCTCATTGCATTGTTCAATTGATCTCCACCCACATGATCATGATTTTGATCTTCACTTTGAGAGCCTTGGGTTTTATCAAATTCAACATCATGAACTTCTTCAACTAAGCCACTAGCCAAGTTCCACACTCTATATGCCTTGCTTGAAGTAGAATAACCAAGTAAGAACCCTTCATCACACCTCTTCTCAAACTTCTCAAGTCTTTGTCCCTTCTTGAGTATGTAGCATTTGCAACCAAAGACCCGAAAGTAAGCAATGTTGGGCTTCCTTCCATTCAAGATCTCATATGGTGTCTTCTCAAGCTTCCCATGACAATAGAGCTGGTTGCTATAGTAGCAAGCCGTGTTGATTCACTCCAAAACTTTTGGCTCACGTTGTACTCACAAAGCATTGTTCTTGCCATTTCAATCAAGGTTCTATTCTTCCTTTCAACTACACCATTGGATTGAGGAGTGTATGTTGGAGAGAATTGATGTCCAATGCCAAGCTTATCACACAACTCTTCAATCTTTGTGTTCTTGAACTCACTACCATTGTCACTTCTAATCTTCTTGATGGTAGTCTCAAACTCATTTTGTGCCCTCTTGACAAATGATTTGAATAGATCATAGACTTCACTCTTGTCATAGAGAAAGAACACCCAAGTGTATTGATGTGTATGTTGTTGGGCCAAACAAGTCCATGTGTAACAACTCAAATGCCTTTGAAGTTGACATCTCATTCTTGTTTGGATGTGGCTTTCCATGTTGCTTACCGGCTTGACATGCACTACAAGGCTTATCCTTGTCAAAAGTGACATCATTCAAGCCTCTCACTAAGTCATGCTTCACTAACTTGTTCAATTGCTTCATGCCAACATGACCAAGTCTTCTATGCCACAGCCACCCCTTGCTAGACTTGCCAATCAAACAAGATGAGAGTTGAGCTTCACTAGCATTCAAATCCACCAAGTACAAGCTTCCATGCCGAAACCCCTTGAAGATGAGATTTGATTGATCTTTGCTCACCACTTCAACATAATCCTTGTCAAATATGCACTTGTAGCCAAGATCACACAATTGAGCCACTGACAATAGATTGAAGTTCAATGTATCAACTAGCAACACATTTGATAGACTCTTGTCATTGGATATAGCAATCTTCCCAAGCCCCAAGACATCACCTCTATTGTTGTCACCAAATGTGATTGAATCAAATCCACCATTGTCATCCTTGTCAAGTGACTTGAACATACTATCTTCCCCGGTCATGTGATTTAAGCACCCACTATCAAGCACTCAATGCCTCCCTCCGGCTTTGTAATTGACCTACAAGAGAAGATCAAGCTTTAGGTACCCACTTTTGCTTGGGTCCTTGAAGGTTAGTTACCAAGTTCTTTGGTACCCAAATGGCTTTCTTCTTTGAGCCCATCTATAGTGCACCAATGAACTTAGCATGAACACCATTTGTACCCTTAGTAAGCACATAGAAAGAATCTAGCTTATAAGAGGATACATTAGCATTAGTCTTCTTGTTCATGCATCTTTGCTCCACATGACCGACTTGCTTGCAACTCTTGCAATAGCTACCATTGTTCTTCACAAAACTAGTCTTGTAAGGAGCAAAGGCGGCCTTGCCTTTATTGGGGGTATAGCCCAATCCCTCTTTGTAGAGAGAAGCCCTTTGGCTACCCAAGCACATAAGCAAGTGGTCCTCACCACCATAAGCCTTAGCTAAGGTGTGATTGAGCTCTTTCACTTCCTTCTTGAGAATCTCATTCTCAACCACTAGTGTGGAATCACAAGTGAATCCATCACTACTAGATGAGCTAGAAGTGGAAATGCTACAAGAAGGGTTAGTAGAAGCAACCATAATAGGCTTAAAGAAAGATTCATCAAGTAAATCACATGAAGAACCAACATCTTTCTTCTCAACAACCACAACTTGGGATTGCTTCTCTACTAGAGAGAAATGAGCTTTTTCAAGCTTGGAGTGAGCATGCTCTAGCTTCTTATGGTCTTCCTTTAGACTCTCATAAGATGCCCTCAACTCCATAAGTTCTTGCTCAAGGTTTTCTTTATCCTTGTGCAAGCCCCTACATTCCTTTCTAGATAGCTTAAAGCCATCTTTGCAATCCTCAAGCATAGTGATGAGTTCATCTTTAGTGGGTTCATCATCATCACTCTCATCATCACTATCAGGTTGTACGTTTGTGGCCTTGGCCATGAAGCAAGTCGATGGAGCACCAAATAGAGAAATCTTCTCTTGAATGGCAATGCTTGCAAGCCCCTTCTTCTTGCTCTTGGAGTCATCCTCATCTTCATCACTTGAGGAAGAAGAGTCACTCTCCGATGTAGCCACATGTGATTCACCCTTCTTTTTCTTGTGGGAGGAGTCATTCTTCTCCTCCTTCTTCTTTTGCTTCTTTTTCTCCTTCTTCACAGCATCTTCATCATCACTATCATAGGGACACTTGGCGATGAGATGCTCCTTGCTATGGCACCGGAAGCACTTCATAGAATGTTCACTTGACTTGGAAGAGCTTCTCTTTCTCCTTGACTTTGGTATCCCTTCTTCATGAGCTTTCCCATCTTCTTGACTAGGAGAGCCATTTGATCATTCATGTCTTCTTCTTCACTTGAGCTAGAGCATGGCTCATCATCACTTGATGATTCTTGCTTCTTCTTTTTGCCCCTGCTCTTGGATGATGTGGCCTTGAATGCCACACTCTTCTTGTTGTCATCATCCTTCTTCTCACTCTCTTTATTCTTCTTCTTCACCAACTCTTTCTTTTCATGATCTTCTCTAAATTCATCATTGGCCATGATTTCTTGAAGAACTTGATTAGGAGTTGGCTTGTCCTTCATGGTTGTCTTCACCATGACGGTTTTTAATGTCTCAAACCTCTTGCATTAGGAGGTTCACTTGCTTCCCGGCAAGCTAGTCCTAGTTGTGGCGATACTCTTGCTTGATGATGCGCACGCTCAATTGGCCCTCAATGCCAAATACCGCTGCCGGAGATTCTCCACTAGAGTATCCTTTCACGAATCTCCCGCGGGGAAGGACCAAGAACCCCTCATAAATCAATTCTCGATTGGGGCAGACACAATCACCAAATCCTCTCACCAATCAATAAATCTTCAACCGTCTAGGTGATGGGAATCACCAAGAGTAACAAGAAACCTACAATCACAAGAATCACCTAGTGCCACAAAATTTGCAATCTCAAATGCACACACTAGGGTTTCCCTCAATCCTCTCAAAAAGAAGCACCACGTTCGAGCAGGGAGAGGAGAGGGAGGAGATTCGCAGAGGCTCTCAGATCTGTCACTAGAGCTCAATCTCTCACTAGATTGAAGCACAAATCAAAGGGAGTGAGAGAGGAGAAAGAGAGAGCTTTCTCTGTGTTCTTGGTTCTCCGTATGCAGCAATAGAAAGGGGACCCAGAGAGAGCACCAAGGGTACGCTCCTATTTTTATCCCTTCGATGACCAGCCAACTCACAACGGGCAACACCCCCAACGGGTCGATGGCAACGGGCGTCCTCCATTTAATTTGCTGGGCCCCATGCGCCGAACGGCCAGCTATCCATGCGAAGCAAATGGATCAGCAGAGTCGTGTTGTCTTCAAATAAAACAGCAGCGGGCCCCATCCTTAAAATAGCATCTCCTTTTCTCTTTTTCTCTTGATAGAATGGACGAGCATCACTTCTAATTCCTTTAATCATCACGCATGCATGCTCCAAGATAAAAATAGCCAGCGATTTTTAGCCTGTTGATGTCCTCTTGCTCGCAGAAAATGATCTCCATTTATTTCCATCCGCACGCCACAAGAGAAAGGTGCACGCATGCAACCAAATAACCTGCGTGCTTGTCTCTTTCCTATTTATGGTGAGGACCCCACAAGCTCCATCTCACAACAACGAAGAGACAGAAACAAAGCCAACGCATGCACCTGCCGGTGTGGTTGGTTCTGATTGTGTCGCTATATTGCATATTGCTGGTTCTGATATCTGGTCCGGTCAGCTCCTCTAGACTTGATATTTGGTCCGTTCAGTAGACAGCTGCACTTCTCTGGATAAAACCAGCAGCAAAAATCTTCAAAGACAACCCTTCTCAGATTCTAACCCTCCAAAAATTACCGGAATAATTTTAGCACTAGGGTTAGATTTTCACGAATAATTTTAGGGTTAATCTCACCACGTTACTAAGCGTATGCATATGCAAATGAGACTCATACTTAGTGGCACTAGATAACCATTGCAATTGAAGATCTCCCCTCTTTATAGTACGATTATCTATCCTAAACGTGATCACACTCTCTATAGTGTCTCGATTACCGAAAGGAAAAACACCAATCTCATGATACCTTTTCCTTGATACCTTGGTGCTTGATCATCTCCATGACAAGTCCATCACCGAGTCCTAGGCATCTCCACCATATTGCTATGTGTCCAGTCACACTTAGAGCAAAACATTAGCAACATTGAGTGTCATCAATTATCAAAATCAAACAAGAGCTTTCAACTGTACAAAAGACATAAAAGACTATAAGTGACACGAACACTTACTTAGCCAAGATCCCGTTAAGGAGCCAAGTAGTTGCTCGCAGAGGTACAAGCTCGGGGAGACACCGACAAGCCCGGCGCTTCCCCACTCTTTCCCTCACATCTCTCTTTCTTCCTCTATAGCTACTAGGGCATAGCCCTTTGGAATGAAGCTCTAGTAGTAGTGGTGCTCTTCTCCCTTGAGTGTTGATGGAATGAGAGGAGGAGGAAGCCTCCTTTTATAGGTAGAGAGGAGGGGGTACTTGCAAATGTGCCATCCCCACATGGAAGGTGGAAACCGACCTCCCAACGTCGGTTTCGGGTGCAATGAACCTGGATGCACCCCAGAACTGACCTCCCCACGAGTAAATGCACCGACCTACCAAAGTGGGATCCAGTTGGCAGCCGCCAGGGTGCAGCTGCGCCCCTAGCGCGCGCCAACTCCTGGGCCGAATGGGCTCAAATTTGGTGAGTGCATGGACCTCGTCGAGAGCTTTCCAACATCGGGTGGATCACCTCAATCGGAGTCCGGATGAGTGAGATATGGCCTATTTACCGAGGCCCACTCTTGCAGCCCGAGATGAAGTTGGACCGGGTTTTGGGCTTCCACTCATTTGGTCCATGTTTGGTATTTTGGTCTATGTTTGAGACCCAAAATATTTGGTAAGTGGGGTCACCTTCTTAATTCATGGTTTTCTTGTGTGCTTTGGTCCATTTGTGTGTATTTTCGGAGTTGTCTTCTTGCAAGCAACAATCACTGAAACTCGTGGAATATGTTAGTGTAAAGCCCTATTTGCTAAGTTTGGGGGTAGATTTTATATTCTTATTGGCGGTCTAAAATGTGCGATAAGGACCATCAACAAGATCCCCACACTTACTCTTTACTCGTCCTCGAGTAAAGTTTCGGACTAAGAAGGCTCATCTCTTTGATATATAACCCGCATACAAGATATTCCAAGCCTTACCTTCACTTGTGAACTTTTGAATTGTCTACCATATTATCTTGGGCAATTGAATAATGGAACAACATGGATTCAAATCCCCTTGCATTAGTCATATCAGAAACTTGGGTTTTTGAATGGTTTTGTAAAAAGAAAAGATAGCCTTGCTCCTCAGATGATACTCTCGAGTCGCTCGTATTTGTGGCTGGTTCCTCACCAAGGCATTTTTGAAGGTGCCTGCCTTTCATAACCTATCACTAAAGCTGAGAGTGGAGTTTTGGGTAGGTATAAAAGGTGGGCATACTTGTATCACATATATTGCGAAGTCAAAAACCGAACCATATGAAGACACAAGTCATACACCTTGATGAGATGTGCAAGTGTGTGGGATGATTGGTGGTTATTAATTTTTGGTATTTTTGGCTACTCCATGCATCACGATTCTCTCTTTATTGAGGGATGGAATTTTTGGGAGAGCATGGGCTATGAGAGGTTGTTGGCATTTCTTAGCGCAACCACCAGAAGTATGGCGGCAACGCCAGAGATGCCAGGAGGGTAATTCTATATCTATTGGATATTCCGCAAGCGCACGTAATGTACCGTAGCATTTCACCGAGGAGTATTCCAAGGTTGTCGATTTATATTTCTCCCAAGGGAAAGCCGTAGCTAGGAACTATTAGGGGAAGATCCGGTGTCTCCGAGTCTAGTATCACTAGTGGAAGAGGGATTAACGGAGTGTATAGGAAGGGTGGATCAAGGAGCGGGCTAAAGGGTTTATAAGGTAGAGTGATAGCTAGGTGGGAGGACAACGAGTGAGTTAAAGACTCCTATGACTCTACTTCTACTTCCGTGAACTAATCTAATCTAGTAGTGGTAACACACTAAAGCTACTAGTCTTGTATTCCCCGGTTGCCGGAGATATGTCGACAAATAGGAGTGTAACATTCCCTTCGGGAACTAGCTCCTATTCGAGCGATACCTTGGTTTTAAGGGGCACCTATCGGCCTACCCGACGTAAATAGATATAACCGGAAGGCCGAGTTCTGTCACAACCGCCCCGCTAATACACGTTGGGAGTTTGAATGGTATAACCAATCAGTGAGGCGAACATCCACCGGTAGGTTTAGTCTGAACACCACGTTCACACTAACGCCTACAACTTAAGCTAAATATACGACCTAGCCTAAGCTCTAGTCTCGGGACCTTATTGCAATGGAAACAACCGTAGACAAGACTAATTTATCTAGTGAACTACTACTACTAAACAAAGCTAGAACACTATAATACTACTACTAGAGTAATACTATACTAAGCAAGTACTAAAAGTAAATACTCGAAAAGTAAAGGAAAAGTATGAAAGTCTTACAAGAGGAAGACATACCAGATTCTCCAGATAGCGACTCCGGAGACTCCGAGCTTCGCTCGACCCACTCTAACTCCCACACTACTACTACTACTACTACTATAGTGGACTACATAGCTTTATATGGCTCTCAAGAGGCTTCTCCTTGATGTCTTCAATGAGAGGGAGTGAGGGGGTATTTATAGTGGGAGATGGAGTAGGGGCTACTCCACCGCCACGTCATCGATCCGCGTGAAGTGGCTTCTCCACCTTCGGATCCAACCGACCTCAAACCGCCTTGAATCAACGTCCAGGATATGCAGGGAACGTCGGTGGAGTGAACCGACCCCGAGTGGGCCCAACCTCCGTGTCGGCCGACTGGGGTTTTCACCCATTTGCCACGTGTCGGCTCCAGGAGGCTTCGGCATGTCGGTGGCGAGTCGGGACAGGTGGCATCCCACCATAGGGTGGTCGGCCGACCTGGTCCCTTGGGGGGTGGACCCACCACTGTCTTCCTGACGTCTCTGGTGTTCTGGCAGTGTCCGAGATGACCCCAAACCTTGGTCGGTCGACCTGCCTTTGGTGGAACCAAAGGGCCATCTTTGCGTAGTTTCACCATGCAATTCTAGGCACAATGGTGGTATTGGTCCCACAAATGTCAGGTCGGCCGACCTGACCTTTGTGCTCATCTTTTGCACACTAACTCCAGAGGATATGACATTGATGAATGTGGAGTTGGTTTGGTCATTGGCCATCTTGGTTGGTTGCTCTATCTTCATTTGTAGCTCCCGAACACCGAAAAGTGCCTCGTTTGCACTCGCACCCAAATAATGACACGTACATCTGGAACCAAGTCAATTGTACCTATGTCACTACTCATTTGCATGGTGTTATCTCCGAACTCAACCATTGTTGACGGCTTTTCATGGGGTAAAATCTAGGTATAATTGCCGTCAACAAGATCTCCCAAGCTTAACCTTTGCTCGTCCCGAGCAAACAATAAGATTTAGCATCAGTGGATCATGTGTTATCACTAAGTTAACATCTCAATAATACTAAGTGCACAACAAAGAACTTCTCCTTGAATGGAAAAATTAGCAATGCTAACACACCAATATTACTCTAGCACTCATGGGGCTTATGGCATTAACTTAGTCTTGGGATGTTGAAAGACAGAATGTTTTGACTAGAGCATCTACTTTTCTCATTCTTTTAGCAAGTTTCATGCCGAGGTTTTTGATAAGTTTTCAAAAGAAGTCTTAATGTTCCTCAAATGGTTTCTCTCAAGTCGCTCAAGTGGTGTATGAATCCTCAATAAGGCACATCATGTGTTTGTCTTTCAAAGACATCCTACCTCTAATAAGGCTTTATGTGGAGCTTAAGTAGGTATGTCAAGGAATAGCGTACTTGCAAGGCATATGTTGTCTTAGTTAAGAAAAATTGAAATCTTGGACCACAGAGTCTTATCATACCCTTAGATCAAGATGTAAGATGATATGAATGAAATGGATGAATGTAGTGAAATGGTAAGGTAATGAGGAAAAGTGGATGTATGGTGGATGAGGTTGCTCCTTTATTTGATTCTATCTCTCTCTCTACTTCTATTGAGACAAGGCTAGCTCTCTTTCTTCTTTTTTTTTCTTTTTTTCTTTTTTTTCTTTTCTCTTTTTTCTCTCTCTCTCTCTTTTTTTTTCTTTTCTCTTTTTTTTCTCTCTCTCTCTTTTTTTTTACTCTCTCTTTTTTTTTCAACAGATGCCTAGCCTTTATGAGATGTGTCTCACCTAACAGATGATAACTGAGAGAGAATCTCTAACTGTGGAGTATGGAGCAACCTATCGGATAAAATGGCGAAGGTGCGTACTTCCAGTGTAGAAGCAGCACAATGATGGTGGTATGGATGATGATGCGTACTCCCAGTGTAAGAGTAGCATAATTATGATGGTGAGATGCGTACTTCCAAGGTAGGAGTAGCATAAATGATGAATGGTGAGATGCGTACTCCCGTGGTAGGAGCAAATAAATGATGAATGGTGAGATGCGTACTCCCGGGGTAGGAGTAGCATAAATGATGGTAGTAAGATGCGTACTCCCGTGGTAGGAGCAAAGATGGTTGCGTACTTCCGGATTAGAAGCAGCATATTTGGTGATGTGTGGATCTTGATCTTAGGGACACGACAAACCTCTAGCAAAGGTTCTACAAGTCTTAACCAAACTCAATGCAAGCAAGTAGCTTATGTAGAAGGCTTTTGGATAAATCAAGGTATATATATGGCCGTGGTAGGAATTTCAACACCATTGAGGAACAATTAAGTTTTTCATTCGTTTCCAAAATAAATTCACTGGCAATCATGCATGCTTAGAACAATAGTATAGAGCTCTTATCTTAACTATCTCATATCTCACAATAACTTAGACTTTGTTTTAGCACTTGCAACCCACTAAGTGATCAAGTTCATGATGGTTAAGAGTGCCAAGTAATCTATACTTAGAGAAGTGCTAAGTTGTAAACAAGCATTAGAGAAACATTAACTAGCAATTTAGCAATCATTTCCATAGGAAGAAGAGCACTCATGAAGCATGATATAGATAAGCCTTTTTATTATAATCAAACTTTTATTTTATAATGCAATAAAGTAAATAAAGGAAAAATGCAAGATAGAAGACATACCTTGGATAAACATACCTTAGTGGGGGAGAGGATCTCCCCAAGCTTGGCTTTTGCTCATCTTGTATAGTTGTAGAGGTTGGGCGTTTTGTTGAGCCAAGCTTAGTGTTATCGATGAAGTCGTCCATGTCCATCTTTTGATGGCGCCTCTCTCTACCCCATGGGTAAAGAGTTCGCACTCTTGGAGTGTGATCTCAACAGTCTCCATATGGACCTAGAATGTCCATGGACTTTACCTCATCATCTTCTTCTACACTTCACCTCGGGTTTGCTTGTTCCCGCAACACTTTGGCTTCTTGCACGTGCGGTCCAAGAGGGCCAGACATGAGGCTGCTCTTGGACTCTCTTACTCTCAGTGGAGGTGCACAAGACATTTATTGGAGGGAACAACTTCTTCTCTTAGCTACAAAAGTTGAGACAACACAAGGACACTAGGAAAACAAAGATTAGCGTTAGCATTAGTCCTCCCAAGTGTTAATGGTCCTTGCTGGGCATAGTCATTCCCACAGCAAGGTGTGCTAGTGGGTAGTGACACACGCCACACTTGCTCATTGAGCAAGTCAAACTTTTATTGCTACAGGAAGAAGGGCTCTGTTGACGGTCGATAAGTGTCAATTTTTACCGTCAACTAAACATGAGAAAGGACTAAAATATGTTCACCAACTAGATATAGGGGTTACACCGACGTAATTCCACGAGTTTTGGTGAATGTCCTGCTTTCGGGGTGTCAACCGAAAATACCCAAGGAAGGCCCACATGTCGGGTTTACATAGAGATAATCGGGAACCGGTGAAAATTCTGTAATCCGGAAGGTTCGAGAAGGCTCGGACCAAACGGGAGCCCGAACGGGCTCGGTGGAGAGTCGGCCGACTCCCCACCTTGGGCGGCCGACCGCCCACTTCAGCCCACCGCCGTCGCCTCGCGGATCCCCGTTCCACCGCCTTTGAGGATGAATAATAATCGTCCGTTTAGGTCGGTTTGATCCGAGGGCCGCGGTGCATCCTAGGGGGCTATATAAGCGGGGCCCCGGCCCTCGGCGGAGGCATCCCATGAAACCCTAATTCATTATTTCCGAGAGAGGATCGGTGTGAGGGGGTCCCTTGAATGGATCTCCTCCCCTAGAGCCTAGCATTCAAGATAGATAGAGAGAGTATAGGGTGGAGGTAGAGTTGGAGGAAGCCCGGCATGTCGGTGTCTCCTCTCCGGTTGTACCTCGGGATCAAGTCTCCTAACCCGAGGCTTGGTTCTAGGATCATTCTGCAATTCAACTTCGATACTAGTAAGTTCTTGTTATTATTGCTCTTTGGTTTACGAGTTTACTTTATTCGCTTCCGGTTGGGAATAGAGTAATCGTTCGTAGCGTAAGCGTGGTGCTTGGGCTAGGTTCACTCGTAGATGCTCCCTATCCGGCGGAACCGTGGTAGTAGCGGGGGAGATGATGCCCTTTTGTTACTTTTGTAATCCACTTCCCGTCGTAGGGTAAGGTAGGTCCAAAAGTGCTAGGTTAAGCATCCTCTCGTGGTGTCTTTTCTTAGGTGCTCCCATAGAGTAGTAGTTGCAAAGCTTGCCATAGGTTGGAAGAAGACTGTGGTAGTAATCCTCTCTATATCGCTCATTACCTTGTTTGTAGCTCGGGGTTAAGTATAGACTTGGGTTAGTCGATGCACGTTTTCTCCTAGCGGATAAATAAATAACGATACTTCCGGAATATCTCCCGGTGAAGTGCTCACCGATATTCGTGCGCTTGCGGATTATTTCTCTTTGATTCTTTCGTGTGCGTATCTAGTATCAACAAGCATTTCCGGCGCCGTTGCGGGGGAGAAAGACGGTCTCACGAGATAACCTTAAGTCATGCTTAACCTTGTATTATACTTTTATCTTTTTGTATTTTTATTTTTCCTTTTCTTTTATATCCTTATGGATAACCCAAATTCCACGCCTATCCACCAATATCATGCACCCATGAGCACATGCTTAGATCCTCTAGAACCCATCTAGCTATGAGCTACACCAATCTGTGGTTGCAATAGGTCAAAGCCAACCCTTTTCTACAGCTAGAGTCCTATCTTCTAATCAAGAGGGTATTGTACCCAAGGTCCTATCTTCTAACCATGGAGAAGGTAATGAACCTAAAGTCTTATCTTCTGATCAAGTAGGTAATGAACTTTTTGCTACACTTAGGGAATCTTCTAATTTTCCTATAAACTTAGGTTTAGACCTAGCCTTACAAGACCATGTTATTCTTCAACGTCTTATTACGGGTCTTGATAATATCACCTTTGGAGGAGTTTTCCTTTCTTTATCCTTTAGTGAAGTGAGGTTTGTCCTTATTAGTGGACACACTCCTTGCATTAGCCTCCATGCTAACATCCTAGTGGTAGAGAAGGAATCATCCCCCAAACTAGAAGAGGAAGTTTTAATAGCCACTTTGCAAACATTCCAATCCCATGATTTGGCTATCCATCCCAAACCAAGTAGTACTCCAAAATTCTCTAAGGAAAGAAATAATTCTATCCTTAGAAATTCTTTTTGATGGCAATTTTGGGAGGAGCGTAAACTTCCCGCTTCATAAGAGATCTTTTAGTGCATACATTGTCAATCTCCTCAAGAAGAGATCTCTTAGAAAGCGTCTCACACCCAATCCCTTTGAAGGATGGTTAGAAAGACTCAAGGATGGCATGTCAAGTGATGCCATAGAAGGAGAGCGAAGCCATCTAGAATCCACACTTATGTTCTCCCCTTCTATACCCACATCGGACATAGAATATGAACCCATCTTTAAACCCATCCTTGACCCCTATGACTCATTCTATGCTCTTTCTCCCAAACCTCCCGATGATCCTAGAAATCCGTGTAGGTATCCCACGCATAGGACTCATCAAAACCATATAGAGGATTGCAAAGAGCAACATCCATGGCTAGAGAGCATTAAAAACCTATGTGCTATTGCCATTGAATGGATGGATAAGATCAACTCGAGAGATGATCCAAGGGAATTTTCAGACATTTATGATGAATCCCCCATGGAAGTGGAAAATGATGGAAATTTCAATGAGCAAAGTAGTTACTTCTTTGACACCCCATCAAGACCTTGCTCATATGAAAAATCTCTTGATTCACTTAGTCTCCCCAACGCTACCCCACACGAGATCTTGAACCCTCTCATGCTCCCCCTGCTCCTAAAGATGTTGAAAGGGTGGTTGTAGACACATATGTTTTCCATAAAACACCGCAGATCTCGTTGTATCCCGAGATTAGTGCACATAGATTGGTGTTGGAGGGGAACCACTTCACCAATTCACATCTTGAAGGTTTCCTAAGGACAAGCTTAGTGTCCTAAAACAAGCACGTTCGCACCATGGCATAACTATTCACCTTTCTATTGTGTCGTCCTTGTTAAATGAGCATAGAGTTATAATTATGAAAATATTCCTTCGGGTATTCGTGTCACTAACCTTTCCAAAGGTTCGAAGCAAAAAGATCGAAGGAATAACAAATGCAAGGTATGTCCAACCAATCATTATGCAACATTGAATTACATTCATGATTCATCCAATCTTGATTTCGCCAATTTCAAGATTGGGAGATATACTTTCATAAATAGATTCCTTGCCATGATGCTACATTGTATTGGTTGTTCCTACCTTTAAGGCATACTCGGTTTGCTAAAACATTAATCATGCTCTGCCATCACTGTTTGAGTAAATCTCTGTAGTGCTCTCATGCTACCTTTGTTTGCTATAGTATGCTTTAGTTTGGAGGTGCTTCATAGTGCACTGTGGGTACTTCTAAAGGCTTTTAAATTAAGCGTGGTGTTTAGGTTAATTTGCCTTCCTTAATTAGATTAGACATGGAGTCTAGTTTGGTTATTGAACTAGAATTATGCTTGTAGTAGACATTGGTATATTTTGTTGGACTAACCCCCTGCAGAAAACTTCCAAATCCAAATTGGGAGAGTCCCGAGATGAACTCACATCAAAGATGAAGCAAGGCATATGATGAACTACAACAACTTCACATAGAAGACATAGCTCATTCATCGTCCAAGAAAGAATTGAAAGAATGTATGGCCTGCCTATTCATGGTGAACCCGCCAAATCACCACTTCGATGATGGAACAAAGGAGACAAGAGTGCTACAAGAAGGATCCACATCAATAGCACTCCCCAAAGGAAGTGGATGAACAAGGCGACAAACTATGAGCAACCTTGAAGACATCATAGTATTGAGCCCAAACCTCGAGCTAGGACACCAATGAGAAGCTGGGAGAAACTCACCTCATTTTGGTCAATCAAAGACCTCGCTCTTATTGTTCTTGAAGACACCATCTTGCACGTCGGCGAAGGACAAGCATGTCATGATAGCATGCATCCTTGTGTCAACCAATCACCATCAAGGGTTGACTACCGACCAAGCCCAAGAAGACCATGAACAACTACATTTGCAAGATGATGTCCCTATGCCATTGGAGATGAAGCCTGCATACAATTAATGATGTCCCTTCCTTGATCATCAAGACGGATGGCGTATCATTAACCACAACTCTTCGCCATGCTGACCATCAAGGAAGAACTCGAGTCTACATCTCCAATGAACATCAATTAGTCGACCAAGGCTCAATAAAAATCAAGAATGGTTGACAAAAGAAGATCATGCAACTGTCCGTCCTAGATTGGATAGTCCAAAGAAAAGAAGAATGCAAAGGAGAGATCTTTGCTCAATGGACCTAGAATCAAGATCCCTCTCCAACAGACTTGAATGAGGATGGATGGAGGTCTAAAGAACATATAGTTACAACACACTTCAAGAGATGATTCAACACATACACTTGGCTTCCAATGATGAGCAATAACAAGCTTGGGGAGGAAGGCCGCCGACACCTCTAATGATGATCCAACAATGCCCTTCCTCTTCTCAACCCCTCGTCACTCCGCATACCGGTTTGCAATCCCTCCACTCGCAATTACTTCCTCTCTATAAGTTTGACTATTTTCTATAGATTTCATACACCAATCAAACTTAAGACTTAGTAAAATCAATCTTTAAGAGAAGAAGTAATGTTGAGTAAATGTTCTACGCTAATTAAAATTTTCAACCCAATCTTTTCTGTAGCATAGAATATGACCTTTTAGCTTAATGACATCTCTACCCTTGTTATTATTTGTATATTCCTTCGGGTATGTGTTGTCCACTAATCCTCTACGTAGAAGAAACAATAAGTAGAGCACAAGGTCAAAGGAGAGGCCCACTAGAAGCATCTACTCTTCATCCCGGGTGCTCCAAGTGATAAAGTTCTCAACCCGCAACATGCACACTAAACAAGATGCCGCTAGCATCACAATTAAAGGATCACTTCAAACCGTTGGAGAAGGAGAGAACATGGATGACCCCTTCCTCAAGAGATATCACTCAAGAGGTGCAGTTCTCAAGGTCTCTACCTTTGGGATCAAATGATGCACCAAAGGATTGAACATGACAAGAAGTCCTATTCGGAGGACTTAAAACACCGAACCCTTGCCAAGGAGGTAACTTGGTAGTTATCCATATTTCCCACTTCAGCATTGCATAAGTTTTTCCTTTAGCATATTTACTTTTTGCATAATCAGTTCTTGTTGCATATTTACTTTGCTTTGCATCCGCATTAGAAAAGAAAATAATTTTGTCTTGCATTGCATCTAGAAAATGCTAAGCCCCATGTGAATAATTTTTTGGTGCGACAGGCCCACAAAGATATCCACCGTGGTGGCATAAAAATAAGTTTTCATCTTAGTTGTATTTTTTACGTCTACATACCATAAAATATAAAATTGCAAAAAATATTAAGATCCTCCCGAAAAGATTTTATGTTAAGAAGGTTCTAGACATCCAAGGCTTAAAGGGTTATCACTAATGCTTAATTAGTTCCACAAGCTTTGTTGTCTATTTGAGCTTCACAGAATTTAAAGGATCAAGAAGAGCTAATAGACAAGAACGTCTTGTCCCTTGTCGAAGTGTCGTCTTCGACGATCCGCAATCTTGTCTCTACAGCCATTATCCCCGACACTCTAAGAGGGGCAAGACGCCTTCACCGCGCCGCAACATCAACATACTACGTCAACATCCAGCTTGGGGAGAGCACCCCCGTGTATCAAGCTAAGTGTTCCAACTTGTCTATTTATTTATAGAGCTTGCTTTGTTAAAACAACTAAAAAAATGCATAACCTTAGAAACCCGTAAAGATTTCCTTATCTATCTTTTCTACTTTTGGAGAGCTCTTATTAATCTGTCTTTAAGTAATCCCCGGAGTAAGCTCTTATATGGAAATGATGAATAGTTGCTCTGTCGTAATTCCTTTCAAGTACCTAGTTTTCAACCTTGCACTCTCCCGAGTTTTGGACACAACCGTTTAGATTTGAGATTTACTCGAACCCGAAACTTGTGGGTAGCGAATGTTTGATCTAAGTCTAGGTATTTGACGGATATGATATGGGAAAGTTTTGAGCTCAGCTGTCCATCTTGTTCCTAGAGATGCTAGAGTTCGGAGAGTTTATCTTTTAAAAATCTTAAAATTTTTGCATGATGAGTTCCCGTATGACGAGAGTTCAAAATTTACCACAGCCATACATTCATGCTTGCTAGATTAGGAAAACCCATCTATTTATATAGATCATATTGTAGGCTTGAGTGTAGTCTTTATAGGCATTGAGTGTGGTTATGCTTGTTGACCCATAAGGAACCAGTCATGCGCTTAAAGTCAATACTATGTGCTCTCCATCCATTGATCTATGCTACTTCTGTCCTCAGAAGCATGCACCCATTTTATAAATACTACATTCACTCTGTGCTACTTCTGTCCCTAGAAGTACCACCTACATATAGATCCATATCCACCACATATTGTGCTATCTCTACCCTGGAGATACGCACCTATGCTGCTCCTACCTTGGGAGTACGCATTCCCTCACATATTGTGATGTCTCTACCCTGGAGATACGCGCTTATGCTGCTCCTACCCTGGGAGTACGCATCCATCCATCCATCCATCCATCCACAAAATACATACGCCACTCATTTCACTTCATCCAAAAGGTTCTACTCCTATCCCGGGAGTGAACATCTATAAATAATCATCGCCGTTCCATTTGCCTACATAAAAGCTCCAGTCATTATCATTTCAAGTTATACACTCCCGTTGCTAAAGTTTCGTTTTCAGAGGATTGGTTGCTCTAAAAAAAAAGAAAAAAAAAGAAGAAAGGAAAAAAAAGAGAAAGAAAGAAAGAAAGAGTAGCCAAGTCCTTCCTTTCAAAGAAGTTTCAAGGTTTCCGAATAAAGGGAGTTATGTTATCCCCAAAGGAGCAAGTGTAGAAGTAGATGTTCACCAAGTGATCACCCCTCATAATCATTTCCTTATCATCATCATCTTATCATTCATCCCATTTCCTCATTCACATGCACATATGACTTTATTATTATTTTAGTTCCTTTTGGATCCATGGTTTAACTGTGCAATATATGCAAGTGAGTTTGAGTGTCTCCCCACCTATGAGCTCCACATAAGCCTATTAGAAAGTAGGGTGAGAGAGAGAAGGCTCTTTTCACTATGCCTTAATTCCACAAATACCACATATTCTGAGAGAAGAGAGAAGGCATAAACTACTCATGCCTTGGAGAGGATCCAAAAATACCACAAATGAGAGACTTGAAAGGGTCATACAAGGAAACTCTGAGTTTTATTTGAAAATCTTGCAAAAACTCGGAATAATAGTTGATCAAAGAGCGAGAAACATAGCGCTTGACTTGACCGTTCTGTCTTTCAACCGCTCAAGACCCAAGTGACGGCTACAAGCCCCATGGTGAAAGGTAATATGAGTAAGTTTTGAGTCGAATAGTTCACTCTAATCCGGAGGAGAGTTCTTGTTTGAACGCATGTGTACTTTTGAGGCGTGAAAGCATTGTAGCAACTCCCGATCCATCATGAGTTTATCTTTGCTCGAGAGACGAGCAAAGGGTAAGCTTGGGGGAGTTGTTGACGGTCATTAAGTGCCAATTTTTACCGTCAACTAAACATGAGAAAGGACTAAAATATGTTCACCAACTAGATATAGGGGTTACACTAATAGAATTCCACGAGCTTTGGTGAATGTCTGTTTTGCAGGGTGTCACCGAAAATACCCAAGAAAGGCCCACATGTCGGGTTTACATAGAGATAATCGGGAACCGGTGAAAATTCTGTAACTGGAAGGTTCGAGAAGGCTCGGACCAAACGGGAGCCCGAACGGGCTCGGTGGAGAGTCGGCCGACTCCCCACCTTGGTCGGCCGACTCACCGCTTCAGCCAATCGGCGTCGCCCTCGCGGATCCCCGTTCCACCGCCTTTGAGGATGAATAATAATCGTCCGTTTAGGTCGGTTTGATCCGAGGGCCGGTGCATCCTAGGGGGCTATATAAGCGGGGCCCCGGCCCCCGGAGGAGGCATCCCTTGAAACCCTAATTCATTATTTCTAGAGAGGATCGGTGAGAGAGGTCCCTTGAATGGATCTCCTCCCTAGAGCCTAGCATTCAAGATAGATAGAGAGAGTATAGGGTGGAGGTAGAGTTGGAGGAAGCCCGGCATGTCGGTGTCTCCTCTCCGGTTGTACTGCGGGATCAAGTCTCCTAACCCGAGGCTTGGTTCTAGGATCATTCGCAATTCAACTTCGATACTAGTAAGTTCTTGTTATTATTGCTCTTTGGTTTACGAGTTTACTTTATTCGCTTCCGGTTGGGAATAGAGTAATCGTTCAGTAGCGTAAGCGTGGTGCTTGGGCTAGGTTCACTCGTAGATGCTCCCTATCCGGCTGGAAACGTGGTAGTAGCGGGGGAGATGACACCTTTGTTACCTTTGTAGCCCACTTCCCGTCGTAGGTAAGGTAGGTCCAAAAGTGCTAGGTTAAGCATCCTCTCGTGGTGTCTTTTCTTAGGTGCTCCCATAGAGTAGTAGTTGCAAAGCTTGCCATAGGTTGGAAGGAGACTTGTGGTAGTAATCCTCTCTATATCGCTCATTACCTTGTCTCGTAGCTCGGGGGTTAAGTATAGACTTGGGTTAGTCGGATGCACGTTTTCTCCTAGCGGATAAATAAATAACGATACTCCGGAATATCTCCTGGGTGAAGTGCTCACCGATATCCGTGCGCTTGCGGATTATTTCTCTTTGATTCTTTCGTGTGCATATCTAGTATCAACAAACATGCACACTAAAACAGATGCTTCCAGCATCACAATTAAAGGTTCACTTCAGACCGTTGGACAAGGAAAGAACATGGATGACGCCTTCCTCAAGAGATATCAACTCAAGAGATGCAGTTCTCAAGGTCTCTACCTTTGAGATCAAATGAAGCACCGAAGGATTGAACACGACAAGAAGTCCTATTCAGAGGGCTTAAAACACCGAATCCTCACCAAGGAGGTAACTTGGTAGTTATCCATATTTCCCATTTTAGTATTGCATAAGTTTTACCTTTAGCATATTTACTTTTTGCATAATCAATTCTTGTTGCATATTTATTTTGCTACATCTGCATTAGAAAAGAAAATAATTTTGTCTTGCATTTCATCTAGAAAATGCTAAGCCCCATGCGAATAATTTTGTGGTGCGACAGCCCACAAAGATATCCACCGTGGTGGCATAAAAATAAGTTTCCATCTTAGTTGCATTTTTCTCGCCGCATATCATAAATATAAAATTGTAAAAATATTAAGATCCTGCTAAAAAGATTTTATGTGTTAAGGAAGTTCTAGACATTCAAGGCTTAAAGGGTTATCACTAATGCTTAATCAGTTCCACAAGCTTTGTTGTCTATTTGAGCTTCACAAACATAAAGGATCAAGGAGAGCTAACAGACAGAAGGATGTCCAGTCTCCTGTCGGAGTGCTTCCCTCAATAGTCAAACGCGGTCTCCAACAACAATTATCCACGACACTCCAGGAAGACTAGAACGTATTCACTGCCTGTCAGCTATATCCGCGGACTATGTCAACATCCAGCTTGGGGGAGAGCATCCCCGTGTATCAAGCTAAGTGTTCCAACTTGTCTATTTATTTATAGAGCTTGCTTTGTTAAAACAACTAAAAAAATGCATAACCTTAGAAACCCAGAAAGATTTCCTTATTTATCTTTTCTACTTTTGGAGAGCTCTTATTAATTTGTCTTTAAGTAATCCCTGGAATAAGCTCTTATATGGAAATGATGAATAGTTGCTCTCCGTAATTCCTTTCAAGTACCTAGTTTTCAACCTTGCACTCTCCCGAGTTTTGGACACAACCGTTTAGATTTGAGATTTACTCGAACCCGAAACTTGTGGGTAGCGAATGCTTGATCTAAGTCTAGGTAGTTGACGGATATGATATGGGAAAGTTTTGAGCTGCATTCCATCTTGTTCCTAGAGATGCTAGAGTTCGGAGAGTTTATCTTTTAAAATCTTAAAATTTCTGCATGATGAGTTCCGTATGACGAGAGTTCAAAATTCCTACCACACCATACATTCATGCTTACTAGATTAGGAAAACCCATCTATTTGTATAGATCATATTGTAGGCTTGAGTGTAGTCTTTATAGGCATTGAGTGTGGTTATGTCGTGGACCCATAAGGAACCAAATCATGCGGTTAAAGTCAATACTATGTGCTCTCCATCTATTGATCTATGCTACTTCGTCCTCGAAGCATGCACCCATTTTATAAATACTACATTCATTCTGTGCTACTTCTGTCCCTAGAAGTACCACCTACATATAGATCCACATTCCCCCACATATTGTGCTGTCTCTACCCTGGAGATACACGCTTATGCTGCTCCTACCCTGGGAGTACGCATCCATCCATCCATCCACCCACAAAATATATATGCCACTCATTTCACTTCATCCAGAAAAGGTTCTACTCCTATCCTGGGAGTGAACATCTAGAAATAATCATCGCCATTCCATTTGCCTACATAAAAGCTCCAAATCATTATCATTTCAAGTTATACACTCCCCGTTGCTAAAGTTTCGTTTTCGGAGGATTGGTTGCTCTAAAAAAAAGAGAAAAAAAAAAAAAAAAAAAAAAAAAAAGAAGAAAGGAAAAAAAGAGAAAGAAAGAAAGAAAGAAAGAAAGAGTAGCCAAGTCCTTCCTTTCAAGAAGTTTCAAGGTTTCGAATAAAGGGAGTCATGTTATCCCCAAAGGAGCAAGTGTAGAAGTAGATGTTCGCCAAGTGATCACCCCTCATAATCATTTCCTTATCATCATCATCTTATCATTCATCCCATTTCCTCCTTCACATGCACATATGACTTTATTATTATTTTAGTTCCTATTGGATCCATGGTTTAACCGTGCAATATATGCAAGTGAGTTTGAGTGTCTCCCCACCTATGAGCTCCACATAAGCCTATTAGAAAGTAGGGTGAGAGAGAGAAGGCACTTTCCACTATGCCTTAGTTCCATAAATACCACATATTCGAGAGAAGAGAGAAGGCATACGCTACACACATGCCTTGGAGAGGATCCAGAAATACCACAAATGAGAGACTTGAAAGAGTCATACAAGGAAACTCTGAGTTTTTTTTGAAAATCTTGCAAAAACTCCGGAATAATAGTTGATCAAAGAGCGAGAAACATAGCGCTTGAATTGACCGTTCTGTCTTTCAACTGCTCAAGACCCAAGTGATGGCTACAAGCCCCATGGTGAAAGGTAATATGAGTAAGTTTTGAGTCAGAATAGTTCACTCTAATCCGGAGGAGAGTTCTTGTTTGAACGCATGTGTACTTTTGAGGCGTGAAGCATTGTAGCAACTCCCGATCCATCACTCAGAGTTTATCTTTGCTCGAGACGAGCAAAAGGTAAGCTTGGGGGAGTTGTTGACGGTCGATAAGTGTCAATTTTTACCGTCAACTAAACATGAGAAAGGACTAAAATATGTTCACCAACTAGATATAGGGGTTACACCGACAATTCCACGAGTTTTGGTGAATGTCCGTTTCATAGGTGTCGCCGAAAATACCCAAGGAAGGCCCACATGTCGGGTTTACATAGAGATAATCGGGAACCGGTGAAAATTCTGTAATCTGGAAGGTTCGAGAAGGCTCGGACCAAACGGGAGCCCGAATGGGCTCGGTGGAGAGTCGGCCGACTCCCCACCTTGGGCGGCCGACGCCCACTTCAGCCAATCGGCGTCGGCCTCGCGGATCCCCGTTCCACCGCTTTTGAGGATGAATAATAATCGTCCGTTTAGGTCGGTTTGATCCGAGGGCCGCGGTGCATCCTAGGGGCTATATAAGCGGGGCCCCGGCCCCGGAGGAGGCATCCCATGAAACCCTAATTCATTATTTCCGAGAGGATCGGTGAGGGGGTCCCTTGAATGGATCTCCTCCCTAGAGCCTAGCATTCAAGATAGATAGAGAGAGTATAGGGTGGAGGTAGAGTTGGAGGAAGCCCGGCATGTCGGTGTCTCCTCTCCGGTTGTACCTGCGGGATCAAGTCTCCTAACCCGAGGCTTGGTTCTAGGATCATTCTCGCAATTCAACTTCGATACTAGTAAGTTTTTGTTATTATTGCTCTTTGGTTTACGAGTTTACTTTATTCGCTTCCGGTTGGGAATAGAGTAATCGTTCATAGCGTAAGCGTGGTGCTTGGGCTAGGTTCACTCGTAGATGCTCCCTATCCGGGGAACCGTGGTAGTAGCGGGGGAGATGATGGTCCCTTTGTTACCTTTGTAATCCACTTCCCGTCGCAGGTAAGGTAGGTCCAAAAGTGCTAGGTTAAGCATCCTCTCGTGGTGTCTTTTCTTAGGTGCTCCCATAGAGTAGTAGTTGCAAAGCTTGCCATAGGTTGGAAGAAGACTGTGGTAGTAATCCTCTCTATATCGCTCATTACCTTGTTTGTAGCTCGGGGTTAAGTATAGACTTGGGTTAGTCGGATGCACGTTTTCTCCTAGCGGATAAATAAATAACGATACTCCGGAATATCTCCCGGTGAAGTGCTCACCGATATCCGTGCGCTTACGGATTATTTCTCTTTGATTCTTTCGTGTGCGTATCTAGTATCAACAGGCTCGCAAAAAGTGTTCACAGGGAGAGGAGAGTACCTCCTAGGTCGACTGACTCAGGATACTCCTCCCCTTGCTCTGTGCCAAAGTGGGAAGTGAGTGGAGGTCACGCTATGTTGGGTGCACTCCCAAAACATCTCTCTCTTTCTCTCTTTGGGAGCATGCTCGTGGCATCCCCCATCTTGAAGTGAGTAGAGGCAAAGGCAAGCTTCTACTTATCCTAAGCTTAGAGAGAGAAGAGAAGGTAATGTGAGCTCAAGATGATTCTAAGCGTGGATTTGGGCTCACGTGCAAGGTTGTTCACAGGGGGAGAAGGGCAATTGATGAAGTCCTAAAGCTAAGGTAGGCTGATCTCCCCTAAGCACAACTAAATGTTCTATTGGACTATGAGCAGGGAATCCTAATGAATCCTTCTCTGAAGTGGCACAAAGTGGGGGTCGGCCGACCCCAAGCTTGGCCTCTCGGACTCTCAACCTTTTGCCCCGAAGTTCTAAAAGAGTGAAGGCTAGGTGTGGATCGAGAGGTAGTGGTATTTCGGTGATTCCCTATTCTAGTGCTTGGTGAACGATAGAAGGTGATTGGCAAAAGTGGGGACATGGCTCGAGTGATTCCCATGAACCATGGAAGCACTCAAGCATGTCTCGTTGACCACTTTGCAGATATGAGCTGGTGGTTTGGTCCCAAGGTGAAGAGGAGTATCTATGCTAAGAGTGATGGACCAAGGGACCACTTCTTCAATGTTTGGCTAGCATAGTGTGTATAGGATTCTTTTGTGAGGTGAGTAGAAGACAACAGGATGCCAATGAGGTTCATGTGTGGGTCGGTCGACCCACACTTGGAGACCCCTTGAGTATCCAAGTGTCGTCCCTACATCTACACATCTAGCCAAAGTGAAAGGAGTATTAGTAGGCTCAATGGTGGGATCGGCTGACCCCTACCTTTGGCGATCTACCGCTCAACACCTTGGTGCAAGAAGCTCTCAAGGTCATGATTGGCTTAGTGGCTTAATCACTCTTGCTTAGCTAAATGGGATGGTGAGTTTCTTCATCTTCTTGGCTAAAGCAAGAGGTGAGAGTGAGGGAGTCTAGCTTCTAAGATGTAGGTTGACAGTTTCCTGTCTTCCTTTTCTTGTGGCATTCATACTATAGCTATATGATCACACATACCCGGAAGCCGGAAGGAGGTAGGCCCAACCACCGGCGGCCGACCCATGGTTGGCCTCCCCAAGCACCGGCGACACTCTCAAACACAAGTCAACTAAGTGCAACAAAAGTTGTTTGCTTAAAGCCGAGAATCGCCAAGCTAGCTTCATCTAGATGTTTAAGTAAGCCTAGAAGCTAATCATTTCATGATTTAAGATTTTAGCTTGAGCAAGTCATGAACATGGCATGGCAAAGCGGGGGCAAAGTTGGTAGGTGGGTGGCACCAAGGCTGGGTCGGCCGACCCAGCCATGGGCCCCACCTGGTCCCCAAGTTGCTCAGCAGGTTAAGCAAAAGGTTGTCTCATTTTTTTCTTTTTTTTTATTTTGTTTATGCATGATGACTAAGTGTTCTAATGCAAAGGTAAAGGTAAACATGTATTTTGAAAGGAAAATGTTTTTGGTTTTTTTTTTTTTTGGTTATGGCTACTACTACACTAAGCTTGAGAAGGCCGGGGACACTAAAAGAAACGAGAAGGCCAAGTGAGCTCGAGATGATTCTACCGGTTATGCTTTGGGTATTGAGCTCAACTTGGGGTGCTAGTTATAGGGGTGAAAGGGCAAGGTAGGGCCTCCCAAAGGGCAGGTCGGCCGACCCGGCCCCCGGCCCCTATGCATCATGCTCTCCTTCTGACAAGGAATCTAGCCTAGTGTTTGCAAAAAGTCACAAGTATTGGACCATAAACCTGGTCAGTCGACCAAGGTTTGTGCCCCCTACCACTTTAGTCATGCTAAGTCAGATTGTCTGGCAAGGGTGGTGGTGGTCATGGTCCAAAGTTGCTGAGGTTGCTTGGATTCCTATGTCTAGTGTCTAGTGACAAGGAGAAAGCATAAGTGGAGACAAGCATCAAAGTGATTCCCATGAACCATGGGAACACTTAAGTATGCGTTGCTACTCCCTACGCTGGCTTTGGCTGGTGGCATGCTTCCTAAAGCATTCAAGATGCTCGAAGTGGCATCCTAAGCTAAAGTCATGAGCAATGAACCATCTCTCCTCGAATCCTGGCTAGTGTGGTGGGCATAGGATCCATGGTTATCATCATTGGGAGACAGCAGGTTGCCTGGTGACACCAAGTCTAGGTCGGTCGACCTGTGCTTTGGAGCACCAAGGCATCCTATGCTGCTCCTTGGATCCCTGCTTCTAGCCAGAGTGAAGAGAGAGGTGGTGGACCCCACAAGACAGGTCGGTCGACCCGGCCATGGTGGCCCCACCACTCAACTTTCCCTAATCACTCTTCTCAAGTTTTATTCCCTATGTCTAATTTATTTTGTTGAAATAAAATATGCAATTCTAAAAGTAAACATGCAATTGAAAGGGAAATGCAAAATTTAAATGCGTAAAGTAAATATGAGATAACTACGACATACCTTATCGCCGAGGGCTCCATGTTTTAGGTCCATAGAGCAGACCTCTCCATTGATGATTGAGCTTGAATGTGCACCATTCCATCCCGGAGATGGATGGGGATGATTGCACTTTGCCAAACCTTCGAGATCTCCATCCTCTTCTTGATCAAGGTTTCATTCAATGTTCACCGCATTTGTGAATTTTTCTCAATGACTTACCCTTTTAGATTTGAACTTCCTGCAGGGGTTAGTCCAGACATACAACCACAGTCTACACTAGTAATTTTTGGTTCAATTAATCAAACTTGACTCCATGTCTTATTTGATTAAAGTAGGCAGATTAACCTAAGCACCACGCTTAATTTAAAACACCTATGGAAACACTCTAGATGCACAACCAAACCAAAACATACTAGGGTGGAAGATGGAAGTAGGAAAATGAAGCACAAAGATTCACAAAAGGTTTGAACGACATCCTTGGATCAAGTCATCACTCACAATCTATGATTGGATTATGAGTGATGGAGCTGTTCCGTCACTAATGATGGGAAGGGTTTCTCTTGACGGCGACTTCTTCTCTGTTGGTGTAAAACTACCGCTTCGCCTTTCCCAATAGCAAGAATGGGAAAAGGCGAAGACAGATGGCTTTTGTGGAGACATTCTAAATGGTGAAAGTCCCACACACCTACAGGAAGTGTTGGAGATGGGCTTTGGCGTTCCCGTGTGGTTTCCCACAAACGGGTTGGCTTGCACCATAATGATGAGCACAGACTCAAAAGTTGCATCCCCCAAGCTAAGCTGCGAACCCGTAGCGACACAGTCAGCTAACGGTGTAGAATAGTCAGGGATGATCTTTTGGGTCAGGGCTTCTTTGATAACTAGTGCAAAGCCTCCTTCCTTGAATGGGTTTAGGTTCAAATGAATCCCGGAGGTAGAACTTGACAATGTCCAGTTCACCTCAACAACCGTTCATGCACCGTCTTGCTTCGAGAAGCAAGACAGGTGAGAGGTAAAACCCTAACACTAATTGCTAACTAGACCGGTCACCGACCCTAGATTCGATCCTATTAAAACTCCTAGGGCGACGCTTTCCCCGGCAACGGCGCCGTAAATGCTTGTTGGCATTTCTTAGCACAACCACCGAAGTATGGCGGCAACGCCGAGATGCCGTGGAGGGTAATTCTATATCTATTGGATATTCCGCAAGCGCACAGAATGTACCGCTGTAGCATTTCACCGAGGAGTATTCCAAGGTTGTCGATTTATATTTCTCCCAAGGGAAAGCCGTAGCTAGGAACTATTAGGGGAAGATCCAGGTGTCTCTAGTCTAGTATCACTAGTGGAAGAGGGATTAACGGAGTGTATAGGAAGGGTGGATCAAGGAGCGGGCTAAAGGGCTTATAAGGTAGAGTGATAGCTAGGTGGGAGGACAACGAGTGAGTTAAAGACTCCTATGACTCTACTTCTACTTCCGTGAACTAATCTAATCTAGTAGTGGTAACACACTAAAGCTACTAGTCTTGTATTCCCCTGGTTGTTGGAGATATGTCTGACAAATAGGAGTGTAACATTCCCTTCTGGGAACTAGCTCCTATTCCAAAATGATACCTTGGTTTTAAGGGGCACCTATCGGCCTACCCGACGTAAATAGATATAACCGGAAGGCCGAGTTCTGTCACAACCGCCCCGCTAATACACGTTGGGAGTTTGAATGGTATAACCAATCAGTGAGGCGAACATCCACCGGTAGGTTTAGTCTCAACACCACGTTCACACTAATGCCTACAACTTAAGCTAAATATACGACCTAGCCTAAGCTCTAGTCCTACGTCGGGACCTTATTGCAATGGAAACGACCCGGACAAGACTAATTTATCTAGTGAACTACTACTACTAAACAAAGGCTAGAACACTATAATACTACTACTAGAGTAATACTATACTAAGCAAGTACTAAAAGTAAATACTCGAAAAGTAAAGGAAAAGTATGAAAGTCTTACAAGAGGAAGACATACCGCAGATTCTCCGAGATAGCGACTCCGAGACTCGAGCTTCGCTCGACCCACTCTAACTCCCACACTACTACTACTACTACTACTATAGTGGACTACATAGCTTTATATGGCTCTCAAGAGGCTTCTCCTTGATGTCTTCAATGAGAGGGAGTGAGGGGGTATTTATAGTGGGAGATGGAGTAGGGCTACTCCACCGCCACGTCATCGATCCGCGTGAAGTGGCTTCTCCACCTTCGGATCCAACCGACCTCAAACCGCCTTGAATCAACGTCCGGGATATGCGGGGAACGTCGGTGGAGTGAACCGACCCCGAGTGGGCCCAACCTCCGGTCGGCCGACCCGGGGTTTTCACCCATTTGCCACGTGTCGGCTCCGGGAGGCTTCGGCATGTCGGTGGCGAGTCGGGACAGTGGCATCCCACCATAGGGTGGTCGGCCGACCTGGCCCCTTGGGGGGTGGACCTACCACTGTCTTCCTGACGTCTCTGGTGTTCTGGCAGTGTCCGAGATGACCCCAAACCTTGGTCGGTTGACCTGCCTTTGGTGGAACCAAAGGGCCATCTTTTGCAGGCAGTTTCACCATGCAATTCTAGGCACAATGGTGGTATTGGTCCCACAAATGTCAGGTCAGCCGACCTGACCTTTGTGCTCATCTTTTGCACACTAACTCCAGAGGATATGACATTGATGAATGTGGAGTTGGTTTGGTCATTGGCCATCTTGGTTGGTTGCTCCATCTTCATTTGTAGCTCCCGAACACCGAAAAGTGCTGTTTGCACCTGCACCCAAATAATGACACGTACATCTGGAACCAAGTCAATTGTACCTATGTCACTACTCATTTGCATGGTGTTATCTCCGAACTCAACCATTGTTGACGGCTTTTCATGGGGTAAAATCTAGGTATAATTGCCGTCAACAGAGGTATGCTAAAAAAATCTATGTTTTTCTTTCTCTTTTTTTTTTTTTTTTTTGAACGGGAATCTTTGATTTCCCGTTGTCTTATGTCTTGGACCCTTGTCCAACTTTATGCCCCTTGGCTTCTCTTTTTTTGAAAAAGCATAGCCGATAGCTCTCTATGAAGAATTTTGGAATGGAGAGAGATATCATGATGGAATTCGGGGAGTAGATTTTTGAAAGCTAAAGAATGCGCAACCCTCAGAGTGAGAGTCGGCATTTTTTATTTGGTGGACTGGTGCACAACTCTCAGTGTAAGAGTTGTCTTTTTTGGTGGACGGGGTGCATGTTTCTACGCAGCTCTCAAGGTAAGAGCCGATAATTTATTTGGTGGGTGCAAGTGAATCTCAATCGTGTGCATGACTATAGTCTTACATCGGTCACAAACAATTTGACTAAGCTCAATGATCAGACAAGTAGCATATGACTAAAGGTTTTGCAAACATGAATCACATCATATGGCTTTGGTAGGAAATTCTTTATCATTGAGGAGCATGCTATTGAATTTTTTTCTTTTGTAAAAATAAATCCCAAGTTCTTTATAAATAGAGCAAGGTTCAAATCATCCAGCTATATCACATACTCTAATTACTTAGGTAACATGGGGTCCCTATGATATTTGTTCACAAGGCATAGGAATATTAGCGAGGAATAAAGAGTATGCAAATCTTATCAAAGGATAGCGCAGAGAAAAGGTTTTGTCTTTTTAATTTTAACAAATCTTAAACTTCAAAACTTTAGAGATGTGAGGGTAGAGTTGCACAAACCATCATTGAAGATGAAGGAGTTTTGTAAATGAAAGAGTAGTTCGGTTAACCAGAAGGTTAACTGATCTTCTCTTGGATCTATTTGTTTAGTCCTTCTGTATCCTCGATGTTGTGCATTGTGTTGGGGAGATCTCGAATGCGTGTGTTAGTCTTGCTTGAGAGATCCCCCCATACTTATTCTTGTACCTGGTTTATTCAAGAAGAAAACAAAAAGAAACAAACCGGGGCTCTACCGGTTGGAAAACAAGGGTGCCAGAATTTTATTGATCATATTATTATTATTTTTTTATTATCTCAACCAACTCATAACTCAAACAAGGTCAAGATCAAGTTGCAAAGTAAAATAGACCTTGGTTTATCTCCACATCGAATTACTTCCCATAGCCTATGACAACAACTCAAGTTCATTAATCAAATTTCAACACCTTGTCAAAACTTGATCAAAGAAGGTAATTTTAACCTAAGCACCATGCTTAATTTAAAACACCCATGGATGTGTTGCAAGCGAGCACACCCAAACATAGAGCATATGACATAAACATGAGAAGCATGAATTTGCATGATCCATGGAGACAAGTATGAGTAGACAAGTTAGTGAGCATTACCTTTGCTTTACTCGAGTGTACTTGTCGATAGCGTGTGCTGGTCGACGTTCTGGTCCCACTGTCATGGTGCCATGGATTTTTGCTCAGGTGAACCACAAGGCCGGGCCATACACTCATGACAAGTATGCATGGAAAATGGGCCTTGATGATAGCAAAGGCCGAGAAGGAGAGAACCCTTGCTATTTCTCTTCTCCTCTCTTCTTTTTTTTAGCAAGGTGAAGCCGACATCAACTTGAATTCACCATTCATTTTTTTCTTCTCTCTCTTTCTTATTTCTTTTTTTATGCCTCTCTCTCTTTTATTTCTTTTTTCTCTTTCTTTTTTTATTTCTTTCTTTTTCTCTCTTTTTTCGGTGTCTCTTGGTGTGTGTGGAACATGGGCTTCTCGCTTCCCTCTCCCACACTTGGACTTTTATGTAAAAGTCAAGTGTAGCATCGGGATGCCCTTGTGAGTGTGTTCCATCACCTAAGAGAATCAAGGCTTGTAACTGATGTCGCTCCTCGTTTGCAAGTGTTGTATGACCTGTTTTCTTCTCAACCTGAGATGGTTAGCAACAGGAATACCCGAGGGTGCATACTAACTTGAAAACATGACCTTGCTTCTTTTTTCTACAAAGATAATCCGGGGTATCTCCCAGGAGTGCTTCAGTTATGGTCTTAAGCTGGACCGCAGGAATTTCCTCTTACAGCTATCAATGGTGGCGTTAGCCACCAAGCATTGGGCAAAGATGCTAGAGCTACAAGGTTAGTACCATTGTGCCACTACGAGATTTAAAAGTGCTTATGACAAACATAGCCATCCACAATCATCCTCTTAAAAAGTTTTGAAACAATAGTTAAGAGATGGTTGGGATTCTCATAGGAGCACATGGTCGAAGCGAAACAAACTCTAGAGATCCCAAAGGCGAGCATGAAACATGAGTCTCAAAAGAGACTTTAGCATGCTAGTTAGCGGATTCACTCTAGAGTTGTTGCTTCAGCATGTCCATGGCATGGGAGTTTTCCGTCCTTAAAAGATATATCATGAAGGACGAACATTGACTCTTGACAATTATTGAAAATAATGTTTTGCTGGCCAGAGGGACATGTCTCTTGTTCGAGCAAGGGCGAAGGTGGAAATTCTATTTCATTAGGATGAAAAGGAAGCTCAAACATTGCCTGCTTGAACAAGTAGCTTTGCTATACCTTTGGATCTCTGGGGCAAGAGATAAGGCTAGCAAAACTTTCATTATCTCATCAGGGCTCCTTTGAGGTGGTTCTTTTTAAAGAGCGCCTTATGAGAAGATGAACATCGAGAATGAACTCTAAAGGATAAAACATTCCTTCCTTTGGTGTTTGTGGTTCGGGTGAGGGCTCAACAAACGAATCTAAGAATGGCAAGGGCAAAGATTCGATTGATGAGGGCTCCTCAAAGCTTGACATGCCCTTTTCATGGAGGGGTTATGGTTCTATGACGGGAGAAGCATGCTTCTCTAGGACATTAACAAAGATTTTCCTCTACTCTGTCAAGATTTTATGTGAAACGACCCTCTAGTGGTCATGTCAAAGCACTGGGCAGCATCTATGTCTAGACCCAAAAGAGATGCGAATGCACGTCATCAGGTAGAGACAAGTCTAGACCAGCATGTGTTAACATTGTAAGCCTCGCCTAGGCTGCACCTATGGATTCCTTCTCGTTCTGCTTGAAATCGAGGATTGCCCTTGGTAGAGAAGTGATATGAGACATGGGGAAGAACGCAAGATAAAATTTGCCTTTAAGTTCTCTCTAGTCTCCATTCGAACTTCCTATGACATTAGTATACCATTGCTTCGCCTCCCCGTTTGAGAGAGAACGAAAACAACTTCCACATAAGAATTTTGTTGTGTCATGCCAAGAATGCTCAAAGCATGAACACACTTAATTATGCAGTTGTCTAAAATGATTTTCATTATCAAGACCGAGAAGGGCTATGCCCGAACCAGGGTTCGAATGCTAGGTGGAGTTCACAAAATGGATGAAAATTTTGGTTTTTCAAAAAGATTTTTGGCTCAAAGAACTCCCCTTTTAAAGCAAAAAGATTTAAAATTATCTTGGGCTTCATGATAGTAGGATCAGATAGATGAAGTGTTTTGTTTATAAAAAGAAATTTAAAATATTTTTCTTTTTATAAAAATATATGAGGGCAAACTAGGTTCGAAGAAAATAGCAACGTTCCCCAGCAACGGCGCCAGAAAGCTTGTTGGTATTTCTTAATGTATGCAGAGAATCCGCAAGCATACGGAAGTACCATTGTAGCTTTCACCCAGAAGTATTCAGGGTATCATATTTTCCACAGGGAACAGAGGTATTTCTCCTAGCTAGTTCGCCCAAGGAACAACACAAAGGTAGAGATAGAAAGATGATAGAGATGGATTCCTATAGCTTTTAGGTCTCCAGGATAGCATCACAATACTTCTACTTGCTTACTTCGAGCACTGGCTTAGGCTTGGTCTGCCAAGCCCCTCCGGCTTACGGCTCTACGCCGAACACGGACATGGGGGATTACGGAGGACGGACAGGGCTGTCACCTCCTGCCGTCTACCACCTCATCCGTACGTGAACGAGGCAAACGAAGGTAGTGTCAGCCCAGACACCACGTCTACACTGACAACTACTACTCTAGCATTGATCAAGGGTTGCCTGACTAGGAGGGCCTTCTACTAGAGCAATTTCCACAAGGACGAACATTGATCCCGCAAACAAGAGAAGGTCAAGCTCAACTATACAAAAGACATAAAAGACTATAAGTGACACGAACACTTACTTAGCCAAGATCCCGTTAAGGAGCCAAGTAGTTGCTCACAAAGGTATAAGCTCGGGGAGACACCGACAAGCCCGACGCTTCCCCTCTCTTTCCCTCACATCTCTCTTTCTTCCTCTATAGCTACTAGGGCATAGCCCTTTGGAGTGAAGCTCTAGTGGTAGTGGTGCTCTTCTCCCTTGAGTGTTGATGGAATGAGAGGAGGAGGAAGCCTCCTTTTATAGGTAGAGAGGAGGGGGTACTTGCAAATGTGACATCCTAACATGGAAGGTGGAAACCTACCTCCCAATGTCAGTTTCGGGTGCAATGAACTTGGATGCACCCCAGAACCAACCTCCCCACAAGTAAATGCACCGACCTGCCAAAGTGGAGCCCGGTTGGCAGCCGTCAGGGCGCGGCCATGCCCCTAGCGCGCATGAACTCCTGGGCCAAATGGGCTCAAATTTGGTGAGTAGATGGGCCTCGTCGAGAGCTTTCCAACGTCGGGTGGATCACCTCAATCGGAGTCCGGATGAGTGAGATATGGCCTGTTTACCGAGACTGACTCTTGCAGCCCGAGATGAAGTTGGACCGGGTTTTGGGCTTCCACTCATTTGGTCCATGTTTGGTATTTTGGCCTATGTTTGAGACCCAAAATATTTGGTAAGTGGGGCCACCTTCTTAATTCATGGTTTTCTTGTATGCTTTGGCCTATTTGTGTGCATTTCCGGAATTGTGTTCCTGCAAGCGACAATCACCGAAACTCATGGAATATGTTAGTGTAAAGCCCTATTTGCTAAGTTTGGGGTAGATTTTATATTCTTATTGGCGGTCTAAAATGTGCGATAAGGACCTCCAACAAGTACTAGCATGCGTAGGTGGTTTCTAGACATAGTGTTTTTCTTGCAATTCAAAGTATCTCTCATATAATGTTGATCTCATGAGGTATTTTGAGTTTTGATGTATGTCTAGTTACCAAGATGCTAAGGATGGTTTATTATTGCACTCCGATTGGTATCACGCTTCAAAGGTCCATTCTATAAACCTTAGCATCAATTTGATAACTCTCCCACAAGTTTTATCTATACATATATGCTTGAAAATGACCAAACATTGGATGCACATATGTAGGGGGAGCTACCACTACCAAAACCAAAGTTGAAATGTTTGTCCAATCAAGATTCTTGATCTACTTAATCTTAGACAAGAAATTCAATTTCATATTGAATTCAATTTCCATATCTTTGAGATCTTTATGAAGGGTTGTCATCAATTACCAAAAATGGGGAGATTGAAAGCTCTTGTTTGGTTTTGATAATTGATGACACTCAATGTTGCTAATGCTTTGCTCTAAGTGTGACTAGACACATAGCAACATGGTGGAGATGCCTAGGGCTCAGTGGTGGACTTGGATATGGTGATGATCAAGCTCTGAGGTTCAAGGCAAAGGTATCAAGAGATAGGTGTTTTCCTTTAGATGATCAAGACACTATAGAGAGTGTGATCACGTTTTAGGATTGATAACCGACTATCAAGAGGAGAATTCACGGTTGAATTCGCGGTCCAAGTGCCTCTAGGTTTGACTTTGCATGATGCATGAGAGGCTAACTTGAGAGAGCTAACACTTGCCCTATGTTTCTTGAGATGATATGCTAAGTCATGTGGTCAAGAGTGTTCTACATGCTGGAGTTGGCACCTTAAGACAAGTGGTTGGCTTGGATCAACGACGGCGCGACAACGACGATCAAACGACCAAGACAGCACCCAGATACACTGTGTCGGACACGGCAGGCGCAGCGTGCCGGACGCTGGCAACTGTGCCAGACACAGTCCAGAAGGGTCTGCACAGAGGAACCGCTCTGGACGCGTCCGACGGGCATCGCCGGACCCTGGGTTCCGGGCGTCCGGTGGGTTCGGACACCGGTCCAGCCCTGACAGGTCAATGGCACCGGACGCGTCCGCAGGTGTTGTGCCGGACGTTGTGTTTCGGCTGTACGGCATCTGACGCCCTGTTCTTCTGTGCTCGGCTGTGTGATGTGGCAACGGCACCGGACGCGGGACGGACGCGTCCGACGGCCGTCCGACGCAGTCCAGTAGGGGTTGCAGACTGGGCAACCGCCGGAGCGACCGCCGGACGCTGCATGAAGACCGTCGGACGCTGACGTGGAGCACTGAGTTCAAATGCGAGGACGACAACGGTTGACTGTCAGAAGGCACCAGACGCGTCCGACGCTGAGGGCCGGACGCGTCCGACGCATGGAAAAACGGCGCCTGAGGAGGTAACGGTTGGATCTCGTGGGTGGCTCTATAAATAGATGGTGGCTGGCCTTGGGCTGGCTCTCTTGGCTATTCTTGCATACTTGAGCACCCTTTGAGCTAGAGAGACTCCTCCCCACTCATCTCCTTGCTTGATTGCTTCATCCTAGTGAGATTGAGTGAGAATCAAGTGCGAGCATTCGAGAGTTGCATCTAGAGGCACTTGTTCTTCGAATTCGCTGCGGAATTCTTATTACTCTTGGGTGATTCCCATCACCCTAGACGGTTTGGAGCAGCGGGTGGTGTTGAGATCGATTGGAGATTGTTCGAGGCCACATCGGTGACTTGTGAGTGGTTCTTGGTCCTTCCTCGTGGGAGATTCACGAAAGGATACTCTAGTGGATTGCACGTGGCTTGGAGGATCCTAGTCTTGTGTTGATAGTACGGCCCCCGGCAGCGGTATTTGGCGTTGAGAGCTAATTGAACGTGCACATCACCAAGCTAGAGTATCGCCACAACGAGGACTAGCTTACCGGGAAGCAAGTGAACCTCGGTAAAAAATCATTGTGTCAATTGTGATTGCCGAGGTTCCTCTTGTGGTTATCTTGTTTGGCTGATTGGCCATCTTCATCTCTACGCGGTGGTATAACCCTACCAATCCCCTCTCTTATATCTGGTTTTGTTTACTTTGCTAGTCTTGCTAGTTGTAAGTAGAATTGCTAGAATTGTGTAACTCTCTAGTAGTTTTTGCTAGCTTTGTTTAGTGCCGAGAGTTTTACTTGTGTAGTTTAGCTCGGCTTGTGTTGGTTGTGTGCTTGTAGAGTAGCTTATACACTAGACTTGTTAATTAGAAAGGCTTGTATAGAGTAATCAAAGCTTTAGCTTTGCAATTACGCCATCTTATAGTCTAACAAGTTGTTTTAGTGTCTTGTGCAAGAAATTTTATTAGGCTATTCACCCCCTCTAACCATTAGGACCTTACAGCCCTGCTTGATCTTCACCAACCGGCAACCACTGCATTCGAGCTCGACACCTGCACAACACAAGCCAAGAGACACCATTGTTCGACATGTTCCGCGTGCCACGGTTAGTTGAAACACACACACCAATGTGTTTGCATGTTGACAATCACTCATCACCAAAAACTGCTACACCATGGTTATGAAAGAACCATGTGTCCGCACAAGTGTCTAAATTGTATCAGAGTCATTTTGTCCCTGATCTCTTTTTGTCTTGTAAACAGATCCAATTATCTTCTTTGTAGGTTTCATAATTAACCTTCAAAATAAACAATAATGGCAAAGTCAGGGTCAGCATTAGCAACATGGCATTATTACTGCATTAGCAACATTGCACGTTTTGGTTCAACATTCAGCTCTCTGCTTCTAGCTTCGATGATTGATCCTATTGCTACAAATAAAATAACCAATCAACTACAAAGTGTAATTAAAATGCACATGCCTGATTAAAAATTGCCCATACCTGGCCTAGTGATCTTAGCACCTTGCGAACTTGCCATGGAGCCAGCGGCTACGTACTTCCTGCCGCGCCGGGAGAACTGTCCAACCCGCAAGCTGTGCAGGCATGCAGCCTGCCGTGTGAGCTACTGGCAAGGCAAGTTGGGCTTCTTCATTCTATCTGTTTTTAGCCCATAAGGCAGCCCAATAATGATTACCACGATTCATCATCTCTAATAAGTTGACAAAAATGCCATCATGGCTTGTGGTTCGCTGCTCCGAAGGTCGGTATGAAATGAAGGGGAACAAAGAATAGTTTACAGGATATCTATGGGTAAAAGCTAGCGCTAGGATGTCCTATCAATAGGACGGACTCGGGACGGGCCGACCCCTGCGCGCACCCCTTCCGTCCGCACAGCTCCACCCCTCACCACCCGATGGCTTGTGCATGCAACCTGTCCTCCCCCAACCTCGGAACCCCAACACTTCCGCCCCACCTCCAGCTCATCGGAACCTCGCTGGAACCCTAATGCAACAAGGAAAAATTTGAATTACCACATCAAAAAAAATCTATCTCGTAACAGATGAGAAAAAGGCTCATCGGAACCTCGTCGGAACTTTACCGAAACCCTAATGCAACAAGAAAAATTACGAATTGCAACATCAAAAATTTTATCTCGCAAGACGAGAGAAAGCTACAACATCAAAAAATCTAATGCAACAATGAAAAAACATGATCTGCATCGAAAAAATCCACTGCAATAATGAAAAACATATGCTACAACAATGAAAAAATAAACTGCAACAAATGAAAAACATTCACTGAAACAAAAGAAAAACATCCACTGCAACAAATGAAAACCTTCCAATGCAACAACATGAAACCGTCTGTTGAAATAACCCGCAGAAGAAAGGAGGAGGATGGCCTGGGCCTGGATCTGGACCTGCGTGGTGCCGCCGCCGCCAAGCCATGGCCATGGCCACGGTGGACTTGGATCTCAACGACCACGGCAAGCAGCAGAGCCCCAAGAGTAGCGATGTGCAGGAGGAGGCGAGCTCGTCGAACTCCACGGTGTCATTGTTGTCGGTGTCCATGGCTGCGTTGAACGCGTGGGTCTCGTCCATGGTGGCCAGGCGAAGGCCCATGGTACCCGAGCAATGCCGCCGCAGGCCACGGCCATAGCCATGGTGGACCTAGACCCGGATCTGGTCATGGCCACAGCCACGGAAGGAAGGAGAGGGATGCCGCAACTCGCCGAAAGCCGTTGTCTTCTTCCTAGACTCTGGTGCAATGGACGGCGCACGCGGGGAGGAAGGGAGGAAGGAAGGGAGGAGCGCGAACAGGTGGGGTGCGTAAGGTGGATGTGAGTAAAGGAGGCTCGGCCCATCGGAACCCTAGCTTATCACTGGATTTTGAGGGAGAAGGAGGGAGAGAGGAGAGAGAGGAGGAAGAGGAGGAGGAAGTCGGATCCACCGCCGTCCCTGTTGGATCCGGCAGTGGCGGTCGTCGGATCCGGTGCCGCCACCATGGCTGGGGTTGTGACGTGCATGAAGGACGCGAGGGAAGAGGTGGGGGAAGGGAGCACAGGCATGTGGCGCGCGCGCTGCGAAGCTCGATTGCGGAGGACATGGAGCAGCGCGGTGACAGCTTCAGCGCGATAACGGCGCACGCACAAGGAGAGCGAGATGTGAGAGGAGCGAGAGGAGTGGGGAGGGGTGAAAATGACGAGGCGGGTCGGGTTGGGGTGAGTTGGGGGTGCGTTCGAGTCAGAGTCGACACCCGTCTGACGCACGTCGAATGCTCCAAGCCAAGCATTATCAATACCTATGAGGCTCAGCAGCGGATAGCTGGGGCGGTTGGCCCTGCTTGTCTACGGGGGGTCCTCCCCTACCTTCTTTGTCCCTGTGGCGACATCGTTGGCCTCCGTCTGGAAGATGCTGATATGGACCTCGTAGCCATGCAGCTCGATGCCATGAGGACGAGGCTCATGCTGCTATCGGAGTTCTCATATGCGAGATGTTCGGAATAGGATTCGGCTTCCACATCATCAAGGGTCCTGCACTCGTGCTAACATCGGCATATGGATCTTCTACATTGCTTCTAATGGATCCATAAGATATGTAAAAGTCCAAGACACAAGATGGAACCAAACCGGATGCAAAGATCATGAAGAAACAGATTGAAAAATGATTAAACAGAGCATCGGGGCTGAGCATCCGACTGGACCCTATTGGGCATCAGGTCATAGGCAAATGATGCCTTCCTTCATTGAGCCCGCCTTCATTTCTAAACTATTGTTGTTAGGGCAACAATTCTAAAATTAACTACAATTTCTGAATAGATGCATGTCGTAAGCCCATGGATTCTACTTAAATCGATCGTCTTGATCGTTATACGTAATAACAAGAGATTTTTGTTGAAGTGGGGGAACAATGATATGTTAGGCGAGCGCGTGGCGATGGGCGTGGCGACCGCCAAGCGCAGCGGCTCGACAGTGAGGGGCGGTGCTCTTCCGCCATCGGCATGGCTGGTGCCCCACTCCCTGGTGAGAGAGCGTGGTCTCCCACCGCGTCAGAGGAATATTCCGCCGCCTCGAGGACCAGTGGTCAGTCTCTCAGAGGAGGTGGAGCAACGTGGCGAGTTGCAGGTGAACCAGGTGGCGAGCTCCTAGCCATGGAGGAATCGGGTTGTGGAGGCCACCAAACCTGCACCCAAAGCCCACCATCCACCTACAGAAGAGGCTAACATCGAGCACTTCTGGGGACAATGGTGGTTTGTCCCTAATTCCACCGCCTCTAGATCTAGGGTTCGAGAGGCAAAGTCAAATGGCTTAGTGTGGATCCGGAAGGAGTTGGTGAGGGCGAAGCAATTCGAGGCGTTGGATTGCTTCTCGGCCGGCGAGGGGGGCAAGGGAGCTGCGTTGCCGACGAAGTTGAGCTACGTGGCGGATTTCTAGGGAGAGGAAAGGCGGCGTACCTTCGCCCAAGTCATGAAGGATCAGATGGCAGGGCGTGGAAGAGGACGAGGCAATCAGGAGGAGAACTGGGGAGTTTGGGGTGGTGGAGGGGGGCTGGAATCAGCTCCAGTACCCGTCCCACCCAGCGCCGCCGCTCCCATTCTTCAACCAGCCGCCTCAACCCTACGGATTCTACCCCCCACCACCTCAGGTACCACCCCACCCGGCCCTCCTACCAAGGTTACAGGCAATTTGAGAATCTGAGGCCATGTGGTGGAGGAAATCAAGGGAGGGGAAGAGGAAGACAACCTCAGCAGGCTAGGCCTCAGGCAATTTAGGGCCAAAATTAGGCTGGTGGTAAGATTCAAGGTAAGCAGGTGCCCAATTCTACTACTGCTGCTGATCAAGAGAGGCAAGTTGTTGATGAAGGTAGTAGTTCTGGGGATAAGACAGTTAAGAACATTCAAGCAGTATGCTTCAATTGTGGGGATATTGGACATCTTAGCTCTACCTGTAAGAATCCTAGGGTCTGTTTCATTTGCCACCAGAATGATCGTGTGGTAGAAAACTATCCCAAGTGGAAGGAACCACCAAAAGCTGGGCAATACTATGGTAGTGCTAACATTGGTTTGGGCTTTTTCCACATTGATGCTGAGGCTAGAAATAACAGATTTAGGCATTGGAAGGGTTTAGACAATTTTGGTGCAATTTCAATTGTTGAAGGTGATATTGAGGAGCCAGAGTTGGTTGAAAATCTCAAGAGCTTGTTTGACAAGTCTTGGTCTTGGCAACTAAAGAAGACTGAAGAGAAGACCTATCTTACCAGATTTCTTCCTAACAAGAAGGTAGAAGACTTGGTGATTAGACAGGCTTCAAGGCTTAATCTGAACAAAGCTGGTGTGGTTGCTTCTCTTAGTGTTTGGAATGGTAACATTGAGCCAGTTAGAAAGTTGACAGAAGTCTGGGTTCAGATTACAAGAATCCCTCCTAAGTGGGTGGATTGGGATACTGCTAGGGAAGTTTGCTCAAGTATTGGTTTGATGATAGAGTTGGATTGGCAAACATTGTTCAATAGCTTCTTCAGAGTTGTGAGAGTCAAGCTGTTGTGTAAAGACCCCCTGAGGATTCCTAGATCCAGGGTTTATGCCTTTAAACAGGACCTCCATGTGATCATCTTCAAGGCTGAAGGTTTTGATCAAGCTGAATCAGAGGATGGTGACCTTGATGGAGGCTTTGAGACTATTAGGGGATACTATCCCGGATGCTGAGGAGAAAGAAGATCAGGGCTATGGGAAGGAGAATGAGAAAGCTGGTGAGAATAACAACTCTGCTCAAGGGCAGGGAAGTCATTCCACCCCAAATGGTGCAAGAACAGTTAATAGGATCTTGATCTTTGATGAGGTGTTAGACACTGTCTTGCAAAAGGAGCTAACCTACCAGGACACTTCACTGCTCCAAGCAATGGAGTTAGAGGGTGAGATTGCTGTAGAATCTGATGATGAAGAGGAGTTCAACACTTTGAGTTAGGAAGATGAGATGCTAGATGTGTTACCAAAGGATTGGGTTTATGATCTCAGGAACTGTAATCAAAGTCCAACAGCAAGACTGCTGAACAGTCAGGTGGAGAGTGCTGGTAAGCTGCCTATGAGGGAAAATCCTGGGCTGGCTTCCCTAGGTGGTGCTGGTGAAGGTGGTGTGATGTCTGGTGGTAGTCAGAAGGAAATATCTCAGATTCATCTGCACTTGGATAGTAGGGCTCTTGTTCTGTCTTTCAGGGATCAGTGGTTGACAATTCAACTCAAGCTGCTATTGGGCTTTCACAACATTTATCTGGGCTTCTGGAGGGTGAAAAAGTGGATGATAATATTGCTAGAAAAGGTGGGAACATTGGGCTTGGTGGAGAATCTACTCAGAATAGTTCTTCTCTTGTGCATGGCACTAGTGGTTGGTTGGGTACAAACTCTTAACAACAAGTTGATGATCCTAATGGAATGGCTAACTCAACTCAAGATGTCTTTCCTAATCTACAAAAGAACAATGTGATGCATCCCTGCTATCGGAGTTTCTGAACTATCTTCTCAGGAGAGTGTGGTGCGTAATGGAACTGATGGGACTGCTCAAGTGCAACGAAGGCTCACGAGAGACAACTCTAAAAAGCATTGGGGTCCTGTTATTCCACTAAGAAGGAATAGCAGGAACATTGATTGTGGAAAAACTGTGATGGCTAATGCTCAGGAATTTAAAAGGTTGTGGAACCTGGAAGACAATGCAGGTATGGGAAAGAAAAAGACTTCTGGTTCTACTCATATTTCTCGTTTCTAAATTCCGGTTATTTGATGTGGCCAAGGAAATTGGCATAGTAGTAGAGGATGGAAATCCTATTTTAGATTCAATGTTGCAACTAGATAAAGATAGGTCTGCTGGTTTTGTGGATGGATGTAAGAATAGTGAATGTTCTTTTAAAATTCCTACTGCTTTAGATTCTGCTATTGGTTCACATACTACAGTAGGAGCTAGGAATGGCTCTTCTGTGGAAATAGCTAGTGAAAAGAATTCTGGATTCCAGCAGGAGACTGTTTTGATTAAAGGCCAATCTATTGACCAGTCTAAGTCAGTAGACTCTTGTGATCCCTTACAGACTGATGTGGAAGCTAGGACTAGCTCCCCAATCAGATCTGCTCTGGATAGTCAAATTAATGCACATCAGGACAACCAGGAATGGGGCTGGTCCACTTTGTTAGGGGTAGAAAAAGAAATAAGGGTAAAAAATGATAGGTTTCTTTTGGAATATCGAGGGCTAGGCACCCTTGGAAGAATTCTAGCTTTAACTAGTAGGATTAGGGATTTCCATGTTGATTTTTTAGGGATAATGGAAACAAAAAGAACTTCTTATCCCTTGGTTTACTTAGAAATTTAGGCGATAATATCCCTTTTGAGTGGCACCACCTAGAAGCCAAAGGCTCTACTAGTGGCATTTTAGTAGGAGTAAATGCTGATAAGTTTAATCTAGTTGTCAATAATACTTACAAGTTTCTAGTGTGTGCTATGGCCGACAGATAAAAAGTCGGGTTTTGTTTGGAGATTAATTACTTTTTATGGTCCTGCTTTATGATGAGTTAAGACAGGAATTTCTAGATGAATTAGATGTGGTTATGAGTAGTTGGAATGGTCCAACTTTGATAGGAGGTGATTTTAACCTTGTTAGATTTGGGAGTGAGAAAAGTAATGGTATTTACAATCATAGATGGGCTGATGGTTTCAATGACCGGATTAGTAAATGGGCTTCGATGAGTTGAATCCAAGTAATAAGAAATATACTTGGACTAATAATCAAGAGATTCCTATCCTAGGGAAACTTGATAGAATTTTTGCTTCTACCGATTGGTTAGCTGCCTATCATATGGCTAGTGTAAAAGCTTTAGAGAGGATTCCAAGTGACCATAATCCCCTAGTCTTAGATACCGGTGACAATGCTTGTTTTAGCAAAAAAAGGTTCAGATTTAAGAAATGGTGGCTTGGAAAAGCTTCCTTTAGAGATGTAGTTACTAAAGCTTGGAACACTCCTTGTGATATTTCTGATAGTCTAGAGAGGTGGCAATTTAGAGTTAGAACTATGAGAAGAGTGGTGAGAGGTTGGGCAGCAAATGAACTTGCTGCTCAAAATAGAGAGAAAACTGATCTGTCCAAAACCTTCACTAGGCTGGAAAGCATTGCTGAGACTAGAGACCTTACAGATGCAGAAAGTAGAGAGATGAAGGTAGTAGAAGAGAAGTTAGAGAATATTTGGGTTCTGGAGGAAATAAAAACTAGGCAAAGATCTAGAGACGGGAACATTTTGGAGGGAGATAGAAACATAGCTTATTTTCAAGCAAAGTGGCTAATTATAGGAGTAGGAAGAAAAAGATAGATTATCTATAAACTCCTAATGGCCCAAGTGCATGATCAAAAAGGGATGGTTAGAGTGGCTACCGACTTCTATAAAAACTTGTTTGCTAGAGAGCCGATCCGGCATCAAACTTAGCTCGATTTTGGGACTTAGGGGACAAAGTCACTAGAGAGGAAAATGAGTTACTTTGCTCATAAATTAAGGAGGCAATCTTTAGTTGCTACCCAGAAGGTGCACTTGGGTCGATGGCCTTTCTTTTCTCTTTTATCAAAAATTCTCGGACCTTATTAAGGATGATCTAGTAGCTATGTTTTCTGACTTTCATAAAGGCAATCTTAATTTATCTAGACTTAATTTTGCTCTAGTTACTTTAGTTCCCAAAGTGGGGCATGCCTCCAACATGAAACAATTTAGACCAATTAGCCTACTTAATTGCAGTTTCAAGATCTTTTCTAAGTTGCTTACTACTAGACTTACCAATGTAGTCCAGAGGATAGTTACTCCTACTCAGTCTGCTTTTATTAAAGGTAGATACATCCTAGAGAGTGTAGTTATAGCTCATGAGCTAGTTCATAGTATCCATAGAGACAAAGAACCTAGCCTTCTCATTAAGTTAGATTATGAGAAGGCCTATGATAGGGTTTCTTGGAACTTTCTTTTTGACATGCTTGCTTCTAGAGGCTTTGACCCAATCTGGATAGAATGGATCAAAAGCATAGTTGTTGGTGGTTCTGTAGGAGTCTTAGTGAATGGGGAAGAGAGTTCTTATTTCGAACCTGGCAAAGGGTTGAGACAGGGGGACCCTCTATCCCCTTTTTTGTTTAATCTGGTAGGTGATGGTCTTTCCAGGATGCTAAACAAGGCAATTAGTGGTGGTCTTGTTAAAGGTCTGTTAGGAAACTTTAGGGAAGGAGGTCTAGTAGCATTACAATATGCAGATGATACTCTGCTCTTTTCCAAAGCAGAGGAATCTGTTTTGAACAATCTAAAAATAGTTCTTATGTGGTATGAACAAGTTTCAAGCATGAGAATTAACTTTCACAATAGTGAGATTGTCCCTCTTAATCTAGAAGATGATGTGGCTCACAATTTAGCACATATACTAGCTTGCCCTGTAGGTAATTTACCTATCAAATACTTAGGTATACCTCTTCACTTTGATGAGCTAACAAGAGATGATATTCAGCCTTTGGTAGATAAAATCCTGGCCAGGATTGCTAGCTGGAGAGGGAGGCTGCTCTCTCAAGCAGCAAGAGTAGTTTTGATCAAGTCCTGTTTAGTGAGTATTCCAGTGTATCTTCTTTCTTTCATCAAATTTCCCAAATGGGCTATCAAACTTATCAATACTCACATGGGTAACTTCCTATGGAATGATGAAGAAAATCACCACAGAATACACTTAGCTAATTGGGAATTAGTGTCAATGTGTAAGGACTTTGGTGGCCTGGGTATCCCAAATCTTAGAGACCTAAATATTTGCTTATTAGATTCCTGGCTGAAGAGGTACAATTCTGATAGGAACAAGCTTTGGAAAGAGCTTGTGGATTTTAAGTACAAAACTGATAGGCCTAATGTTTTAGCTACTAAACCTAATCATGCTTCTGTTTTCTTTAAGGGTTTTATGAAAGCAGTCAATGCAGCTAAGCTTGGCTACTGTTGGAAAGTAGGCAATGGGCACAAAATTAGGTTATGGGAGGATACCTGGGTAGGAAACACTAGCTTGGCAATTCAATTTTGGCCCCTCTATAGAATACTTAATGAGTATGATAAGACACTAGCTGATGCCTGGGATGGCACTACTCTTAAATGTACCTTTAGAAGAACCCTGAGTGAACCTCTGTACCAAGACTGGTTGGAGGTTTTAGAAATAGTCTCAACTGTTCAATTTTCAAATGAGGAGGATGAACTGGTTTGGCAATATACCTCTAATGGAACTTTTACTACTCAGTCTTTGTATAGAATTATTAATTTTAGAGGTATTCACCAAGTTCATGTGCCTGCTGTCAGATTTTCTTGTGGCTTCTTATGCATAACAGAACTTTGACTAGAGACAACCTTTCCAAAAGGAAAAAGCTAAAAGATTTAACCTGTTTGTTCTGTTCGGAGGAAGAAACCTGCCAGCATTTATTTTTTGATTGTGTTGTGGCTCGACAGTTATGGAATGTGATCTCTGATATACTAGGTGTGCAGTTAGGTGGTAATTTGATTGAGATTGGCAAGTTTTGGCTGAGTCCAAAGAGGAATGGTTTTCTGAATTTTATTACTTCAGCAGTTTATCTCTGTGGAAACTGAGAAACGAACTTTGCTTTCAGAATTCGGGATGGAAAAGTATGGAAATACTTTACCATTTGCTCATAGGGATACTTCGGAATTGGATGGTGCTCTGTCCGGAGGAGAAGAAGTCTGTGCTGGAAAACATCATAAGAAGACTGCGGGAGAAGGCAAAAATGGTACTGTGGCTGCCTTATGCTACCAGTCAAGGAGGCCGAAGATATATCGAGGCAGTGCTGTCAACTACGAAATGAAGGAAGGACAGGAGGACAACTCCCTGAAGCTCAACTGGTGGGAGGAGCTTAATGAAGTTCTTAACAATCTGTAATAGGCTAGTGTGCTGGTTTCGTTGCCTCGGTGCTGGAGTTGGTCCTGAACTTCGTTTTGGTTTCTTTCTGTGCCCCATCGCTTTGGAAAGCATGGGTTTACCTCTGCTGAGGAACTGAGCTGTAAAACTGGATTGGTCTATTTGGGTTTACCTCTGTATTAGTATGTCTGATGGATCTATTCTAATCGCTCCTGTTCTACTCCATTATTTGAAATTGCCCCTGTGGCCTTCCGATGACAATGCAATTACAAAAATGAGGTCATGCATGACAGTGCTCATAAATATTCCAACACGTCGGCACCACAAATTAGTCATCATCCACATCAGTTAGATGTATATACGCATCAATGGTGGAATAATTTGTATATATAGATATCTCACATCTGGATATGAAAACCTATATTCGGTAAGCTGAACCAGTAGCAAATCAGTTCCAAATGTCTTATGACATATACTATCAGTTTCATGTTTATAGTTTCTGCATGCTAGAAGGGCCATAAATCTTACAAGCTGTTTTTATCGTTGGTCAAGATCCTCCAACGTTATCATCGACCAGTTGACATCCACCATTTCTATCCTGTCGTAGTATCTGATCAGGAGCCTACAACATTATTAATATGACCTAGATCAGGGGATTTGGATGAAAATAAAATGTCACACCAGAAAATAGGCCAAAGAATAATCATATGAATATAGCGTTGATGCAATTCATTTGTTAAATGCGCCCACAGAATTCTCTCCTCTAATACACATTTCAGATGTGAAATATATACTGAAAATATTAACGGCAATAATAATGTCTTAAGTAAAGACGCACGCCGAAATAGTACTGTGCAATATGTAGCGCATTGCGTAGACAGCCTACATAGTGTCGTGTATTTCATTCACTGGCCCAATAATTGATCTTCTCTGTTGTTTCAGCTGATCTAGAGGCTCACAATGCCGTAAAAAGTGACACACGTACGGATAAAAAAGGTTGATGCAAAGAAGCTCTATATATTGTTAGAAAATAGAGTAATTGTTAAATGATCAACAAATCCATAATGATACCTGCTTGTAGAGCCCCCATCTTTCTCCATGAATCCAAAACCTTCAACCTTATCTTCCCCAAACCAAAGCGACTCCTTAAGCCTGTAAAATTGTGTTCATCAATTAATTAACTGTGGAGCGAATCATATTATCTTTTCTAAAAAAAGAGCAAATCATATTATGTAGGCAAAACAAATTGTCGTCTGTAAGGCTGATACGGTGTGTAATCACCAATGGTGTATTTCTTAATTAAATCATGCCACTTTATTGTAGATCTGGAATCACATCCAGTTTTATACAATATATAGCCCGTCTATGACAACACCTCCACACATATCACAGCAGTTCAATATTCCCTCCATTTTGAATTGTAAGTCATTCCAAAAAAAATCTTAGAGAGTCAAATACTTGCCACGGCGTGTTCTAAAAAAAAAATCTTGGAGCATCAAAACCTTTTAGTTTGACGAAATTATAGAGAGAATTATAATTTATAATATCAAATAAGTATACTACGAAAACATGATTACCGAAGAATCTAATGATACTTAGTTGATATCATAAATGTTATTATATTATTAGATAAATTTGGTCAAACTTGAGATGCTTTGACTCTCCAAGATTTTTAAAATGACTTATAAGTTAGAATAGATGGAGTATATGATAATAATATAGTCTATCATAGAAGGGTTTGTCAAGAGCTGCCAGAGATATTATTTTAATGTGTTGCATGCATGTGGTAAAATTACTTTTCACTTTGCTTAAAATATGGACCGAAATAATAAATCAAAAAATTATAACAACATAGAAAACAAAAATAAGGCAGTGAGCAATTATAGATGAAAAGCTGGTGAGAGAAGAAGCGCAAGATAAAAGTGGCAGATGCCACAGATCTATTACCATTGAGCATAAATATATGTGCAAATGCCACAGATCTATTACCATTGAGCACAAATATGTGCGTGCATATTTTAGAGGCCTGCATGTTCTTTTTCTCGAATACGCATGAGTGTGCCTATCATTATATTAAAATATAGAAAGTATATATTACAAGAGGCTGTTCCTGGCTGCCAGGTTAACTCTTAGATGCTACATTTTGTAGTGTAACGTTCTAGGATATAGAGAGCGCCCTGTTGGGTTGCTAGCCTCACACTATTGCTTTGAGATCTCCGGCGACGACTTCGATCTAGAGATCAGCGCCTTTGGCCTTGATGATGAGTAGTTCACTCACATTTGCCACCAATTCTCTAAAACATTGTGCATTGCGCCCCTTCTACACTTCCCAACCAGCCAGTGCTCAACGAATGTGTTGAAAAGTAATAGCATTATCTCGATAAAACAAATCGATTCCCTGCTGCGTTCTCTCCCACGGTTCAGAGACAACCAGACCTGGTGGTTGATGACTTGTATGCGCTACGGCGAAGAAGGTGAAGGCTCATAGCAGGGTCTACGTACACCAACCCAATAAACTAACCTGATGATGGTACTGTTATAGCAGCCGGACCTGGACAGGAAGAAGAAGCAGAGTTGGAGAGGGGAAGCAAGGTAGCAAGGATAGGATTCTGAATTATCAATGAAGCATTTGTGTTGACACGAAGATCGGTCACACACTACAAGCGCTAGATTGCATGGGCCGCCAATGGACCGAGGTAGCACTACACTGCAGAAACTGGCCTAGCTGGTTTAGGGAGTCGACCTAGCCGGTTTTCTCACGATGGGCCCAAGAACACCCTAGGGAAGCATGGATCAAACTTACGTGGTGAAAAACGGCGAAGTTTACAAGCAAACCATCAAAGGATAACCAACGCATTTACGAGATGAAAATGGCTAGTTTCGAGGCAAACTAGCAAAAGAACCGTCGAATATGTATCGACTAAACTAGTTTGCCAGATTGGTTCCGTCTTTTGACTAATATGGCACACGAGGTGTGTCGTCCGACGTGCCACTTGGCTTGTGTTGTGCAGGTGTTGAGCTAGGAGACAGTGGTCAACGACGAGGTGAAGGTCAAGCAGGTTGTGTCGTGCCGATAGACCTGGGTGGCGAAGGGCGGATGTGAGGCTTGTACTGAGGGACTTGGAACGCTGGGTGACTAGCCGTGTGGCTGACACTTGGGACATCGACAAGCACAAGTGTATACGGGAGTCCCTGTGTTGACCAAGTCAAGATGGTGGACGTGCAAGTCGAGCGGGAGGCTCTAGAAGACTTGGTGGTCGCGCGATCAAGGACAAGGTGGCACATGTCGAGGAGGTTTGGTGGTTTGGCCTCAAAACCATCGGCGACGAGTTTCGCGGGTTTGGGCCTCAAAACCTGGGTGGCAGTTCCGGTTCAGAACGGATGGCACGTCGCGGCATTGGGGAGTTCACATCGAAGCGAAGCTACCGGTGAGGAGGCACGGTGGCCGTCGGATGAAGAAACCCAGAGTTGGACTATAACGCCCTTGGGCTTAGTGCTTTGGCTCAAATGTATCCAAGGCCAAAGCGAGAATGTAAAATAGCCCTTTTAAATAAGGATGAGGGAGCTCCCCTTCTCTCTTACCTCTCTCATTTTGCATTTTCCTCATTCTAGTGCTAGAGTTTCTTTCCTCCCCTCCATGAAACCTTGAGAGGAGGTCCACAACTTCGGATTCGTGTGGGAATGGTCGCCCTTACCACCTCGTGATCGTTGGTCAGTTTTTGAAGTTGTGCTTGTGTTATTGTTGTGTTCATTTCGAGTTCATCTCTCACCCTTCTAGTTTTTCGCTTGATTCGTCGTTTCTTGACCGATTTGATCCGTTTTTGTTGCATTGATTCGATATATGACGTGAAAGGAACTCCATTGAAGAAAATTGGCTAATTCTTCACAAGATTCCGAGCGATTCTTGTTCTAGGGTTCGTTTTTAGCACTTTCCCCTTCCTTTTGATTTTCCGTTGACTCTCTCCAAATTGAGCGATGATCTCTTAGAATTACATCCCCTGTCTTGTGATCCTCCATATCAAGTTTGGTGGCAGTTATTTTCGATTTGGAAGAGATCAGGATGAATTTGTGTTAGAGATGATTTTTGGGAGATTTTCAGAGCACCCGCGGACTGTCTGTCGGCGCGGACTGTCTGGGCGTCAAGGTTGAGCCAGAGGCTTCCGTGGATAGTCTGTTCTTCAAGCACGGACAGTCCGCGTTACAGGCACAGACAGTCCGGGTGCTGTACAGATTGGTACCAGGCTCTCGACTATAATTTGGGATTTATTTCTTTGACCTGCGGACAATCCGACCACCCAGCATAGACAGTACGAGGTCTGTAGCTCGTTTTGTCCAGAACTTGTTCATCTCGGTTGGTTTTCTGAGATTTCACCTGCGGACAGTCCGCAGCGTACCCACGGACAGTTTGTCGCGCTTCAGCTCCTCACTTTCGTGCTCCGTACAGTCCGAGTCCGTACTCCCAAACAGTCCAAGGTTCTGTACTTCGGACAGGCCGCACCCTTACCTCGGACTGTCCACGCCTGCACAGTGAGAGCTTGTTTCTTCTGTTTTTTGCTCGTTCGTTCTCCGATTGTCTCACCACTTGTTCTGCTAATCTTGTGGTGACCTGCAGTGTTCCTAGAGAAGATCCACCCTCTCAATAGGATCATGGTCATCACCACTTTGTGTACCGCATCTTGGGGAAGCGTGAAGAGTCGAGGACCTAAAAGTTGTGAAAGAAATCTTTGTGGCTCCGATTCACCTCCCCCCTCAAGTAGCCACTACCGATCCTTTAGTATTCTTGTACGTATATTCTATTCTTCTAATACAAAGATACACACACTCGTACGGATTCGCAAAAAAATAACCATAAACAAAAGCAGCATGTGTTGTCATTACCTGTATGTGCTGTAGTTCCAAAGGAAAACATTGCCCTTACTTGTGCCTGTAATTATTATCGGATACTTGGGGTGGCAGGCAAGAGCAGTGATGGTAGTGGATCTCCCAGGAGGCACCAGCAGTGGCGATGTCTCTGAGTCCACATCCAAGATTTGAAGCGTGTGAACAAACATCGATGACTCCACATCCATGATCTGAAGTGCATAAAAAACAATAGAAGGAACCAATAATGTGTTATAGTAGACATTATTTGGGAAGGATATATATATTCTCCAAATGAATTAACAGCTGTGACAAATACCTTCGTTCGTCCTTTCTGCATCCCAATAGCCATGTAACACCCATTGTTACCTGTGAAATACGCAATAGACTCTACATTCATATTCCGAAGGATGACATCAGGGTCGTCAGAATCGATGCTCCAGGTCTGGAGATTTCAATCATAAACAAAAGAAAATAATCATGCGCTGATACGAAAATTTAGGTGCTAACATGAAAAAAAAAAGATTCAAATTTAGGGTAAGAAATAAAACCTTCAGGGTCCTAGGTAGAATGGTGACAGTAGAAAAAGTGCTGGCGTCCATGGGGTTGAAGGCCATCTGAAACATACGGCCCTTCTGCCTTGTGAATTCACGAGTACATGACCAGTCCTCATTATTCCAGTTCCATAGTCTGATGGAGCCATCGTCAGATGACGACAGTAAAAGTTGCTGACTTGGGTGGAGCGCCAAAGATGTAACTGCACCCTCGTGCGCTCGGACTTTCTCGACTTGTTTCGGTTCATCATTATATGTGTGCACAAGGATCACCCCGTCACTATGACCAGATACAACCCATTGCCTACAGACAATAAACTTAACCGAGAGACAAGGAATCCCTTTCTGATGACGTTCAGTTGTCACAATGAATTTATAATCGTGTGCTCCCTCAGGGTAGCCCTCCTGCAAACAAAGGTAGCCTTTATTATTTTGCAGTTTATGAAAAAGTAAACTTGGACTCTAGGCGTAAAATACAGAAAAAAGAACAGAACAAAAAATTGCTTAATAATATGCTTCTACAGAGTAGACCACACTACCTTCTGGCTAAGGTTCCTCCAAATGCAAATATCCCCTCGTTCATAACCCATGAGAATCCTATATCAGACAACAGAAACATAATTAACAAGTGTAGCAAATTATTACTCCCCATTATCTAAAAAAAGCAAATTATTACTCCCTCCATTTTTAAATTGTCATGACAACAATTCTAGTTCAGCAAAGGGGCTCACGGCGCAGTGGCAAAGGCCATTGGTTGGGGAGCTCCCACCCAGGGTTCAAATCCTGGGTGCTGCACCAAAAGATGTAGGGGTGTAAATCCCTCCAGTATTATTTCAAAAAAAAAAAACAATTCTAGTTCAAACATGAACTCAACTTGTTGCCCTAGCGACAACAATTTGAGAATGGAGGGAGTACGTGGAATATGACTTCGACAGCAAAATTTTAAACCATCTACACTCACCATTCCTTCGTCGGATGAACATCCATTGAAGTTAGGTACCCAAAGTGCTCTTCACTTAACTGCACAGCACCCTGCAGCAAATTACCCGTCAGCATTAAAAGAAACTACAATTTTTTGTCGACCAAATAGGAAAAAGAGCATATGGAAAGAAAGCTTAAACAAACTAATAACGAAAATCAACTCACCCGATGCATCGTTGCATGACCAACAGGATCCCTAAACGTGATGACACCACGCAAATTCACATTCTTATCCCTGCCTCCATCCACATTCATCAGATTATAGGTCGTGTCCGAATCATCATCATACATATCAAGATGGCGTTGGTGCTGGAGGCTAAGATGATGCAGGTGCCTGATGGGTTTCAAATATATTTCGAACTCATCATTTTCCCGCGGTGGATTCTTTCGCTCTTTCATTACCACATGGAAAGCACAAGTGCAATGTGAGTGCACAAAGCCACTCAACCGGTTTTCATGGATGTACCATTCCGGGTATTTTTTAGGATCAACAAAGAATTGAACATCACTATCTGTTTTGTTGCTTATGCTTAATCTGCACTTGCTCCGCTTGTTTTGCTCGAATCGGAAGCTGAGGCATGAGGGGTAGATATCTATCAACTCTGTCACATAGGACCCAGGGCTCATCTGCAATGAAAAATATATTCATGGTAAAATTTAAAATATCTTGGAATATTATATATATCATACTAGTTCCACACACTTGAGTGCCTAGATGCACATATATAGTATTAGGTAAGTAGTTATGACCGGCACCCATTATGCTAGGTGTCGGCCCATTAGGCCAGTCTGGGAGTTTCATGGCACAGTTTCCAACCCTCTAATGTTTTGGAAACAGTACAGAGCAGTTAATAGCTAAGGACGCCCGCTGTTAACTGCTCCCTCCTTCCTAAAGTAAAAGTTGAAACTTGTCCTCAAGTATAGTGCATTCTGGAAACAAGAAGATAATGTTTACTTGAATAAAATACATGATTATTTTGTACAAGGAAAGTAACTCATGTACTTCCAATATTTTATATATAGGAGACTAAGAGTTCACCCTTTAATCATGCGGAATAAAATCAAATTTCAATACATTAGGAAGGTGAATGAGGGGTACATGTGTCTATTGCACTCTCCCTTATTTTGTCTTAGAATAGCCAGAATACACTATATTTTAGGACGGGGGAGTTAGGGGCTAAATGACCAGGCGTCTTCTGTTAGGGAGCAAATAGACTGCAGAGTTGTCAGTTTTATTTATTTCCAAAGATAGCATATTTATTCCTAAAAGTTAGAAGTCTAGGAGGATAAGAATCTAACGTTAGATAGTCTAGGAGGATAAGGATTTTTAAACATTGGTTGAGAGAATTAAGCAAGATAGCAACATTGTTGCCGGCTTTCCTCAGGGAACTGGGAGCCCTAGCCACCATCTTCATCTTCTTTCTCGCTCTGTGATCACGGCGCCACGACGTTGCCCTCGTTGCTACCGACATCGGCCTCCAATCCCTCACCCCTAAAATTTTCATAGCAAGACCAGTAGGATCCATAATCCTATCAACATGACGTCATTTTTGAAAACGTGGTCGAGGTGCTTTCCAGGATCAGCTAGATGGCATCGAGGTCGAAGCCATAATGTCGTTTGACTGATCGAGCTTTGGCTTGATCAGTCCTTGTTCGGCCTGTCTTGGTGCTCTATGTTGACTGTGGACTCGGGCTCGTCTTTGGCTATGAGCAATGCTGGATCTAGATGGTCGTCGTGACGCTCTATCAGATCGACCAGGTTCCTCCGGTAGACCGTGGCAGCGTTGCGAGATTCGCGTGGAAACGGTGGGCCCAGCACGTTGATGAACTCGTCCGGTTGCGCAGGCGAGTTTGGGGCTGGGTGCTCTATGCGCGGGGGGCCGCGAGTAGGCTGTTGTTGCGGCACGGCCGGAGGAGCTGGTGCCCGATCTGCGGGTGGATTCGGGCAAGGGAGTGCCCAGTGATCATTGCCATTGCGTGAATTATTCAGAAAAGGCGTGAGTCGGTTGTTGTCGCGGCACGGTCGAAGGAGCTTGTGTCCGATCTTCCTGAAGATCTGGACTAGGGCGTGCCAGACGAGCGTTGTTCGGAGGCCCATGCTGACGACGATGAACATCGATGAACTCGTCTGGACGGACTGGCAGCGGGGCACGCACTGCAGCTAGGGCTGCTCGGTGACGTTCCCTCTGATACCGCCGGTCGCTAGTAGCAACGTTGCGACAGATGATCTCTCATGCTCGGAGCGTGAATAGGTCAGCGGCCGAGGGGTGGCGGCGGCGTCGAACGTCGATCATCTCATTCGGACGGGCCGGTGGCGGGGCACGGACCGCGGCTAGAGCTTCTGCTCGGTGGTGTTCCCTCTGAAGACGCCGGACATTGTTAGCGACGTCACGGCGAACGATTTCTCGTGCTCAAAGTGCGAACGAGTTCGTAGCCAAGGGGTACTGGCGTTCAGCTTGCGCAGTTTGCTCCTGGCGACGGCGTCGATGTCCTTGACATCGCTGGTCGTTGGCTAGGCCAACAGGATTGTTGGCTCGTGGCACCCAGCGTGAAGCCAGGTTTGGATCTGGTTGATGCAGGCGGTTGACATGGTTTGTACGTCCAGGTCGACCAGGACGATTACGGACGAAATCATCCTGGCGAAACTGCTCGCGAAGGGATGCGACCAGGGTTTCGGCGAGTCTCGCGGCGCGCTGCTCGATTAGATCGACTAGATTGGGACCGTTGATGCACCTTCTCTGGTGACGAGGAGGCTGCTGGTTGCTCACTGGTGGTGGTGGTGCCGAAGATGGCCCCGAGGGCGGACCAGTTAGTGCAGCGATGAATGTAATCGATGCAGGTGACACCTGCACTATTCCTATGATCGTGACGGGTGTCGAGATGCCAAGGTCCAAGTGAACACCCCGACGGTGAAGGTCAGGCCCACTCAAAGGTCATGGAAGCAGGGAAGGAAACCATCTGGCTCATGTTGGAATCCGGACGCACACCCCCTACTTGGCGTGCCGCTGTCGACGATATCTCGTCGATAGCCTACCATAGGGCTACCCGCGGTAGTGATTTGTGTGTGGAGAGGTGCGGGAGGATGTACGGGCTAGACATGAGCAAGAATGAGACACAGGATTTACCTAGGTTCGGGTTGCTAGATGCATAAAACTCTACGTCCTGCTCTTGTTGCCTTGATTGAATATGGGTTACAATCTATTTTTGAGAGGGGGTCCCTGCCCGCCTTATATAACATGGTGGCAGGGTTACAGATCAAGAGATCTAGACTGGTTCGGTTACAACATGTCGTATCCCGGTGGGATACGGTAGATACCCTAACCGACTAAGCTTCTTGGATGCCAAGTTGCTTGATGTGATCCCCCTGGGGTCCGACCACGCCTAGAGGCCTGATCGGGATCTTCTCTTGTGTGCCGAGCTCCCTGGTCTACCCGGCCCAAGGACCGTCCGTGAGGGTATAGGGGTTAATACCCCCACATGCACCCCCTGCCACCACCATCCTGAACCCCAACCTCTTTGCCACCTATCTATTCCTATGGGATGCCCAAAGATGGGACGATGCAACCTCGCTCCCACTCGTGCCCACCATCCACCCAAGTTCCTATCCATCTACTCTGGTTACCGCCTTTGCCGTCACCAATTCCATCGTGGGCACTCACTACGACATCGGGCCAATGTATACAGTGGCCTCTGCCTAGGAAACCACAACGACCGTCCTTTCCACCAGCGTAGTGGCTAACCACGAGGGGCCCTTCGTGGAGGGCACCTTCTATGGAGGGGTTGATGGCAAGTCCTACACTAGTGAAAGTGTGACTACTTTCTTATATTCAATACATGGCAGGGTATTTACAAGATAGTTTATTAGAACTGTTGACACTCAAAATGTCCAGTGGTAAAATAGCACCATAAATAAGTTGTAATGGTGCTAGACATGGTCGAGGTCATGGCGTCGCAAATGGAGCGAGAAATCTCGTGGAGAAGATGGCGAGAGCCACGGGCAAGCCAGCCCAGCCGGCTCAGCCGACTGCCAAGCCGGCCAGGCCAGCCCTAGCCCCTCCAATCAGCTTAGCCGGGTCACCAGGCCAGCTAAGCCGGCTGTCACTTAAGCCGTCGGGTGCCCTGGTTGGCCCCTGTGAAAACCGGCTAAGCCGGGTGGTGGAGCCGGCTAGGCCGGGTCATCCCTGGGCCCGAGCCGATTTGATTCTAAATCAGATTTGGCAAGTTTTAAGTGTGGGAAACTTGGAGATTGCGATCTGGAGTTGTTTCCTACTAGGATAAGACCACCCCCTCTATTTATATGAGAGGATCATGGCCGATTGATCCCATCTATCAATCGTCAAAATAACAAACACAAAACCTATCTCCTTTTGCCCTAATTATCTCCTCAACCCCTCTATCTATTGTCCGGCACCTCTCTCCATTAGATTTGTTGGCATCTTAGGTGACCTTGCTGGTCCTAAGAGATCCTCCATGTGCTTCCTCCTGACGGATCCTTTCGGTGGTGGTTCGGGAGCACTTTCAGTCGACAACGAGCTCCACATCAGCCCTATCGATCTCTAGATCGGTTTGGCCGGTTACGCTACGTTGTTGCTATGTTGCAGGTTGTAGAGACAGCCTCCATGGGCGTCCAAAGCCCGCTGGTGTGTTGACATGGACCGGATTCGATGTCAACACACTTCTTGTCGACTCCGCTGGGAAACTGAGGTGTAAGCTAGAGTTTCCATCAACCGGCAACATGGGATCAGATGGTGATGCCACGAAGGGCTCGAGCAAAGTCACTAAGGACAACATCATCCACCCCACGTCTATGGACGAGCTATCTTCGGAATTGAAGGCCCAGCTAGATGTCAAGATGACCGAGCTTATGAAGGCCTTTTTAGAAGGGTGTTCCAAAGACCGGCATGAGTGGATTACTCAATTCAAGGAGCCAAGCATTGCTGAAATCTTGGGATCTTCATCAGAAGAGGTACACATAGAATCTCCTCCTAAATATGATGATGCCCCAGTTTCGTAAGCTAAAATTGCTAAGATGTTGTTAGATCAGAATAATACTATTACACAAACTATACAACATTCTCATGGCATTTTAGAGGCTAGAATAAATAAGATACAGAGTAAGACAAACAATTCAAATCAATCGGGTGTCTTGCCACAACCTGAATTTGGCATGCCTCAAGGTTCTTTTTAGAATCAGTCTCGTGTTGCCGATGCTAGTAAATTAACATCGGTTTCGTTTGTCGGAACCGGCCATGTTGGTGCAAGTGCAGCAGGTGCTCAACAATCGGGTCATTTGTGAACCGATTATAAAAGCACCAAGAGCTTCGGAGGGAACTAATGTTTTACCACACTCACCAAAGTCTCCTAGTAGAAATCCTATGGCCGAGAATATGCAGAATCATCCTCCCTCTAACGATTTTAATGATGTGTTAAATCAGTTTAGGGAAGATTTTACTAAATCTCTTGAGAAAAGTCTAGGTGTGCACCTGAAAACTGCTAAAAACATGTACACCAAGCCGTACCCTTCAGCCATTGACTACATGAGAAATCCTGAGGGATGGAAGGTACCTAACTTTCGAAGGTTAATGGGGTTGGTAATAAAACTACTATGGAACATGTTAGTATGTACCTTTCTCAATTAGGGGAAGCTAGTGCTCATGATTATATAAAAATTCGCAATTTCCCTTTATCTTTAACTGGTACTAATTTTTCATGGTTCACTTCTTTACCACCATTGTCAATTAGTTCTTGGGCTCAATTAGAAGAAAACTTTCATGGTCATTTTTATACTAGAACTCAAGAAACTAGATTGTCACACCTTACTTGTTGTTAAACAAATGCGTGATGAAGCTGTTTTAGATTTCTTTAAAAGAGCTAGAGAGATTAAAAACAAGTGTTTTTATCTTAATATTTTTAAAAGAGATCTTGTTGATATATGCTTTAATGGTTTACATTCTAGAATTCATGAGAAATTAGAGAATGTACAATTTACAAGCTTTAATCACCTTGCCGAGAGGGCTGTTTTCTGGGTATTGCACCTTAAAGACTCTCGTGACTTATATAGAACTCATCGTTCGAACACACATACTTTTGATCTTTTTTCATATGGTTTGGATGATGAAAGTAAGGAGTGCAATGCCGTTGAAATTAGATGGCCAGCGGAGAATAAACATGTTACTTGTCCTTCTCTCAAGCCGATTCAAAAAATCGGAATGATGAAGTGAAATTTACTTTTGATACTTCTAAATGCAACTGTATTTTTGATGAATTGCTCAAAATCGGATGCATTAGAATAAATTATACCATGCCTTCTCGCAGATGAGATTAAGAGATGAGCTTATTGTAAATATCATAACTCTTGTTCTCATGCCACTAATGATTGTAATGTCTTTCGTCGGCAGTTCCAATTGGCTCTTAATGAGGGACGATTGAGTCTTGCTGATATGGAGATCAACAAGAATCCTTTTCCTGCACACATGAACACAATTGAAGCAGGAAGTCCAGCTATCTTGATCTGTCCTGAGCAAGCCGATAAAGCTAAAGGCAAGAATGTCATTATCGGCGAACCATGTGTCACACCGAATATCCCAAAGAATTTAGGGCGGCAAGTGGTGTTTGAGAAGGATCAGCAAGGCAAGAACAAGCTTACAATCACCACTGGATCAGTAGAGGCATTAAGAAGGCAAAAGTGGTTCGAGATGCAAGCGGCACGGAAGAGGCCGGCTAGGCCGACTCCACCAGTCAGCCAGGTCAACTTTGGCACTGACCAAGCAGAGCCGGCTAAGCCGACTCCTCAAGCCAGCCAGGCCAGGCCCAAGTCAGCTAAGTCGACTGTCCCAATCGGCCAGGCTGGCTCCCAGCTTCCAGAACCATCTGTCACCACCGGAATCTGTGTTACATGCACCTTTGTTCCGCAAAATCCTGGAAGCAGGGGTCTGGAAAGTAAAGGAGCAGAAAATCAAGAAACCTGTGGTAAAGCCACTTTGTACTTTTGATCGACTTATGGCAAAGTACTTTTGATCGACTTATGGCAAAGTACAAGAAACAAAAGGCCGATTCCGAGAATCGTCCGATAAAAAAAAGAGAGTCTACACCTCCTAAACGTGAAGATGAAGATAAAAAGAAAAAGGCTATGACTCCACCGGCGGGTTCTCCTTCGCAGGTTGTTCGTCCTCGTGTGTCTCGTTGGGGACCACCAATTCAACCAACTCCACTGTTGCACCATTGCCACAATGGGGTACCCAAGGAGTGTGAGTACCATATCCTCAGGCTCACGTACCGGTTCATCAAAGGTTGGGGGGTCTTGCAGGTGCTTCTTCACAATTTTTCGATTTTAGCCGATTGAATATTCAATCGAGCTCTAGCGGAATGAATCAAGAAAAGTTGATCAGAGCACCTGTGCAGCCAGCATATGTCCCAAAGAAAATTCAAGTGCCTCAGAAGCCTATTCCAAAGAGTGTTCCATCGCATAGCATTACAATCAAGTCAATGACGGCTCCCGTCATTAATGGCAATGAACTGATTGTGATTGGGGGGCAAGATCCAGCAAGGAAACAGGTTGAGGATCCTAAAGAACTTGCTGGAGAAGAAACAAAAGAGAAGCCGCCAAGGGACCCGAAATATACTCAACCCAAGTGGTGTCCATCCGGGTTAGATAAGACTCAAAGGCAAAAACTTCAGCGAGCTCGAGCGAGGAAAATGAAGTGTCAAGCTCTTGGAACAATGGAGGAACAAGTTGCACTAGAGAAGGATCAAGTAACTCCACCAGAAGTTAACGTGCGCGCTGGTGCAGCCTCTAAGCCGGCCCAGCCGATTGCAGAGTTGGCCAAGCTGGCTGAGTCGGCTAGGCCGGGTGGTGAGCCAACTGGCTCTGTTGTCCTTGGCCAGGCCAACCAGGAGTCGGCTAAGCTGACTGTGGAGTCGGCTAGGCCGGTTTTCGCTGCTGAAATTCTCCCGACAAGCTCTGAATCGGCAGTGACACCTCCCGAAGTGTCTGTGCCGATTCCTACAGGATCCGAAGACCTTGAAGACTCCCCAAAAGACTTTGCCACCACTAATTTGGTGGGCATAGAAGCTCCAGAGGCGCAAGAAGAAGAGATGGTTGACTATGAGCTTACACCGGAGCGAGCGCCGGTGAACGTGGTATATCTGTCTTCTGATTACTACGTGGTCAACCATGCTGAAGAAGAAGCACCAGCAGTGGAGTTGGTGTTTGCTGTTGAAGATGTTGTGTTCAAGAAGCCAGGAGTGCCAGTGGATCACCTTAGGCTGCTGCATTTGAAGGGCCACATCAATGGAGTGCCAGTTCATAGCATGTTGGTGGACAGCGGTGCAATTGTAAATGTCATGCCATACTCGATGTACAAGAAGCTTGGGAACAAGGATGAGGAGCTTGTCAAGGCAAACATGACCATCACAGGTGTTGGCAAAGATCCTCCAATTCCGACTAGAGGTATTGCTAACATTGAATTGACCATCGGAAGCAAGACTTTGGCGACCTCTTTCTTTGTCGCTGACATCAAGGGGAGCTACAGTGCTATACTTGGACATGATTGGATTCATACTAATGAGTGTGTACCATCCAGCTTTGCACCAATATCTCATCCTATGGGTGGGAGATGCTATTGAGGTTGTCCATGCAGTTTCATCAGTCGAGGTTGCCACAACCAATGCCTTTGATATCGGGGGGCACGGTGCATTTGCTTGCTTGTCTGGTAAAGATCTCTAAGGATATGACTTTGTAAGCTACACTAGACAAGGCTTTGTTCATGTATCTCTTAAGTCGATTGACAATCGGTCTAATAACATTGTGTAATCAATGGATAATGTTGAATGGTTAAAGCATCGTATTGAACAGTATTGGCCTGAAAATACCGATGCCTGTGAAGCTATTGATGACTTTGATGAGCTCAATAAGTTGGGCCAAGGTTTCACGCCGGTCGACCCTTTAGAACAAGTTGATATTGGGATTGGCACTACACCGCGATCGACCTTTGTGAATCAAAACTTGGAAGCCGATTACAAATATGAATTAATCAAGCTTCTCAAGGAATATGTTGATTGTTTTGCATGGAACTATACTGAAATGCCTGGATTGAGTCGTGATCTTGTTGAACATCGGCTCCCTATCAAGAATGGACTCAAGCCCTTCAAGCAGCATCCGAGGCGCTTCAATTCAGCCATCCATGACCGAATAAAGGAGATCAATAGGTTGTTGAAAGCAGAATTCATTCGTCCATGCCAATATGTGGAGTGGGTCTCTAATATTGTGCCAGTTGAGAAGAAAGATTCAGGAAAGATTAGAGTACGCATTAATTTCAGAAATTTGAATAGAGCCACTCCAAAAGATGAATACCCTATGCCTGTAGCCGATATGTTGATCAATGATACTTCTGGACATAGAGTGATTAGCTTTACCGATGGCAATGCGAGATATAATTAGATTTTCATGGCAGAGGAAGATACGTCAAAGACAACTTTCATTTGTCCTGTCTTTGTCAGATTGTTTGAGTGGGTTGTGATGACTTTTGGCTTGAAGAATGCGGGTGCAACCTATCAAAGAGCTATGAACTTGATTTTTCATGATCTAATTGGGGTGATTATGGAGGTGTACATTGATGATATTGTGATTAAATCGGCTGCCCATAAATCCCACTTAACCGATTTGCGTCTTGCTTTTGAGAGAATGCTTACTGTTATGGTTTGAAGATGAATCCACTCAAATGTGCTTTTTGAGTGTTGACTAGGAAGTTTCTAGGCTTTATCATTCATGACAAATGCATAGAGGTTGATCCTAAGAGAATTGAGAAGATCAAGAAAGTTCAGCCACCTACATGCAAGAAAGATGTGCAGAAATTCTTAGGAAAGGTGAACTACTTGAGACGATTTATTGCTAATTTGTCCGGGAAGATTATTTCTTTTACTTCTATACTCAAGTTGAAGGATGAATCTGAATTCACTTGGGGGGAAAGCAACAAGAAGCATTTGACAAGATAAACGAGTAATTGTCATCGCTACCCGTTCTTCATGCACTTAGGAGAGGAGCTTCATTCAAACTTTATATTGCTGCCGAAGATAAGATTATTGGGGCTGTTGTGACTCAAGAAGATGAAGGGAAAGAATATGTGATTGCCTATTTTGGATGTCATCTTCTTGATCCTGAGACAAGGTATGCCCATATTGAAAAATTATGCTTATCACCGTACTTTGCATGTCACAAGATGAGGCATTATCTTCTTTCAAGTACATGTGTGGTAGCATGCCAGGCCGATATCATCAAGCATATGTTATATCGGCCAATCCTTAGTGGAATATTAGGCAAATGGGCATACTCTTTAATTGAATATGACTTGACTTATGAGCCGTTGAGAGCCATAAAAGGTCAAGTTCTTGCCAATTTTATTGTTGAGCATAATATTGATTTAGATGAGGAAGTCAATTACCTTACTATTACTCCCTAGAAATTTTACTTTGATGGATCGATTTGTAAAGAAGGCCAAGGTGTTGGTATTGTTCTTGTTTCTCCTAATAATACTAAAACAGGAATGTCAAGCCGATTGGATTTTCATTGCACTAACAACCAAACCGAATATCAAGCTTGTTATTCGGGTTGGTCATGTTAAATTCCATGGGGGTATAGCATGTGAAATCCTACGGTGATTCATTGCTGGTAGCACAGCAAGTTAATAGAGAATTTCAATGTTTAGATGGATCACTTCGAGCTTGTCTTGATGCTTGTCTTGGATATATCTCCAAATTTATCGAAATCAAGATTTGGCATATTCCAAGGCATGAAAATCAAAAGGCTAAGATGTTGGCTCAATAGGTATCAGGCTTTGATGTCAGTGGATGTAATTTTCATATACAAGAAAAACCGATGCATGAAGATACAAATTTTTTTCTGTGCAGGTACTGATGAACCTGCCCAGCCGACTGGAGCAGTCGGCCAGGCCGGCCTCAACTCGGCTAAGCCGGCTCACCCAGCCGGCCAAGCCGGCCCTGCTGGAGAGCAACACCAGCCAGCTAAGCCGACTCCCAGAGTTGGCCTAGCCAACTTTCCTGACGCGTATGCCACTGATTTGTTGAATGACATCCCAAATCGGTCTATTCTGGTAATTTTAGTACCGATTTGGAGGATTAGAAAACTCTCTTGATGAAATATTTGCAGGATCCTAGTGCCAAAATTGATAAGAGCATCCGTAGGATTGCATTCAAGTATACTTTACAGCATGATGCGCTCTATCGAAGAACATCTGATGATTTATTACTCAAGTGCCTAGGATCTGACCAAGCAAGAGTAGCTATGGGAGAAGGCCATGAAGGGATTTGTGGTACGCATCAATCAGCCCCAAAAATGAGATGGTTGTTGAGAAGGGCTGGTTTTTATTGGCCCACTATGATGGTCGATTGCTTTCACTACTACAAAGGATGTGAAGAATGTCAACGGTTTGGTAATGTTCAGTCGGTGTCTGCTGCTATTTTACATCCAATTATCAAGCCATGGCCGTTCAGAGGTTGGGGACTAGATTTTATTGGCCAAATTCATCCTCCATCTTCAAAGGGACACAAGTTCGTCTTGGTTGCTACTGATTATTTCACAAAGTGGTGTGAGGTGGTTCCTTTGAAGAATATGACACATAAGGTGATTGAGTTCATTACTGAGCATATTATTCATAGATTCGGCATTCCTCAAACATTAACTACGGATCAAGGGACATCCTTCATGTCCAAAGAAGTAAAGGAGTTTGCCGAATCATACAAGATCAAGACATTAAATTCATCTCCATACTATGCTCAAGCTAATGGTCAAGCTGAAGCTAGTAATAAGACTTTGATCAAGCTCATTAACAAGAAAATTGAAGAGACTCCGAGGAGGTGGCATGAAGTTCTATCTAAAGCTTTGTGGGCGTGTCGCATATCAAAGCATGGTGCTACTAAAGTTACACCATTTGAGCTAGTATAAGGCCGTGTTACCTGTTGAGGTTAATTTGGATGCATATAGATTTGCTAGACAAAATGATCTATCTACTGCTGTGTATCATGATTTGATGATGGACAATATCAATGAGGTAACGGATGAAAGGTTAAAGGCTCTCAAGGAAATTGAAAAGCATAAGGCTTGTGTTGCAAAGGCCTATAATAAGAAAGTGAAAAGCAAATCATTTCAAGTTGGGAAATTAGTGTGGAAAACCATACTACCCATTGGATCGAAGCGCAATCAATTTGGCAAATGGTCTCCTAATTGGGAGGGTCCTTTGAGAGTGATCAAAGTCGTGTACGAAAATTCCTATCTGCTGGAGACAATGAAGCGTGAACGTCTCCCTAAGGCAATCAACGGGAGGTACCTCAAAAAATATTTCCCAAGTGTTTGGCAAGAAGCCTAGAGTGCTCTTCCAAGCAATGGCCGATACATGTATCGCCCTTAGAATAAAAATAGCCGATGTATACATCGCCCTTAGCCGTTGATCAGCCGATGTGATGGGTATCGTTGCTGATTGATTATTCATCGCATGGTGTTTTCATGTACAATGCATCATTCACCTGAAAACTGGGGTGCATATGTTGACACTCAAAAATGTCCAGTGGTAAAATAACACCATAAAGAAGTTGTAATGGTGCTGAACATGGTCGAGGTAAGTGGCGTCGCAAATGGAGCGAGAAATCTCGTGGAGAAGACGGCGAGCCACGGGCAAGCCAGCCCAGCCGGCTCAGCCGGCTGCCAAGCCGGCCAGGCCGGCCCTGCCCCCTCCAGTCGGCTTAGCCGGGTCACCAGGCCGGCTAAGCCGGCTGCCACTTAAGTCGCTGGGTGCCCTGCTGACCCCCGTGAAAACCGGCTAAGCCGGGTCGTGGAGCCGGCCCGGTGGGCTCATCCCTGGGTCCGAGCCGATTTGATTCTAAATCGGATTTTGACAAGTTTTAAGCGTGGGAAACTTGGAGATTGCGACCTAGAGTTGTTTCCTACTAGGATAAGACACCCCCCTCTATTTATATGAGAGGATCACGGCCGATTGATCCCATCTATCAATCGTCAAAATAACAAACACAAAACCTATCTCCGTTGGCCCTAATTCTCTCCTCAACCCCTCTATCTGCTGTTCGGCACCTCTCTCCACGAGATTTGTTGGCATCTTAGGTGGTCTTGCTGGTCCTAAGAGATCCTCCACGCGCTTCCTCCTGACGGATCCTTCCGAAGGTGGTTCGGGAGCACTCTCAGCCGACAACGAGCTCCACATCGGCCCTATCGATCTCTAGATCAGTTTGGCCGGTTACGCTGCGTTGTTGCTGCGTTGCAGGTTGTAGAGACAACCTCCTTGGACGTCCAAAGCCCGCTGGTGTATTGGCACGGACCGGATTCGGCATCAACAAGAACAAAAGTGTCATTATGATTGTTTAGGGAGGACAAATTAAAATAACAATGTGTCTACTATATGAAGAAAGTGATTGTACAAACTTGTCATATTTTTACTCACCAGCGTTATGGTTTCTGATTCCTTGGCCGCACACAGCTGCAGCTTTGCAAAATTCTTTTCGACTTCTTGACAGACCTGGCCGTCAATCGGATACACATGTGGAGGAGATTGCGACTGGGATGGTGGTATTTGATCATTGTAGTGCACAAGGCGATCTTCGTGAAGCGGCTCCTTTGAGGTACCAGCAATTATCTACTCGAGAAAATGTGGTTCTTTTACGTGGGTACCGGACATACTTGCATAGCATTATGTACTTATTATATGATTAAAAAAGTAGGAATAATATTATGAGAGCTATATATATACCTGATCGTTGGCTGCCAACGATCTGAGAAGTTCAGTAATAACACGTACTTTTGGTCTCTTATCTTTATCAAAATCAACACACTGTACTGCTACTTTAATGCATTTCTTCACTTGCCGGAAATATACATCTAGCGATGCACCCATCATTGTCATCTTAGATAACCTTTCCCTCCAGATATTACATACCTGGAAAATTTAAATTTGTTCAATGGAGAATCATGCTAGGAACACAGGCACAGCAGTATTTTTTTTTCAATATTTCTTTAGAAGAGAGATGATCTTGTGATAAAAGGCGTTTACTTACATTCTGAACAAAACGTTCGTCTTCTTTTGCAGAAGACATTGCGGTGTATTCGTTATAACCATTAGGTCCTGCCATTACCTCCATAATTATGATACCTAAGCTGAAAACGTCATTCTTACATGAGATCTCGTTCTTACTCATGAACTCGGGTGCCATATATTTCCTGCAAGTTACCATAGACTAATATTCAACAAAATTTTCATCGAACTTAAAGCAAGGGTTAATTTATGGAGAAATATATTTGAATACCTTGTACCAAAATTTTCTTTTGTGATATGTGTCTGCGACCCGTGGACCGACGGCCTTGATAAGCCAAAATCTGCTAGTTTTGGAACCATCTTCTGATCGAGTAATATGTTGGACGGTTTTAGATCTAGATGATAAATGGGGACTTCACATCCTTCATGAAGGTGTAATAAACCCTCACAAATGCCCTTTATTATTTGGTAATGTATGCGCCAATTGTGTCCTAATAAAGATTCTTCTGCGGTAGATGGACAAAAAATATATATGAATATTAATGAAATGCAGATTAAGGAGTTAGTACGTATATTCTGCATGCTAAATAATAATGTTATCAAATTTATTCGTCATCTTACCAGAAATATGCTTGTCAAGGCTTCCATTCTGCAAATATTCAAAGCAGAGCATTCTATAGTTGTGCCTATATGTAACAGTTTCTCCATCATGTTTAACAAACTGTTTTTTCATCTTACAGCAATAGCCAACTGACCGTACAATATTGGGATGCCAGACCCTTTGCATGTTAACAAATTCATTCTTAAACATTTCATCATCAACATCTACCGTAGGATAAAACCTCTTCACAGCAATGTATTTCCCTTCGTAAGTACCCTGTTTGTCATATATATCAGATCAATACAAATGTTGTTATTGTACACGAGCTTCTATATATATGGTCGTTGGTTCGGAAACTGAAAGCCAGGCATTAACATTGTACCTTGAAAACCTCCGCAAAGCCGCCAAATCCAATCTTTTCTTTGAATCCATCCGTAGCAACTACTAATTTCTTGTACGATATTTCCATTGTTATTGGGATCCTTCACTTTTCTGCGTATTACATATATTGAAAAAGCAGCTCTGGCTGATATCCTATCCAAATAATCTTGAAAACTCTCATGACGAGAAAATATATATCCATTGATTTGACTGACCACAATCATCATTGGCCATGCATGATATCCGTTTTAGGACAGCCCGATATGGAGAAATAAAAATAACCTAAATACTGGTTATAATGCCTACATAAAAATTGCACCCAGAAAAAACTATGTGTCCCTTATTATATATATGTAGTGTATTTCTAAACTATGCATATTTGCTTCGGTAAAAATGACTCAGTTTGTAATTATTTATATGTTATTGTTATGTAAAATATATATTAGCCAATGCAGATGCATGCAGCTGCTCGATCTGATAGGCAAGTTTAAAAAGTGGACGAGCAAAATACCACTCACGTTTATCCGATAAGCCAAACTCCCACATTATGACTTTATATATTACAAAACCTACGTACATATATAGGTTCAGCAGGATTAACCGGGATTTATCTACTACTATCTCGGTTTCTTAAATGTTGTTGTTATGATGAAAATTATAGTTAAAAGCTAAACTAATAAGAGTAAATTGCACTCACCATACAAGAACTATACAAGTGGGTGCATGTTAGTCCAACATCTTATAATTTGTCTAGTTTAACACAACAACTATAGAGATGGTGCATATTGGTCCAACATTTTCTAGTCTGTTTAATTTGATAGAAAACTTACTCATTTGTGCATATACGGTCCAGGAATTAGATAAATAACGTGTCCTTATACACTCTAGCTAGATCACTGTCATTGGAAGTACACAGCCTAACACGCTCATCTCGTCCATCACTTAGCTTGAATTATTTACATACGATACCATTTCTTAATTTGGTCTAATAGAAAAATTGCCATTGATTTCATAAATATACAAAATACCAAAATGGTAATTTTTCTTTCTATACTATACTATAATATTGTTTTCATCTATTTTCACCTCCATCCTATGGTCACTAATGTCACTTTAAAACTGATATATGTGGGTTGTCTGTAGCATAAGAATCAAGGATTGAGAGGTTCTTTTGCAAAAACAAGAATCAACGAATTTTTTTTGGTTTGATTTCGTGAACTAACCAAGTTCCTATATGGGTTTACAAAAAAATAAATAAAAACATAAACGGAAAAAGAAAGAAAAGAAAAGAAAAAGCAGTAGGCACCATTTAAAGGATATAGTAGACAAAAAAGGAAGATAATGTAGTAGCTAGACACAAGAAAAAAGGAAGATAATGTAGCAATTGGACCATCAAAAGAACCATGAAAGGCCTAGAGGGAGAGGTTAATAGGCTTATAAAAACTTAAAATTCGGTCTAGCTATTTTAGCATAATGCATAAAACCCACGGATTCACACGGATTAGCATAATCCTCATAAGCTTACCGATTTGTGTCCCCCTAATAGTATGGTTTTTTCTATACTAAAATTCAAAGTAAGATTTTATATTTGGAAATTATGAGTGTGCTAGGGTGTGTAGCTTATGATGACAGGGATTCAGAGTGTACAAAGACATATTGTTACGTATTTGGACCATATATGCACCAATGAGCCAAGTTTTCGTTTCAAATTAAAAACAGATTAGAAGATGTTGTACAAATATGCACCCACGTAGATAGTCATCGTATTAAATTGAAAAATTACAAGATGTTGGACTAATATACACCCACTTAAACAGTTATTGTATGGTGGGTGCAGTTTACTCAACTAATAATGTACCATAATGAATACAATTTCAAAAACGTAGAGTGTAATAACCAGGGGCGGATCCCGTATAGATGCTCATGTATTTTTAGAAATACCCAACTAATTTGTCAAACCATTTTGTATATGTCAAATATGCAAATATATATGTTAGTTGGATTTTATTTTTCATCATTTTCTAACTGTACATATATCAAATGTTGTTGTTGTTAGTCTATTCTCACTATACTACACTAAGACTTTCTTACACCCATATAAAAAAGAGACTAAGTGGGTGGAAAAGTAAATTGCTCTCACTGGGAGGAAGGCTTGTTCTGATTAATTCAGTGCTAAGTAGTCTTCCTATGTTCACGATGTCTTTCTTACATCTCATTTTTTGGCTAAATGATGAGCACAAGAAGAAATATAGATTAGCAAAATAGGATGTTGTTTGCACACCGAAGGACAGGGAGGTTTAGGTGTCCTAAATATAGAAGTGCATAATAGGTGTTTTTTAAAGTAAGTGGATTTTCAAATTAATAAATGGGGATGGGCTATGGCAGCAATTACTTAAAATAAATATCTAAGGGGAAAAAACTTTGAGTCGGGTTCAACACATGCCCAAGGACTCTAAGTTTTGGACTGGTCTTTGAATATCAAGGATGAGTTCTTGTCTATGAGTATGTTTGTGCTTGGTGACAGATCTTAAGTTCGTATTTGGGAGGATTCGTGGATACCATGCCCTCTCAAAACTATCTTTCTGGCACTATATAATATCGTGAGAAAGAAAAGTGCTTCTGTTAGGCAGTATTGTCTACGATACTGTTAAATGTAGCTTTCAAGAGATCTCTGATTGGAGCAAATTTACAGGTTTGGTATGGGGTTGTAGCCATGATTGCTGATGTACATTTAAATAACCAAAGAGATCGTTTTGTGTGGGGGCTACATCGGGGTTGTTTTCAGTTAATTCAATGTACAGATGGCACTGTTAAACCAACAGGCTTTACCATATAATACTCTAATTTGGAAACTTAAAATACCCCTCAAGGTGAAGGTTTTTATGTGGTACTTGTACAAAGAAGTAATTTTAACAAAGAATAATTTAGCTAGGAGACATTGGCAAGGAGATAGAAAATGTTGTTTTTGTTTCTCATACAAAACCATACAACATTTACTCAGGATTTTGTTTTTGAAATTTCCTAGAACTATGTTTGAACGTTTGTAATAATGAACGAATCGTATGCACCACTCGATGCAGAAGTTAGGATATTAATATATTTCTGTTTCTAAAAAATATAAATTTCCATTTGTCAATCAATCAACTAGGATCTTCGTCGTCCATGAATCACAAATGGGTCAATGGGTCCATATATAGGCATCATATGCATCTATGATCACTCTACCTAGTATCACTTAAATCTTAATCTTACTTGTACTTGAACTTAAGTCTGACCACCACAATGACCGACATACGGACATAGACGTTATAGCTGACGTGCAGCCAGTTACATAGTCACATAGACAGATTCACCGTCTGTAAGAACCATGTCATGTCTATTTTCTCTGCTTGTGGCTATGCCGCTTGCGCTTAGAGCGCAAGGACCACTTGGGTGAACCCCGCAAGGCGCCTCGGCAGAGATCATGAAGAATCTCGCACACACATCAAGCGACATAACGATGGATCGGAAGGAGGAAGAAAAGGTAGAATCATCGCACCTGTCGCAGGAGCGCCGCCGCGCGTCGGCTGTGAGCCCTCCTCCGGATCTGCAGTGGCAGCGCCGACCCTGCTTGGCACCTCCGTCCCCCAACACTGCTTGCCGCGGAACGGTTGCGGTCAATCAACGACAACTTATCATAATATCATGTACGTACTAGTACTAATTGTTGTATATTCTTCTTTTATTAATAGACCCTAAATATCAACAGTAATTTATTCTGATGCTGAGCACACCGCCCTCTCGTCCGTGGTTGAGAGGAGCATGCGCATGTGGTGGTGCTGGTGGCGACTCCCACAATCGGTAAAAAAACAGAGCAAGCCAAGTGCGCCGAATGGTGCGATAAGATTCGTCTCTGCCGTGTTTTCTATCTCGTCGTGCAGAGTGCCGTGTTTTCTATCTCGTCGTGCAGAGTGCAGAGCTGTCTTGACTATTCGAATTCGAATCACTTGACCATATGAGTCCAGCTTACAGTATTTTTCTCTTAGAGTTAAATGCATGGGCGGTCCCTGAACTTGTCGAGAGGTGTCACTTAGTTCCATAAACTTTGAAAATACATTTCTAGGTCACTGAACTTGTCAAATGGTCTGACGTAGCATTGCCATTGTGGGCTGACTGTATTTAGCACTTAGCATTTAACCCCTTCGGAAAACTTCATCTATCTCACACTCACCCCTTCCCCTCGAGCCCCTCAAGAGACCAAAGCATGGCAGCACCGCACTCCGGCTTCAGCCCCATGCGAACCGGCAGCCTCTTCGCCGACCATCTACTGCAACTGCGCACCCACCATCTTGGCCGCAGCCCCTCGCGGTTCACTGCTGGGATGGGCCGCACGTCTGCAGGGATGCAACATATATGTCCAGCAGCAACCTGAGAGTGGGAGAAGCGGATGGCCAGCTCGGTGCCTCGCCCATTCATCAATTTGCGCAGGTGGACAACATCACGATGAGCAGGTCCTTACGGCCTTGCCTCCTTCGTCTGACGACATCAAACGGGGTAGCCGACGGCGTCCCGGCGGTCGCTCGTCGAACACACCGAGGCAGGGGTCGTACACTGGCCACTCTTCGAAACGGTTGTGTACTCTGTTCGTTTCACTAGAACAAACATTACTCTTGTTTGCACTACTACAGATTCAATGATCACTGCCGCCTATATCACTGCTGGAAGCTATAGAATCAGCAGTGATAAGCGGTCTACAGTGTAAAATCTGCCAAATAATTGAGCCAGCTGGAGATCCGGCACTGAAGGTCCGTATCCCTGCCGGTCGGTGTTACTAACCGGCAGTGAAGGTATCAGTGCCGGTTGGTAATACAAACCGGCACGGATAGGACGTTTCTAGTGCCGGCTTGTGTTACCACCCAGCATAGTGCTAGTATCAATGCCGGGTTGTATTACAAGCCGGCACTGATAATATTTTCAGTGCCGGTTCGTATTAAAACCCGGCACTGATATTATACAGTATATATACTTTTCCCACTCGTTTGGCCAGAACAGAGCACACGACTAGGGAGGGCTCGCGATTTGCTCCTTTCCTCCATTGTTGCGGTGGCTGGAATCCGTGAAAAACAGAGTAGTCTGACAATGGGCATGATCTTCTTGCATTAAGGTACGTAACAACTAGTAATGCATAAACTCCATTGATTTTGTTCCCTAATTTCCATGGCGACAATGCTTCATGCTGATTATGGATTGTTCCTGCCACTGTAGCCAGGGAGGGCTCGCGATTTGCTCCTGTCCTCTATTGTTGCGGTCGCTGGAATCCGTGAAAAACAGAGGAGTTTGACAATGGGCATAATCTCCTTGCATTAAGGTACGTAGCAACTAGCAATGCATGAACTCCATTGATTTTGTTGCCTAATTAATTTCCATGGCGACAATGCTATCATAATGATTATGGATTGTTCCTGCCAATGTAGCCAGGGAGGGCTCGCGATTTGCTCCAGCCCTCAATTGTTGTGGTCGCTCTTTGCGGTGAAACTCTAGGATTTTGATATGTGGGCATGATCTTCTTATTTTAAGGTTTGTACACGTAGCAACTAACAATGCACATGAACTACATTGATTTTGTTGCTTAATTACCATTGCTATGATGGCTACATTGCTTCTTATGGTGATTATGGATTGTCGTTTCTCCATTGTAGGCAAGCCATCTCCGGTTAGATTTTGTGAAAGACATCTAAGCAAAGTCCCGTGAAACAATTTTTCTTGAGGTCGGTTTGTATGGATAAATATATGTTCTTTTACAATCTTGATTGGTGACCAAAATATTGTATGAACTAGTTTGTATGTGGATCGATGTCTGAATATTATTTTTGTACAGGCATGGATCGAGAGTGGATGTACGGTGTGCCCCGATTGGACGACAGTTACCTGGATGGCCTCCGAGACTTTCTCAAAAACACCCAAGCCAATCCTGTGGATGGAATGATATTCTGCCCATGTGCAGATTGCATGAATGGGGTGACATTTACGAATGTTAAGCACATACGGACGCACTTGATTCGCAGAGGTTTCATGCCAAACTATACGATTTGGTCTAAGCATGGGGAGGTTGATCACAATGTGGCGCCAGAAATCATTGATGATGTGCCCATGCCAGACGTAGCCATGGAACCGGTTGTTAGGAACGAGCAAATCGCTAATGACGTGTGGACGAATACGTTAGCCGATGACACAATTCATGACGATGGGCTTTCTCAGATGCTAGAAGATGCAGATCACGGATTTCTCAGTGCCAAACGAAGAGGAAGCTGGATCTCATAAAAAAAGATGTCAAAACACGACTGCATGAACACTATGAGCTGAGCAAACTGGAAGCCAACATCATGCTGTTAGAGTACAAATCCTCTAACGGGGTGAGCGATTAGGGGTTCGATGACATGCTAAATATAATAAGAAAATTCATCCCAGAAAAAAACAAGTTGGCAGAGAATACATACATGGCCAAGAAAATGGTCTGCCCCATCGGTCTAGAGGTTGAAAAATCCACGCATGTTACTACGACTGCATATTGTACCGTGGAAAGAAATATGCAACGTTGGATAAGTGTCCCTGTGCAAAACTCCATGGTACAAAGATGGGCCATCAACTGAGGGTAGCAAGACCAGAGGAGGACCCAGAAAGGTCATTTAGTATTTTCCTATAGCTCCACGGATACGTAGGTTGTTTGCATGTGAAAAGTCCGCCAAGCTGTTGCGGTGGCATGGCGAAGAGCGCAAGAAGGATGCAATGTCGAGGCACCCCGCCGATGGAAAGGGCTGGAGAACGGCCAGTACTATGTGCTACGACAAAGTCGGTAAAGATGTAAGACACCTCTGGTTAGGTTTGAGCACAGATGGGATGAATCCTTTTGACTAGATTAGAAGCAAACATAGCACCTGGCCAGTGACGCTCGTTATATACAGCCTTCCTCCATGGCTGTGTATGAAGAGGTCATACATCCAAATGCCATTGCTGATCCAAGGGCCAAAATAGCCTAGGAATGACATCGATACGTTTCTGGAACCAGTGATCGATGAACTAGTAGAGATGTTTACCAATGGTATTCCGGATGTCTGGGACGAGTACAAAAAGGAACACGTAATGATCAGGGGCATACTTATCGCTACAATCACCGACCTTCCTGGGAGAGGTAACTTGTCAGGAGCGAGGGTTAAAGGGTACTTTGGGTGTGTCGAGTGCTTGGATGAGACCGATGCCGTATATTTGCCGAAAAATCGTAAGATGATTTACATTGGAACGCGTAGATTCCTACGCAGGAATCACCCTTACCGTAGGAACAAGAAGGATTTTAATGGGCAATTTGACCACCGTCTGCCTCCAAAATATCAAAGTGGGAAACAAATATTGAAAGAAGTAAGCAGTGTCAAATATGTCCTTGGTAAGGCGGACCGGGTGGTAGCAGCGCTTGAATCTAGTCCATGGAAGAAAAATCTATTTTTTGGAAGTTGCCGTACTGGCAGCACCTGAGTGTGCGCCACTGTCTAGATTCCATGCACATTACTAAAAATGTGTGCTTCCACACGCTTAACACCTTGATGAACACAGGGGGAATAGAGAAGGATACACTAGAAACACGGCAGGACATGCAACACTTGGGACTCAGGAAGGAGCTGCATCCCATCAAGCATCCTGATGGCCGGTTTAAACTCTCTGTTGCATCATGGACATTGACCAAGGAAGAAAGAGATATGCTCATAGCCTTCTTCGCAGAACTCAAGGTCCCGACGGCTACTCTACGAACCCGCGCAGGCTAGTCAATAGGAGTGAACACAAGTTTAACTACAGTTGTATGAAGGCCCACGACTGCCATGTCATTATGACTTAACTACTCCCAGGTGCGCTTCGTGGCATCCTACCCACAAAGGTTCGGGACCCAATCATAAAGTTGTGGTCGTTCTTCAACGCGATCTTAAAAAAGGTCATTAATGTGTCCACCCTGGACAAGCTGCAGGAGGACATTGTCGACACTCTCTATAGGCTTGAGATGCATTTCCTACCCACGTACTTTGATCTCTCAGTGCATCTGCTCGTTCATCTTGTTGAACAGATTAGAGCACTTGGCCCAATGTACCTGCATCAGATGTTCCCTTTTGAAAGGTTGATGAAAGTTTTTCGGAGGTATGTTCAGAATAAATTCAGTCCAGAAGGGGGCATGGTAGAGGGATGGTCAACGGAGGAGGCCACTGAGTTCTGCTCTTATTATATGGACATCAACAGGGTCGGAGTTCCATAATCTCATCACAAAAGGAGACTATCAGGCAAAGGAACGATCGGTGACAGATCTTGCAGAGTAAGAGATCGTGTTTCTTTCCATCAGGCATAATTCGTTGTTCTACAACAAGCTGAAGATGTGATGCTGTACATTGTGGTACACAAGGAAGAGATCCAACGTTCCTATCCGGCCAAGTCGGGGGCTTGGCGTGAGAAGAAACATAAGGAGGAATTTGTCGAACGGTTGCGATGCCGAGCGCTTCAACAAAGATTCATGTTAGGTTCTCAGCTGGAAATCTTATCCAGAGGACTTACGACCACGTTGCGTCAGTACCAAGGGTATGAAATCAATGGATATATATTTTACACTAAGAAGCAAGATGGAAAGAGCACATACCAAAACAGTGGTGTTCGTTTCGATGCCCACGACAGAAAAGGCACCATGGAGGGGATGTACTATGGTTAAAAGAAGATATGGGAGTTAAACTATGGTGCATTGAAGCCGGCACTTTTTTGCTGCAAGTGGGTTCGGGGTTCGGCAGTAACCGATGAGCCTAAAGGGTACACTACCGTTGATCTCTCAAAGACCGCGTATAGAGATGACCCCTTCGTCCTTGCAAAAGATGTTATGCAAGTCTTCTATGCAAGAGACAACAAGACGAAAGGAAGGTTACAACTAGTCTTTGAAGGAAAAAGAAAGATTATCGGTGTCGAAGGAGTGACCGACGAAGAAGATTACAGGGGATATCAGGAAATGCCTACGGTGGGGGGAAACATAACCCTATCTATCCTTGAAGACGGCGAAGAACCGGCTTATATACGGACTGATCACGATGAGGCCATCATAGTCCATCCGGAAAAAGGAGCTACATAGTTAGAAGAATCCTGCTGATCAATCATACCTACATTATTGTTGACTATATATGTTATCATTATTCGCATGTTGTATTAGTTATTTGCACTAAATCTATAATATATATATATATATTTTCGACGCAATGTAACTTTATTGAGTAAACTTTTATTTGAAGTCGATCAATTTTTAAAATATTCCTTTAAGATGTCCTGGATGTCTCAGGATCATTAGTGCCGGGTCGTATACGACTCGACAAAGGATGATGACTATCGATCTTGGTATTACGAACCGGCACCGATGAGTATTGACACATTTTTTTAAGATTTTATGTTAACGCAAACGTTTTTATATTTGTTTAAACACGCAAACGCAAACAAAAAACATGATGTAGAAAAGTAAATAGAAATCTAATATTAATTCTTCATTATATTATATAATAATAATAAGATACATATAGATATTAGCCGTCCACCGCCCCGCCGCCATCCACAGCCGTGAGGATCATGGATCCCAAGGCCGTGGATTCTCACCGCTGTCCCCCAGCGCCGCCTCCAGCGCCGCCACACGGGCGTCAGCTTCGTAGATCCGGCGGCGCAGCACCACCAACTCCTCCTCGGCAGCGACCAGGGCCGCATGCTCGGCATGCAGCCTCTGCCGAAAAGTGAGGGTCTCAATCTCAGCATTGCGGCGCCAGCACCACTCGTCGGCGATTTGGGAGCGTAGGCCGGTGATTCGCTCCACCGGCGGGGTGCCTCGGGTGGCTGTTATCCTGGCCAAGAAGCGGCGAGCCCTATCGGTGTCGTCTACTGCGGCGTCATCGTGGTCACTGCCGTTGCCGGATGCTGCGCCGTCGCTGCTGTCGATTCACTCCGGCAGTGGGCGGGCTTGGGAGGCCGAGAGCCTGGCCAAGAAGTGGCGGGCCCTGTGGCCGGAGGCCGCACCGTCGGCGCCGTCAAAGCCACCGCCGGATGCCATGACGATGATCGGGTGGAGATGGAGAGGAAGAGAAAAGAGGAAGAAGAAGACGATGATCGGGTGGAGATGAAGAGGAGGGCTGGCCGACGGTCTAAATAGGCCAGCAAGACCAACCGGCGCCTCCCGGGGAGTTAATGGCGTGCGAGAGTGATGCCATTTCCCCATGGCATCAGTTTCCCGTGCCGCCTCGGGAGACGTGGAACATCAGTGCCGGTTTATAGTACAAACCGGCACTGATGTGGGGCATCCGTGCCGATTGTTATACAATCCGGTACTGATATCCTCATCAGTGCCGGTTTGTACCCTAAACCGGCACTGATAACCCATGCAAGAGTCAGGCCGTGCAGGGCTATTAGTGCTGGTTTTTACTATAAACCAGTACTGATGGTGCCTTTTTTTATTTATCTTTTTCTTCTTCAACTATTTGAACTTGCCACCACAACATTGCACTGCTGCTACCTACCAAGCCAGCTCTCCTATAAATATGGCACACATCAAGGTGCATATGCATATCTGCCTGAGTTCATTTTCCTACTCTCCTTTCTTCTTAGTTCTCCAGCTTGCTAGTTTCTGCAAACATGGCCTCTCTATGGGAGAAAGCCCTCCACATACAGATATTGTTAGGTGTTGTATTCCACCATGATGGTACACACAACAGGTGCTAGAAGAATTCTACTGATACAGCAATGCCGAATGTTGGGGTCCCCGGCAAAGCCTTGGATTGTGCTTGCACATATGTGTTTGCACTCCACACAGCGCAGTATTGTCTCTTCAATCCGGAAGAGGCCATACAGTTCTTTGCGGCGCCTCCCTGATTGTCTCCAACCAGCATTGCTCTAACCACCTCGGCTCTTTTTTAACGGTGGGATGCTAGAAGAATCCTACTGAGGTGGTCAAATTATAATGTATTGATACTCATGGATGGTAACATTGATCTGTATGAAAATAGGTCATTGTTATCGTATATGTAATTTAGGTGTAAGGTCTTTGTTATTGTATATATAATTTTTGTTTCTTAATTTATTGTAATTTCAGTTCTTCTCTACAAAAAATATTATTAAAGAAATAAGAAGAACAAAATAAATAAAAACAACTATCATCACTATAGAAGCTATGGTGGATAATTTATTTTTGTTTCTTTACTTTTTGGCTCTTTTTTTTTAAAAAAAAGCAGCTCGCCCCCCTATGATTCCTGAACCCACTGCGGCAGGCCGGAAGTGATAGGAGCCTACCGCACTGATCCCTTCAGGCCTGCCGCAGCAGGGCTCTTTTTTAAAAATGCCGTTGGCGGATTATCACTGCAGGTTCTTCTATATAAACCGGCAGTGATGACCATTATCCCTGGTGGTTGTTATTACAAACTGGCAGTGATTGTTGTCATTACTACCGGTTTGTTTCTAAAACTGGCAGTGATGGTGAATCTATTCTTTTCAAAATTCTTCCTAGCAAGGAGGTGTGCTCCCTCTTATCACCACAGCAAGAGAACTGCTCCCACCTACCACGACCGGGGGCCTATAAAATGGCCATCATGCTTGGAGCCTCTCCATGATATTACCTGAGTTTGTGATCCTATCCCTGGTGATTTCTCTCTAGTTGGTTCTGTGTTTGCTAGTTTTCTAAATACATGGCTTCTCTATGGGAGAAAGCCCTCCACATACATATATGGGTCATAGTAGTCCACCAAAATGGTGCACACAAGAGGTGCTAGAAGAATGCTATTGAAGATGAGCGGCATTGAGGTGTTATAGATCCAGGGTCCAGAAGTATATGCACAAGCTGGTCGTGCATTTCTCTGGGTCGTGCTTCGGTTGCCACTGAGGAGTTCCTGCAGATGCGGTTCGAGCTGCCGTTTTTGTGGAAGTCCATGGAATCCTCGCGGAAGTCCATGGAATCTTCGCGGAAGGAGAAACCATAATCATCTCAATAGGATAGCTCATAACCACCTCGGCGCTTGTTCGACCATAGGATGCTAGAACAATCCTACTGAGGTGGTCAAATTATAATGTGTTGATACACATGGATGTTAACATTGACCTGCATGAATAAAATAGGTCTTTGTTATGGTATATGTAACATTAGTGTAAGGACTTTGTTATTCTATAAATATATGGTCTTTTAATTGTATGATCTTGTAATAATGCTATGGCCAATACCTGCATGCAAAGTTTATTTTTTGTTATCAGAAAACATATACAATTTTTTTTAAAAAAATGTGCATTAATTAACATCTCAAGACTGAAAAATAATGTGCCACTAGGTGCGTGCAGGTCTGTGGCCATTAGCTGCATGCATGCCTTGCTTCATGCATGCAATGCTGCAGCAATGCATAAAAAGCATACGTGTCAGACTCATCAGTGCTGGTTCTATTTTCATACCAGCACTGATGTTGTACTTTAGTGCCGGTTTCAAATTAGAACCGGCACTGATGAGCATTCCCTCTTACCATATATGGATGGCGCCGGCCACACCATACATGAGCACTGGGTACCCCCCACCATTCACACTCACTTCTCCACGAATCAAGTTTCTCTCCACCCGATTGCTAGCAATGGCTCCCGGATATTTGATGGGTACTCATTTCTCCATCCAATATTCTATATGTTTGTATTTATTTTCATATTATACATATGTATATATTTATATACACATTTTTCTATATGCCTCATTTTATGGCAAAATTTTATCGATCAGGTTTCATGAACGTACCTCCTCCCCTTCCACCACCACAAAGAACCGGGTTTCCACGAAGGCGATGAGCCATTCGCTCCTGATGTGCCCGCTCCGGTTTTTCCTACGACAGCTATTATATGAAATATTTTCCAACAACATCTTTTAAGCTAATAAATAAACTTAATTAGTTTAGTAATATCATTATTGCATTGCATTTGTATGTCGCAGTTGATATCTCCAGCAGACTGGTTGCATGACGCACTTAGCTAGCTCCATGCCGAGCAGTTCGAAGTGCATACGAGACCTGTTCCCAATACTCGGCGTTGGCAGTGTAAAATGAGTTTTACCATCCCATCGAGGAGCCAAGTCCCAAACCATCCCCCTCACTTTGTCCACGTGATGGGGGAGCAGTCCCATTCCATGAGGTTCGCCCAAGTTATTGCCGTCAGACGTTGTTTAGAGTCTCTTTGACAAGTTGGCTACAATATGCCTGATTTCTCATACTATAAGGAGCTATCTTTGCACTGGGGTGGTTACACTGTTCCGACAATAAGCCAATTGAACGCGTAGAACAACACTCATGATGTGGTAAAATAAACCAATAATGCAGTGCATAATAATTAATTATATGGTCTTGTTTATTAATAATGTTATTACCTTTGTTTTGTCCACTTGTAGATTTGGGACCAGGATCTTACCCATGCTTCATGTGGCCTGATGGCCATTCTAGATAAAGCAACTGACCATTTTAGGTACGATTGGCATTGGGTTGGGGACAATGGCCAGGAGACTGCAGCAGGCACACAGTTCTACATAAGGTTCACTCACAACGACGATGATGTTTCAGTAGGTGACGTTTACGGTCGACCAAACATTGTGTCTCACATGGCACGGGAGAATGCAATCATACATGCACTTTTGTACATCGATACTGAGAGGGGATACACGATCGGAGACATCAACTACTATATGTGGCTACTGAAGTGGACCGAAGTGAATGGCCCGATCCCTGGCGACAACGATTCTAATAGTGATTAGTGTTCATTTATCTAGAAATAAAATGTTATAGTTTAATTTATATCATTAGATTTCTGTGGTTTCTGTTATTTAATTATTTTCATGCTTCACAAAGTATCATTATTTTGGTGCTTCTTCCAGTTTAATTGAATTTTTGCATGAATTTATCGGGCAATTATAATTTGAACTGAGGCCACCCCGAAAAGATCCGGAATGGTGCCAAATTTTTGCAAAAGGTCTTATGGGCATCATCACTACCGGTTTTTTTGACAAAATCCGATCGTGATGATATTTATACTAAAAAAATAAAACAAAAATAATTTGAAGACCGGGAATCGAACCTGGACTTCATCAGGGTACATAATGTAATGCCTTAACCACTGCAATAGTAGTAGGAAATCAAAAGGGTTCCATTATACATCTACTTAATCGCTCATATCAAATTTCTAAAAGAAACTAAAAAAGAAAAAATAGGCAACACAACGATTCGAACCTGCGTCTCATTGGCCAAAGGGGCATGCCTTAACCGCTGCGCTAATAGTGATACGTTGCAGAAGGAGCAAAGTAAATACTACTTAACCATTCAAAAATGGGCCTGGCCCAAGCCGGTCCCAGGCGCAACAGTGCCGGGTGTGCTAAAAGAACCGGCACTAATAAGGCACATCAGTGCCACTAAAGAACCGGCACTAATGAGGAACATCAGTGCCGGGTGTGCTAAAGAACCGGCACTAATAAGGAACATCAGTGCTGGTTGGGATAACGACCCGGCACTGATAAGGCCCATCAGTGCCGGGTGTGTATAGCGAACCGGCACTGATGTGACTGGGCATATAAGCCCAGCGCGTGCGGATGGGAAATTTCCCCAAACTTTCAGTCCGCGCGCACTCTGTTCAAACACTCCACTCACGATGCTGGCGTCCGCTGCCTGCACCGCCGCCGCCGTCCACCGCATCCGCACCCTCCTCTTCCTCCGTGGCGCCGACCGTGCCTCATCGTGCACCTCGCTGCAGCAAGGCACTCGCCCGACGCCGTCCTCCGCCCCGCTTTGGACCAAGCCGGGGTCCGCCACGCCACGCCACACCCTCTCTGGACACCGGCCCGCCATCCTTGCTGCTCCGTCACTCCGTCCATCTCAGGTGAGGCCTCAGGATCTCTGCAGGTGACCTAACCGCCAGCTACACACTAGTGAACTCTCAGGAGCGCGGGCTAGGGACGCCACTGTTGACGGTGAGCGCCACCCCTGGAACACCCCTGTGGTGTTCGACGTTTTGCCGCTGAGGAGCACCCAGTGACCTTGTTTGTGGATTTGTGTGTAGTGTGGCCTATCAATCGCCGGCGGTTTGCTTGACCCTGGACTCGACGCGGACGGCTGCTTGACCCTGTTGTCGTCGATCTTCTTCCCCATCGTCCACGCCAACCGCAGTACGACCCCAACCGCACTATTGCAACCACACCAAGGTTACTGCAACCACACCAAGGTGAGTGTGTTCGACACACTACCCCTTTGGGTTTTTGTCAGATGCGCATGAACAAAAAAATATGTTAAGTGACAAATGTATAACAAATTAGCATTAAATTATATTTGGCATGCTATATTTGATGAGCAAAACATGTTGTTTCATGTATAAACCACTTTGGCATGATGTACACAAACATTTTAACATGTTATTTGCTTTAGTATTAAAATTTTGGCAAATTTGAGTCAAAAGTATTAGAAATGGCATAGTGATAACACACTAATTAACTTTGTTTATTTGCTTGGTCAATGATGTTTGAATGCCATATCTAGTATATAGGCACCCATGGCATGGTATGTAGTGTGGGTTGGTCGGCAACCTAGGATCTACCGCAGGTGGGTAGATGCTAATCGGCAAGTCCATCGCTACCCAGGGAATTCTCACAAGAGATTCAACACAGAGGCTGAAGCTTTATTCACCTTTTATGGTCCAAACCAAGGCCTTGAGATTGAAGAGAATCCACCTATTCTGGAGATTGAGGGTCCACAGGCACCAGAGATTGTAGAGAATCCACCTGCTCTGGAGATTGAGGGTCCACAAGCACCAGAGATTGAAGGGTCACCGACTGGAGATATGAAGATTAGGACTCCGCCTGCTCTTTGGTCTCGGGCACATGCTATCATTTGTTGTCAAGCTATGCTCATTGCATTTCTTATTTGGAAGTTGATGTAAACTTTGTGTTGTACATCTATGTTGGCGATCCTTATATCATATTTTATACCGCCAACTTTAGTATATAAATCACCAGAAACTATAGAGATAGGAGTTTTAGACTAACAAGTTCTATAGTTTTGGTGTATGTTCTTGTTTTGCAGGTCAACCATGGAATACACATTATATGGGCCAAAAGTAGATTAAAATATAAGATAAATAATATATCCATTTTGGCACATAGCAAGACAAGGAGGAAAGAACCCAACTACACCTTGGGCTGCATGAGTGGGCTTGACTAAACAGGCCATAACTCATTCATCCAAACTCGGAATTGGGAGATTCAATAGGCGTTGGAAAGCTATCAATGAGGCCCACAAGCCTACAAAAGATGGGGCCCAGCCGAGCTACCCAGGGCGCGCGCACGCCAAGGGCGCGGTCGTGCCTCCCAGGTGCCCGAACCGGCCTAGCTTTCTCCTGTAGGCCCATGCCGACGTTCCAAAGGCGGTTTTGGGGTGTGTCTAGGTTCATTGTATCCAGAACTGATGTTGGGAGGTTGGTTTGTGGTAATTAAGAGGGGATTTTATAAATAGCCCCTCCACTCCATCTATAAAAGGAGGCTCTCACCCCTCTCATTCCATCATTCCATTATTCAGCATACACAAGAGAGAAGAGAGTAGAGCAAGCTTAGAGAGTGAGTGAGGAAAGAGCGGAGCAACTCTTCTCAAGTGTTTCGGGAAGCCTAGCCTTCCTCGGGGTGGAGTGCCGGACTTGTTGGCTCCCTCCTCGCTTGTACCTCAGCGACATCTTACTACTTGGAGTAAGTGTTTGTGTTTATCTTTTGGTATTAAGTTCTTAAGTAAGTTATCTTTGCTCACTATATTCTTGCGGGATCGTTGTTCGTCCTTGTGGCGGGTGCTCTAGTGGAAGGACCCCGGGGACGGGTAAGCCTTGATATCACACTAGAGTAGTAGTCGATAGCATAGACGTGGTGTCTAGGCTAAAGCTACCTTCATTTGCTCCGTGCTCGTACGGTTGAGGGGTAGGCGGCAGGTGGTGATAGCCCTGTCCATCCTCCATAATCCCCCATGTTCAGGTGCGGCGCAGAGCTGTATGCCGGTATCGCCTGGCAGATCAGGTGCGCTCCGGTGCCCGAAGTAAGAGTATAGCGGTGACGTTACCTTCACTTGAGATCCCTACCATTAGAAAACCTCACCATCTAAGCTACTTTTCATCTCACCTCCCTGGGAGAACTAGCTAAGAGACTTCTTACACTCCGTTCCTCATGGAAAATATGATACCCTGAATACTTCCGGGTGAAGTGCTACAATGGTATTTCCATGCTCTTACGGACTTTTCTGCTTACGCTAAGAAACACCAACAAGCATTTCTGGCGCCGTTGCCGGGGAACGGTTGTCATAATTATCTCCAAACCTAGTTCATCCCGTGTATCATGTCTTTTTCCTTTTCTTTAATGTTATAAAAAATATATCTTTTCCAATGGAGCAAATACCAATTCAACAATTCTCTGCTCCTAAGGGTGAGTTCTTAGAGCCACCAAAATCATCGAAGCCAATCACAGCTTGTAGCTGTGAACTCCGCCCTGGCTTTATAGCCATGGTTCGGGAACAAACCTTCTCAGGTTTTGATGATGAAAACCCATATCATCATTTATGGGAGTTTGAGCAGCTCTGTGCATGCCTAACCATTTCGGGCATGTCACATGAAACTTTGTAGTGGAAATTGTTTCCCTTCTCTCTTGATGACAAGGCGAAACAATGGTATGCCCACAACGTTGGGAAGATAAACGGAGATTGGGAAGAATTGAGGAACAAATTTTGTTTTGCATTCTTCTCTATATCTCAAATTGCTTTCCTACGTCAAGAGATTCTCAACTTCCAACAAAAAGAGAAGGAAACAATAGGTGCAACTTGGGATAGATTTTCGACCTTGTCGTGTTCGCCTGCACTTGTCTACACCAAACCATGTGTTGTTACAACACTTTTGGCTAGGTCTTTGCAAGGAATCTGCCCTACAGCTCGATATTGTCGCCGGAGGTTCATTTCAACATAAAACCATAGAAGAAGGAGAAGCGCTTTTAGATCGCATTCTAGATAACACTCCTCTGTTAGAACCCCTCCGTGTAGAGCCTGAGCTGAAATATGAGGAAATCTCTTCGACCGAGGCCGAACCATCACCTACCTTTGAGAGACCCTCACCCAAACCAGAAACTCTGAAGGAAGACTTCCATCCTTCAGAATTTCCTTTCTTTGAGGATGAAGTTCATGAGGACTTCGGTAACACCTCGAAGTACCCATGGCAAAAGGGACCACCAATCTCTGTCACTCCTTGTGATCCGCTAGACAAAGAATTTCTTAGGGATTCCATCAGGGAGTTGACTGCCATCATGAGCAGAGAATGGATTGAAGAGACGGAGCTTTATTCTGAAGTAATTCAGATCCTCACCTCTTCTTCAACCATTCAATGCAAAGTCGATAGATCTTGGGAGAACGTACTATACAATCCCACCGTAGGGGCAAATATCATGTCTGCATCTTTTGTACTTGCCTACACAGGCAAGAAGCCTTTTGCCCCCACAACCAAAACCCTTAGGGTTGGCCCAAGATCTAACTTGGAAAGTTTAGGGATCTTACATGGTATAAATCTACACCACGACAATACCATTTTGGCCCTTGACTTCCATGTTTTTGACATTCAGGATTTTGACATCCTGATTGGGCACCCCCTGGAAAAACTCTTTGATTATCCATCAAAGACCAGGGAGTTAACTTTTAAATTAGGGAGGGAGTCATTTTCCATTCAAGTCACTCGAGCTAAAAACTCGATGGCCGAACCTCTCCCTAATGTACCCATGAAAGTCAAGTCGGTTATTCCTTTTGAAACACCCGAGTCGTCCTTAGAAAATGATGCCCATCTCTTTATAGAAGAGGAGGACGACCTGGGAGAGACCATAGACCTATCCAAAGAGGAAAAACCAACATGACCTCCAGTTGAGCTTAAACCTTTGCATGCAGGACTACGCTATGTTTTCTTGAATGGCGACACACAAACTCTTGTCATCATTAGCTATAAGCTTAGTGATGAGGAGACAACCCAACTCATCGCCATCCTAGAAAAGCATAGGACAGTTTTCGGGTATTGCCTAGAAGATTTCAAGGGGATAAGCCCAACGCTCTGTACCCATCGCATTCCCATAGACCCTGCTAGTACACCTACACGGGAGCCTCAGCGTAGGCTTAACAATGCGATCGGGAAGTCGTGAAAAAGGAAGTTCTAAAACTTTTTCACACCAGGATTATCTATCCCGTACCACATAGCGACTGGGTTAGCCCCGTCCAAGTGGTTCCCAAGAAGGGAGGAATGACAGTCATTGAAAACAATAACAACGAGCTTATCCCTCAATCAACCGTCACAGGATGGAGAATGTGTATTGATTACCGAAAACTCAATGCGGCAACTAAGAAAGATCACTTCCCACTCCCCTTAATTGATGAAATGTTGGAGCGGTTAGCAAAACATTCTTTCTTTTGTTTCCTTGATGGGTACTCGGGATATCATCAAATTCCCATCCATCCCAATGATCAAAGCAAGACGACATTTACATGTCCTTATGGAACATACACCTATCGCAGAATGTCGTTCGGGTTGTGTAACACACCCGCATCATTCCAACGGTGTATGATGTCTATCTTTTTGGACATGATCGAAGAAATCATGGAAGTTTTCATGGATGATTTTACAGTCTATGGAAAAACTTTCAATCATTGTCTTGAAAACCTAGACAAAGTCTTGCAAAGGTGCAAAGAAAAGGACTTGGTACTTAGTTGGGAAAAGTGCCATTTTATGGTCCGTGAGGGCATTGTCCTTGGGCACCTGGTGTCTGAAAGGGGGATAGAGGTAGACAAGGCTAAAATAGAGGTTATTGAGCAACTACCTCCCCCAGTGAACGTTAAAGGAATCCGTAGCTTCCTAGGCCAGGCGGGGTTCTATAGGAGATTCATAAAAGACTTCTCTCAAATCTCTAGACCCCTCACAAGCCTCCTAGCTAAGGATGCACCTTTTGAGTTCACAGATGAGTGCTTGAAAGCTTTCCATACTCTTAAGCAAGCACTCATCTCAGCACCATCATCTAACCTCCCGATTGGTCTATACCTTTTGAGATCATGTGTGATGCTAGTGGCTATGCTATTGGTGTGGCCCTTGGCCAAACCAAAGACAAGAAGCATCACACCATATCTTACGCTAGCAAAACTCTAACTGGAGCTCAACTTAACTACTCCGCCTTAGAAAAAGAGCTCTTGGCAGTCATTTTTGCTATTGAGAAGTTTAGATCTTACTTAGTAGGAGCAAAAGTATTTGTTTACACTAATCTTGCTACACTCAAATACTTGCTCTCTAAGAAAGATGCTAAACCTAGATTAATAAGATGGTTTCTTCTACTTCAGAAATTTGACCTTAAAATAAAAGATAGAAAAGAAATTTTTGTTATAGATCATTTGTCGTGTATGCAAGTCACTAACCTATAGGTAAAAGACTTCCTACATGACGACATGCTACTGAAGGTGACAGATTCCAACCCGTGGTACGCAAACATTGTGAACTACATGGTTGCAGGAATGTACCACCCAGGGAGAACAAAAAGAAGCTTCAAGTTGAGAGCAGATGTCACCTTTGGGATGACCCGTACCTGTACAGGGTGTGTTCTGATGGACTGCTGAGGAGATGTGTACCAACGGCAGAAGGAATACAAATAATAGAAGAATGCCATGCAACACCGTACGGAGGCCACTATGGAGTATTCCGCACACACGCCAAAATCTAGCAGTGTGGATTCTTCTGGCTGACGATGTATGAAGACAGTAAAGAGTTCATAAAAAGGTGTCGGAACTACCAGCTACAAGGCAGCATCACTGCTCGGAATGCAATGCCCCTACACTACAACCTTCAAATTGAGATATTTGATGTTTGGGGCATTGACTTCATGGGACCATTCCCAAAGTCCCATGACAACGAGTACATCCTAGTTGCCGTTGACTATGTATCCAAATGGTTGGAGGCCTTACCATGTAGAGCTGCTGATGCCAAGCATGCAAAAAGGATGTTTCATGAAGTGATCTTCCCTCGCTTTGGAACACCTAAAATGGTGATAAGTGACGGAGGGTCTCATTTCATTGATAAGACCTTCTGCAAATTTCTGAAGGAGCTTGGAGCAAAGCACAATATAGCCACACCCTATCATCCTCAAACAAGCGGTCAGGCAGAAACTTCAAACAAACAAATCAAGAATATCCTGCAGAAAACGGTCAATGAGATGGGGAAAGGCTGGAAAGACATGCTGCCTGATGCACTTTGGGCATACAGGGCAGCATACAAAACCCCCATTGGCATGTCACCATACCAGCTCGTCTATGGAAAGAGTTGCCATCTACCAGTTGAGCTAGAACATAGCGCTCATTGGGCAATAAAGAGATGGAACATGGATGAAATACTAGCTGGAAGAAACTGACAAAGGCAAATTTCTGAACTAGAAGAACAGAGAGAGAAGGCTTATCATAGTGCCAAGCTTTACAAAGAAAGAACCAAAAGATGGCACGATCACCGAATCAAGCAAAAAGAGTTCAAGGAAGGAGACAAAGTCCTATTATTCAACTCCAAAGTCAAGCTCTTCGGTGAAGGAAAACTTTGGAGCAAATGGAAAGGACCGTACACCGTCAAGCGGCACATCATCGCATGGCGCCATCACCATTCAAAGACAACAAAGGTAATACTTTCAAGGTAAATGGTCAACGCTTAAAAGTTTTCTTTGAGCCTTCATATAATTCTAATAAAATAATAGACATAGTAAAATTAATTGACTTTGACAGATATAGAAAATAATAATTTTGTTAGAATATTCTACACTTGTTTTTGTATTCTCTCTTTCGTAAAAGATAAAGAACAAGTACAAAAACAAGTGTGGGGGAGGTGCCACACTCACCTCCAAGAAAAAATGCACAAATATCTAACATGGTCAATCCTCACTGAAATGTTTGTGCACTTTCTCTCTCTCACTAAAATTTGATGCTCCATTCTTGTTCTACCAATTGTTAAAACTTGCATACTTTTTATTCCTCGCCAAAATTCCTATGACTTGTGAGAAACTTGTTAATAGGGACCCCATTTTACTCTAAGTGATTGCATGATGTGATATAGTAGGATGATTTGAATCTTGCCTTCTCTTGTGATGAACTTGGGATTTATTTTACAAAATCAAAAATACAGTAGTAGGCTCCTCAATGATTTTGAAACACCTACCAAGGCCATATGGCATGATTCGTTTCTACAAACCCTTTTGTCATATGCTACTTGTTTGATCATTAAGCTTTGTCAAATTGTTGTGACCAATGTGAGACTATAGTCATGCACCCACGATTGAGATTCACTTGCACCCACCAAATAAATTGCCAACTCTTACTCTGAGAGTTGCGCACAAACATGCACCCCTTCCATCCAACAAAAATGTCAACTCTTACCCTGAGAGTTGCGCACCAATCCACCAAATAAAAATGCCAACTCTTACCCTAAGGGTTTCGCATTCCTTAGCCACCAAAAAAATTTACTCAACGTATTCTATCATGACATCTCTCTCCATTCCAAAGGTATTCGTGTATCAAAAGAGAGCTATGGGCTATGCTAAAAAAAAGAGAGAAAAAAATCTATGCCAGGGGCATGAAAAAATAATATATGGACAAGGGTCCAAGCAATAAAGCAACAGGAAATCAAAGATCCCCGTTCAAAAAAAGGAGAAAAAAAGAAGCATATATAGCATACCTTTTATAGCCCATACTCTCCCAAAATTTCATTAGCCAATAAAAGAGAGAGTCATGATGCACGAAGTATCCAAAAATATTTAAAAGTAGGAATCATCCATCATTCCATACACTTGCACATCTCAATCAAGGTGTATGACTTATGTCTCCGTATGGTTTGGTTTTTGACTTAGCAATATATGTGATGCAAGTATGCCCACCTTTCATACCTACCCAAAGCTCCACTCAAAAGCCTTAGTAGTAGGTTATGAAAATAAGGCAAATTCAAAATGCCTTTGGTGAGGTGATCATACACTTTGAGCGATTGAGTGAATCATTCGAGGAGCAATGCTATCTTTTCTTTATCAAAACCAAAAACCCAAGTTTTTGAGCAAGAGTAAGGTGAGATGATTTGAATCCAGACTATTCCATTATTCAATCACCCAAGATAATTTGGTAGACACTTTGAATGCTCATAGGTTCAGTGAAGCTTGGAATAACCTGTATGTAGGTAAACATCTTGGAGAATGAACCACTTTAGTCCTTCACAGCTTTGCTCGAGGATGAGCAAAAAACTAAGTGTGGGGGAGCTTGTTGGCGGTCCTTATCTCATATTTTATACCGCCAACTTTAGTATATAAATCACCGTAAACTATAGAGATAGGAGTTTTAGACTAACAAATTCCGTAGTAGAGTAAAATATCCATTTTGGCACATGGCAAGACAAGGAGGAAAGAACCCAACTACACCTTGGGCTGCATGAGTGGGCTCGGCTAAACAGGCCATACGTCATTCATCTGAACTCGGAATTGGGTGATTCAATAGGTGTTGGAAAGCTATCAACGAGGCCCACAAGCCTGCAAAAGATGGGGCCCAGCCAAGCTACCCAAGGTGCGCATGCGCCAAGGGCACAGTCGCACCTCCCAGGCGCCCGAACCGGCCCAGCTTTCTCCTGCAGGCCCATGACGACGTTCCAAAGGCGGTTTCGGGGTGTGTCTAGGTTCATTGTATCCAGAAGCAATGTTGGGAGGTCAGTTTGGGGTAATTAAGAGGGGATTTTGCAAATAGCCCCATCCACTCCATCTATAAAAGGAGGCTCTCAGCCATCTCATTCCATCATTCCATTATTCAGCATACACAAGAGAGAAGAGAGTAGAGCAAGCTTAGAGAGTGAGTGAGGAAAGAGCGGAGCAACTCTTCTCGAGTGTTCCGGGAAGCCTAGCCTTCCTCGGGGTGGAGTGCCAGACTTGTCGGCTCCCTCCTCGCTTGTACCTCGGCGACATCTTACTACTTGGTGTAAGTGTTCGTGTTTATCTTTCAGTATTAAGTTCTTAAGTAAGTTATCTTTGCTCGTTATATTCTTGTAGGATCGTTGTTCGTCCTTGTGGTGGGTGCTCTAGTGGAAGGACCCCAGGGACGGGTAAGCCTTGATATCACACTAGAGTAGTAGTCGATAGCATAGACGTGGTGTCTAGGCAAAAAGCTACCTTCGTTTGCTCCGAGCTCGTACGGTTGAGGGGTAGGCGGCAGGTGGTGACAGCCCTGTCCGTCCTCCGTAATCCCCCACATCCGGGTGTGGTGCAGAGCTGTATGCCGGTATCGCCTGGCAGACCAGGTGCACTCCGGTGGCGACGTTACCTTCACTTGAGATCCCTACCATTAGAAAACCTCACCATCTAAGCTACTTTTCATCTCACCTCTCTGGGAGAACTAGCTAAGAGACTTCTTACACTCCGTTCCTCGTGAAAAATATGATACCTTGAATACTTCCGGGTGAAGTGCTACAACGGTATTTCCGTGCGCTTGCGGACTTTTCTGCTTACACTAAGAAACATCAACAATCTATCGTTACCTACACTTTGTGCTATAGAGCTAGTTTGTGGGCTAAATAGCTATTTTAATTTGTATTTTAGGTTCTCCATTGGTTGGGTAAATATGGTCGAATATAATCACTTACCAGTAGCCAATCCTCTATGTTCACAACCATGACTACACGTCGCCAGACGTCCCGTCACCCAACTGGCAGGAGGCTACAAACATTGCAGGGGAACGTTGGGACGGGTTCCCCGAATACTCCGGCAAACCAAGCACAAGCTCCTAATCAGAACGATGGGACGGGAGCCCCTGGCCCGGGAACCCCGCAAACTCCGCCAGTTGTAGGAGCGCAATTTAGTCCCTTCGAATGGCTCAATCTTCCGCAGACTCCGACAAACGAAGTAGAGGTATATAACTTAGTTCAAAATAAATAAGAAAGGCTAACATGCTAATTAAGTAAGTTAGTGTCTCACCAAATAATGGCTTGTTTTGTGTCCTCACCAGGGTCCGAGCAACAATGCGCCAGATGGCGAGGGTACCAGCACTGGTACCAAGAGGCCCAGGACAAAGTGAGGAGCCACACAACTTCCTACCGGCAAAAAGGCACACTATGTCATTGACGCATTTAACCAAGTAGGTGAGCCGTCGGGCCCGTCGAAATCAGTGACACTATACTTGATAAGAAGTATGGTCGGATAATGATTGAGCACCTCATATCAGTAGCTAGGCCATTTCTTGGTCAGCACAATTGAGCTCATGTGGCCTGGCGCAAGCGCTTCATCAAACTTGATGACCAAGCCTCCTCGGATGAAGAGGACGATGCTAAGTGGTCATCGGTGGGGGCCAGAGATGACTCTCATACTTCTTCACCTCATCATGCAGCCCGCTCTCCCTCACCCCGGATAGAGAATTCCCCTCATGCTTCACCCTCACCGTTACCTGCTCATGTTGTGGCATCGCCACCCCGGCAGTCGCCACCTCCACCTCCAACTCCACCACCATAGTCGCCTCCTCATGCTAGTGCGCTACCTCCCCCGCCAAAACAAAATTCGTCTCAAAGCACCTCGTATTCAAAACCTCCTTCCCAAAAGGCTCCAGCAGGAAAATCTAGAAGTCGGCGTTCACGCTCTGTTCGTCAATCCGTGCCTGGACCAAATAGAGGTGCTAAGAAGAACCCTAGCAGCCAGCAGGAAACATTGTCTGCCTCAGTACATAATAAGAAACAAAAACAAAAGAGGCAGTCAGATGATGCGATGCACACAAAGTGCTCTGGTAGGCACAGTGCTAAATGTGCCGACTCGTGCACTTTTTGGTTCAGCAGGATTGGCGATTTTCCTAAGTGGATGAAAGTCAAGGATATCGAGCGGCAGGATAGTCACCCTCTTAATGCACAAAGGGTGCGTGAGCACTTACAGAAAAGGAAGAGGGAGATAAATAAGTTGATGCAAGATAATGAGAACTTCAACCTTCAAATGGCTGAGATGCAGCATGCTACATTTGAGGCGGCTTCCATCGTGTACCAGTTCGCACTTGGGGAAAATATGATGGAACACGATCATGAAATGAGAGATCTGCCTACAAACATGCGGCAGCTCCATAAATATTACTGTGTGGACATAGCAAGCAAGACGTACTTTAGCTTCGACTTCATTGTAGTCCCCAATGTGCCATGGTTTTGCAACAAAGAGGAGTTATGGTATTCCATAATGTACGAGGACTTATTCCAGCTCTTCCAAAGACGCGACCTCGACAGTCAAATTATGATGTTGTGGACACTGTACGTACCATATACTTGGTTTATTATAATATTGTCTTCACACTGTAACACATGTATATAATTCTCATGTTATTGCTTTAGCAGGTGGATGGCATGTTTCTGCAACAAGAAGAAATTATTTCATATTGGATTCCTAGATCCAATGCAGGTCAACTACAAAGGCTGCACTGGACAACCCGGATTTATGGTTGCAGGGACGACAGCCACAGTGGAGGAGGTTATGACTGGTTTCTTAAAACTTGGAAAATCGACATCCTACTACCCTACAACACTGGGTATGTTCTAGCTTCCATTATTATTTTTAATAGTGTATCTTTTTACTTTGTTATAAGAACTTGATAAACTTGGACATTTGACCTGCAGAGGACATTTTATTTTCTTGAATATAAAGCCTCACGAAGCACGTATCGAGGTTTGGGACTCCAAGGATGGACCTTTTACGGTCATCGATCCCCTACTCCAAATCCTCAATGAGTAAGTTATTTTAATATTTTGTATTTTAAACTTTATATGTATATATGATGTATCTATTCTAATATTTTGTATTTTAAACTTTATATGTATATATATGATAGGGTGAAGAAGAATCTACTGCCCTCGTCACCCCCATTCGAGGCTTGCAAAATGGACTTGCCGGCCCTGGAGCAACCGTAGGCGAACAACGAATGCGGGTTCTACGTAATGTGGGCAATGTACCGTTTCGTCAGCGGGCAAACCCCGACGTCAGATCGACTGGTGTGTATGCATGCTTCCCTTGTTATGTATCTTTTTAATTTAGCGTCTCCTTTATCATTTAATTTGTGCGCTTATGACACATCATATGCATCGTCTTGCTTCAACTATACAGCGCAAGGAGGAGAAGGTCGGCTTCCTGCTGGAACCTGAGATCAGAGGATTCCAAGACACGCTAGCAGGCTTCATCATGGATGAGGTGGTCTCGGCGAAAGGGATATTCTCGATTACAAGCGCCATTACTCCGGCGAGCATGGTGGCGGCGGCAATGGCCAAAGTGCGATTGATCCCAGAGACCGGACCTTGAACATTTGTATATATACTTTGGTTTCATTGTATTATACGTAATGTGGGCAGTGTAACTGTAACACTTGTACATATGAATGTCTATGTTATTGCAATCGTTTCCCAAAACTAATTAAAAATGCATAAAATAACAATTTTACAATTTGCTAATTATAAATACGAAAAACCATATCACTGTCGGGTTGCTATGCAACCCGGTAGTGTTCTTCAACACAACACTGCCGGTGGAGGTACAACCCGGCAGTGTTCTTTTCACATAACACTGTTGGGTTGTACACTAACCCGGTAGTGTTGATGATAAAGAACACTGCCGGGTCGAGGTATAACCCGCCAGTGTTGGCCAAAGGAAACACTGCCGGTTCAAGGTACCACCCGACAGTGTTGTTTGCAATAACACTGCCGGTTCAAGGTACCGCCCAGCAGTGTTGTGTGCAATAACACTGCCGGTTCTAGTAACCAACCGGCAGTGATGGATATGTAGAACACTGCCGGCTGGTTATTCAAACCGACAGTGTTACTAGGCATCAATGCCGGGTCAAAAGACCCGGCACTGATGTTGCCCCCCACATCAGTGCCGACATGGTAGTGCCGATTCAGAATCCGGCAGTGTTGGGGGGTCTGGAACCGGCACTGATCCTTTCATCAGGGGTAGTGTTGCCCACTCCTCCAAATTGATGTTGTGTACGTGTGTCGACCTGCTACCTAGCTAGCTTCTTATGCGTTCTTTGTTCCAAGCCTCTTCTCTCGTGTGTGTTTTGTGACGTTCATCCGTGGGTGTTTGAGTGCGAGTTTGCTGCTTGGTTCCGCAGTAGCTATCGTCAATGGTGCACGGGCGTGAGGGCGTGCCCACTTGGGTCCGTACTTGGCAAAGGCGTATATGCGTAGTGCAGCGCTTTCCGCAGGCAATACACATATGTTAGAATTTATATGGATATTCCCCTAAAATCCATATGAAGAAATTCTAATAAATCTCAAAGGCCCAATACATGTGTTCCCTAATGGTTTTTAGTGTTGAAGTCCATGAGTAAAGGTGGGAGGTACAATATTAATTAGTACCATATTGTTAGTTGATGTAGATGTAGGGGTTTTCCTCTCGCATATATACGTACCGATCCTCTTGGGAATAAACACAACAAAAACTACAATTGAGAGTTTCAATTAGAAAATCCTAATGTAGTAAAAAAGTGTTTTCCTCTTCTCGCTACTGTGTTGCCGCCCGGGAGAAGGCGAATAAGGTTTTTGGGAAGCGCTCTTAGCGTGACTGCTCTCAAATCTTCTATGTTGGGAGAACATCGTCTCGTCATTGTCAGGCTTGCTGGATCGTCTTTGGGAGACGCTTTTGCGACAAGCTCATACCATCGTCGTCAGCTTCATTGCAATCGTCGTATGCATCTTCACCACCAAGTACGACTACAACCGGCAGGTATAAATCTAACTAGTGTACGAGTTGGGTTTACACTAGTTATCATGTTCATAGTATATGCGATATCATGATCTGTCCTGCTTAGTATATGCGATATACTGATATGTCATGTTAGTAATCTATACATGCTAAATCTAGTTTATCGTTTTGTCATGATCTATATTATGGTTTTAATCTAGAAATTAATCTGAAGATTGCCTAATTATTTAACAATCTAAAAAACTTATTATAGACTGAAACTAGAAAAGTTTTCTAGTGCACATTTTAAGAGGTGGTGAGTTAAAGCCATGCTCTGGCTAGAGGCTAAAGTGTTCTGGATTAGTGTTGGCTCATCTAAGGGAAATATCTTTAGAGAAAATCAAAGAAGATTTTAAAAAGACCACACTGTTCTTAGAGGAAGAACAATCCTGAATAATAAACATTCCAATGCCAAGATAGTAACTACCTGTGAGAAGAAGCAAACCAAAGTTTGCCTTGCTTTACTTGTGGAGAGCTTGGTCACTTTTCTAGTGGAAAAAAGATGAATGTCAACCTCGTGACTATTAGCAGCGCTGATGAGGAGCATGGTAATGTTCCTACCTTACTTTCAGTGTTTCAGTCCCCAAGTTGGTGGGTTGATACAGGTGCTAATATTCACATGTGTGTTGATATATCTTTATTTTGTTCTTATCATGGGCTTCAAGATTCCTCTCGTTTCGATGGGGAACGGGTCACATGCTTCTGTTCATGGTGTTGGCACGGTAGATCTAAAGTTTACTTGAGAAAAATTGTGCAGCTAAAGAACATGCAACATGTCCCTACTATTCGCAAGAACCTTGTTAGTGCCTCCCTTCTTTTGAGAGATGGGTTTAAGGTGGTATAGAATCCAATAAAGTTGTAATATCTAAGTATGGATAATTTGTTGGTAAAGGCTATAATTGTGGAGGTTTGTTTCACTTATCTTTAACAGATTTTTATAACAAGTCGGTGAATCACATTTGTGGCACAATTAATGATAGTTCAAGTGTTTCACATTCTCGCTTATGTCATGTAAACTTTGGTTTGATATCACGATTGTCTAGCTTGAGCTTAATTCCAGATTTCACTATTGCCATGTTGATACAATCTTTGAATCTTGTGATGCTATATTTTTTGAGAACATATTTCCTATGAAAGATATGCGCAGCAATGCTAAATTTTCTACTAAGTTAGCTTCTGATTTTACTATACCTATCGAGCATCCTGTTGAGTCATTTGAACAACCACTTGAAGAAGTCCTTGAGAAGGATGACAATGAAGTTCCTGTGAGGAACAAGAGACGAAGGATTGCAAAATCTTTTGGTGATGATTTCATTGTGTACCTTATGGATGATACCCCTACCTCTATTACAGAAGCATATTCTTGATGCAGATGATTGGAAAGAAGCTTAGGCTTGATGGTACTATTGATAAGTACAAGGCTCGGCTTGTGGCTAAGGGTTATACCCAGAAGGAAGGTGAAGACTTCTTTGATACTTATTCACCTGTTGCTAGAATGACCACTATTCGAGTAGTACTTTCTCTGGATGCCTCATATGATCTTCTCGTTCATCAAATGGACGTGAAGACAGCTTTCCTTAACGGAGAGTTGGATGAGGAGATTTATATGGATCAGCCTAATGGATTTATAGTAAAAGGTGAAGAGCAGAAGATGTGTAAGTTATTGAAATCTTTGTATGGATTGAAGCAAGCACCTAAACAATGGCATGAGAAGTTTGACACCACTTTAACTAGTGCGGGCTTTGCTATTAATGAGGCTGATAGATGTGTGTATTATTGACATGGTGGGGGCCAATCTGTTATATTATGCTTATATGTTGATGACATTCTAATTTTTGGAACGAACATTAATGTGATTAATGAAGTAAAGTCTTTCTTGTCTGAGAGTTTTGACATGAAAGATCTAGAAGAGGTTGATGTAATTCTAAACATCAAGCTGATTAAGGAAGAGAGTGGGATTAGTTTGTTGCAATCTCACTATGTTGAGAAGCTTTTGAGCCGTTTTGGCTTTATGGATTGTAAGCCTTCTCCAACACCTTATGATCCTAGTGTGACATTGAGAAATAAAGAGAATTGCTAGAGATCAATTGAGATACTCTCAGATAATTAGTTCACTCGTGTATCTAGCTAGCGCAACCAGACCGGATATCTCTTTTACTATGAGCAAGTTGAGTAGGTACATGTCCAACCCGGGTGATGATCATTGGCATGCACTTGAAAGGGTCTTGCGTTATCTGAAGGGTACAATGAGTTTTGGGGTTCACTATTCTGGGCACCCTACTGTGCTAGAGGGATATAGTGATGCGAACTAGATTTCTGATATTGATCAAATCTATGCCACTAGTGGGTATGTATTTACTCTTGGAGGTGGTGCAGTGTCATGGAGGTCTTGTAAACAGACTATATTGACTAAATCAACCATGGAAGCAGAACTTACTGCTTTGGATATAGCATCTGCAGAGGCAGAGTGGCTGCGTGAGCTCTTGTCTGACTTACCGGTTGTTAAAAAACCAATACCGGCTATCCTTATGAACTGTGATAACCAAACAGTGATCACTAAAGTGAATAGTGCTAAGGATAATGCGAAGTCAACAAGACGCGTTAAAAGACGTTTGAAAACTTTCAGAAAATTGAGAAACTCCGGAGTAATAACTGCGGCTTATGTCCAAACAGATAAAAACATGGCAGATCCCTTTACGAAAGGGCTATCACATAATGTGATAGAAATTGCATCAAGAGAGATGGGTATGAGACCCACGTGAGTTTACAGTAGTAGTAACCCAACCTTTTTGATCGGAGATCATGTGACTAAGGATCTGGAAAGAACAAGTTATTGGTAAACTAAGGAGAGTATAGTTATAACCCTCTCTAAATGAAGATGTAATACTCTCAAAAGCATTGAGGCACTGTATGGTAGGTTGGCGAATGCCTTAATATGTTCTATTGGCTTTAACAAGCGAAGATGCTGTCATGTAGAGCATTCTTGAAAGAACATACCTATATGAGTTTAGACTGTTAAACGTCGCAGTCTATGAGACTTGGGTGGTCACTAGTAAGCTCATGAAGAGACCAGGAAGTACGACGTATATGTTCCACCCATGGGGAAGGCTACTGACAGTCAGGTACTAGTTTGATTTTGAGTAAAACTTATTTGCACAAAACTTGCAATTCGAGGCGTAGTCTATTATTCAAGTTGTGAATTGGTCTAACTTAAAGCTCTACGCAGATGTTCAACTTAACAGTCTCGCTAAACAGTAGTGAGAGAGAAGGAAAATGTCTATACTGGACAATTGAGATCTGGTGGGGGATTGTTATAATTTATATGGATATTCCCCTAAAATCGATATGAAGAAATTCTAATAAATCTCAAAGGCCCAATACATGTGTTCCCTAATGGGCTTTAATGTTTAAGTCCATGAGTAAAGGTGTGAGGTACAATATCAATTAGTATCATATTGCTAGTTGATGTAGATGTAGGGGGTCTTCCTCTCGCATATATACGTACCGATTCTCCTGGGAATAGACACAACAAAAACTATAATTAGGAGTTTCAATTAGAAAATTCTAACGTAGTAAAATAGTGTTTTCCTCTTCTCGCTACTGCGCGCCGTAGTCCCTCTATCCCGATCGTCAGTGTGCACCGGCGACCGGGAGAGCAGGTCTCCAGAACCCTCGTATTTGCGATCCTGCACCGGGAGAAGGCGAATAAGGTTTTTGGGAAGTGCTCTTAGCACGACTGCTCCCAAATCTTCTACGTCGGCAGAACATTGTCTCGTCGTCGTCAGGCTTGCTGGATCATCTATGGGAGACGCTTTGCGACAAGCTCGTACCATCATCGTCAGCTTCATTGCAATCGTCGTATGCATCTTCACCACCAAGTACGACTACAACCGGCAGGTATAAATCTAACTAGTGTACGAGTTGGGTTTACACTAGTTATCATTTTCATGCTATACGATATCATGATCTGTCCTGCTAGTATATGCGATATACTGATGTGTCATGTTAGTAATCTATACATGCTAAATCTAGTTTGTCGTTTTGTCATGATCTATATTATGATTTTAATCTGAAAATTAATCTGAAAATTGTCAAATTATTTAACAGCATATAGATAGGGGAAGCCCTTTGCACTGCATCCCATCCAAAGATGCCATGACGCCAAGGCGTTGGAGCCAAAGCTGCTGCACCAATGGAAGTTGCTGCATGCGTAGAATCGCCGTCTAACGTGGGGCGCGGCGGGAAAGGACCGTGCCGGCGGCGGCGGCCGGTGCTGCGGCGGCGTGGCCAGAGTCACCGGCCCACACGTTAAGCTGGAGCGGCAGTACACTAGTACGGTGCTTCTGTTTCGCGATGGGCTCGAGGAGAAACAACGGCAGTGCTGTCGGCATCGGCCGCTGGCGCGGTGCGGCCACGTCGCTGACTCACTTGACCACGTCATGCAGCCTCTGCTCTCGTGCCATGGGTGAGGGTCACGATGAAAGTGGTATGGATATTTATTCGTCCGTCCGTTCGACCGAATTCGTTTAGAGGTGTTTTAATCCGTCCGTATGCGAGTCCGGACATTCAACATCCGATACCGTATCCGTATCCGAATACTTAAATCACATATTTATGATGTCGATAACCAGTCTTATCCTATCCGACATGGTTGATACTATCCGTATTCGAATCCGAATCCGGACAGAAATATGAAAACAAATGTGGTATGAGTGATATCCGTCCGTATCCGATCCGTTTTCATCGCGAGGTGAGGGTCACGAGAACTCGGAACACCTCCAAAGAGAGGCGCGAGATGAGTAAATAAGGCAGGATGGGTAAGTGTGATGTAGATGAAGTAATCCTAAGGGGTTAAATGCAAAGTGTCAAATATAGTCAGCATCACATGGCAATGCTACGTCGGATAAAATGTCCGTGTGATATGGACCTACGGTGCACAACTTTGCACAACTTGACAAGTTCAGTGACCCAGAAATTTATTTTCAACGTTCGTGAACCTAAATGACACACCTTAACAAGTTCAAGAGCCGCCCATGCATTTAACTCTTTCTCTTATACAACAAAACAGCATCGGCCGAACAACCCGAAAGACATTGGAAGCCTATTAGACCCAAAGGTCCCTTTAGAACGTAGAAATTTCACAGGGACAATACAGAATTCAAAAGAAGGCCTAGATTATTTGAAAATCGAGACAGTTATCATTCCACAAAATACTAGAATAGGATACATCTTTCATATTGTGGAATGATAACTTTTTAAGGTATGGTTTATGGACCATTTTTATTTTTATATAGTATAAGTTGAATGGAATAGTCACATACAAAAGAGCATATAAAAAATCAACTTTGCAAATACTGATTCTGCATTCATATAGATGGGAAACCATCCCCCACCCATTTCAGCTCCCACATACCTCTGTATTTTGAGACAGTTTTGCATCCACATGTGTTGAGTAGATTGGGGTGTAATTTAATTAAAGTTTCACTTCAAACCACCCCAACACATATAGATTGATGTCAAACCAAAACTCCAAACAAGGCCTAAAGGAGAATAAAAAAACTTATAGCATCTAAAAGTGGGCTCCGAATCTAGTCAAGAGAAATATATGAAAAAATGCCAAGTGTGTCTATCAAGACTATGAGTTCTTTGGCTTAAAAAGCCACTCCCTCCTTCCCTAAATAGTCATTGGTGTGTCTTTCGACTTGATTTGTAAAAAATCTATGCAACATTTGTACCTCTAATCTAATTTATTAAAAACGAGATTCAAATATTTTTTCAACGATACGAATTATATACCATAAATATTAATATTTTTTCATATAAATTTTGTTAACGTTGTTTCTCAAAAAACAAGACCCTATCTTCTGGATCAAAAGGTCCAAAATTTTTTCTTAAGATCGTGCATTAACGTACGTATATAGAAGATTATAATTTTGTTACAAACACTGTGAAGTTATAGTACTACAAATACGTGCGTGTGTGAAACCACCTCTGACTCATCAATGCGCACGCTCCGCGTCATTTCCCATAGAGTAAATGCACCGTAGGTTTATGGACTTGTCTGACTGTGTCAAATTGGTCCATAGACTTCCAAAATGCACATCTGGCCACTCTTGCCTAGTCAGCCATTTTTTGCCAACGTGGTCTGGCCAACGTGGCCAAGCCTGTAGCCCAAGGTCACGTGACCGGCACGTGAGGGCTGTTCAGCCTCCAGACGTTCATCGCCGACGACAACATGCTTTCCGGCGAGCTTCCGGGGTGGCTCGGGAAGCTGCCATCGCTGGCCGTGCTCAGCCTCCGGAACAACTCGCTGCAGTGCTCGCTGCCGGAGGCCGTCCATCGAGTACATCAGCGTCGCCGGGAACGGCCTCACCGGCCTCCTCGCCGCCAACATGTCCTGCAGCGAGAACCTCCGGTTCATCGACGTCTCGTCCAACCTCCCCACGGGCACGCTCCCGTAATGCCTCACGAGTCAAGACGCGAGCCGCCGCCGCCCTCATCGCCTCCCTCCTGCAGTCCTCCGTTCTCGAGCACGACCGCGACATCGAGCTCCAGCTCGCTCGGCGCCCGCGTCGCACCCTGGCTTCGTCCTCGCCGTGAGCTGCTGGTCGGCCTTGCGAAGTGGGTGCTGGAGCAGCGCCACCGCGTCAGTCCGCCCTCCTGTGGCCACGGGGACAGCACCGCGACGCTGTGCTTCTTCTTCTCCTCGTCACGCGACCTGCTCCACCTTGTCACGCCACCAGCAGCTCGCGATGGGCTCTCTCGCGCGCCCCCATCCCCGCCCCGCCGCCGCCCCCACTCCCGCGGCCATGGCTCCTCGCGGGCAGGCCTCCGCGGGCGAGCGCCGCCCTGCCTCACGCATGATGTCCTGCAGGAACTGGATGCCCTTCCCCACCATGATCGCCGCTGAGATCTTATGCACCCACAGCAGCTTCCTGCAAGAACGGAGAACAAAGACACGACGGCAGTGGCTAGCACTCACGCGAGAAACTTCTCCGGAGGTTCCCGTTGTGCACGTACTCGAACACGAGGTACAGCCGCGTGATGCTGCCGTCGTCGAGGTTGTACTTGAAGAAGTGGCCCAGGGCGCTCACCAGGTGCCGGTGCCGGAGCCTAGAGATCATCTCCACGTGCCGGCCGAACGCTGCCGCCTGCGGTCCCGTTGCCGAGCATGCCGCGGTACATCTGCGTATTTGCCTACCCCATCAACCGGACACCGCGAAGTCGTGGTGGCCGCCTCCAGCTCCACCAGCGAGAAGGAATGGTACGCCGGAATCCCCACCGTGCCCTGCAGCTTCACCGTCTGCGAGATGTACCGCGCGGAGAACAGCTGCGACGGGTACGCGCCACTGATGGACATGGACGCCGCGCCGGCGTGCTTCACCCGACGGCGAGGGGGGGCGGGCACCGAGGACAGGGAGGACGAGGACGCGGTGCGCAACAGAGCCTAAGGACGCGGCCGCGGCGAGCTCGACCACGAAGCTGAACTTCGTGCCGCTACCATGGCGCGCGGACACACCGACGGCGCAGCCAGCTGCGCCACCGTTGGCCACGCCACCACGACCTCATCGCCTCCTTCCTGCAGTCCTCCGTTCTCGAGCATGGCCGCGATGCCGAGCCGCGTCCTCGTCCTCCTTGTCCTCAGTTTAGATCGACCACGTGGGGAGGTTGGGGGAGGAGTTGGCCGCCGGAGTGGCGGGTCTCCGCGGTCGCACGCCATGGGAGCGGCACGAGGTTCAACTTCGTCGACCCGTCCTTCTTCCACGACACCGCACGCACGCACGAGCTCGCCATGGACGGTCCTTCAACTAAATCCGCCACGCTGGCCAGCCCATGTTGGCAAAAAAATGGCTGACGAGGTAAGATTGGACCTGCGGTGAACCAAACAACAAGTTCAAGAGGCTAGATGTGCATTTTAGGAGTTCATAGACCTATTTAACACAGCCAAATAAGTACATGGACCTACAGTGTAGTTCACTCTTTCCCGTGTGAGCGCACGCCCGGCGAGTCAAGTGGGTCGCACTCCAGTTCGGCGATCAGTGGGTCGCACTCCAGTTCGCCGATCGAGTTGTGTGTCAGGCTGCCAATCTGTCATGCATGACCGTGTGGACTACTAATACATGGACCACTATTAGTGGGAGCATGGTCCATACACCAAACACGAGGTTACCACTAACCATGAACGATTTATTCTTAAATACATGGACCACTTTTAGTACAATAATCCTACGGAAACAGGAAACTGCAATGTGAAATGGCTAATGTTCACACTTGACTTGGACAACCGTTGGTCACATGTAAGCCAACTCAAAAAGCCAACACATGTAAGCCAACTCAAAAAGCCAACACCTACCATCTTGCTCATTGGCTACAGGATGTCGACATCACACATGCCACACGCTTTCAGAAAGTGAAGAGAAATTGCTTGTTCATTACTCCCTCCATTCTCTTTTGTTGGATGTACGGTTATTTCACAGTGATGATAGTGTATATGAGTCGGCAGTTTACTCATGCGCACAACAAATACGAAGCGTCTTTTGCATGAAGATATCAGGATTTTTGGGCGTTGTGGCGGCGGGCCACGCGCTGGTTGGTTGAGCAGGATTTTTCGGACTGCATGCATGCTTGCATGAATACACAACACTGCGCTAAATGCTTCATTAATCCTTCACCTCTTTCTTTAAAATTCTTTGGTATCTGAAAAACTCTTCTCCACGCTTAAGAACAAGTATAATAACAAGTTTTAAATAGGTTGAATGCTATGGTGCAGAAGAGAAAAGAAGGAGAAATAATGGGTTGTAATCCAATTTAAGTGGCGTACGAGCGTTTTTCTAAATCAGCCACAATATCTGGCGGTCAGCAGTACCAAGACAATCATTTACTAATGCAGCAGCTGAATCGTTACCACACAAGCTAGTATCGGTACTCTCACGTCCGTGACATACACTTACTAATTTCTCCTCTAGAATAAAAAATTAATTAGAAGGCGGCGGCACAATGCTAATCGAGGCACAGTTAAGCTCGACATTCAATACCCGCGCGTCCCTCCATAAGCTTCTTGGTATCTGGAATATGGCCATATGTACACCCACTTAAACTGGACTGGAGGGTGTAGCTAGCTTAGACACAATAACTAAAAGCTTGAACTGAACATAGATCAGTTGGTTTGGTTCCTTGTGGTGGAACCTGCCGAGGGGAATCAAATCCTGGTGCTTTCGTATTTTTCTAAATTTATTCTAGAGAATTTTTTAACGTTATGCTTTAAGTTTTAAGGTACAAACAATCAAATGTGTTATACTTTAAATGGTAAGTGATGTTCCCGTCGACTACGAGGATCGGCCAATCCTTTGGAGGTGCTCATAAGAGTAGAGTCTACTTACGTGTGTTCATAGAGGTGAGTGTGTACATATTGAGCGTCGTTGTACTGTGTAATCTCAAAAAAAAAAGCTAAAAACTTTATGAAAAAGACAAGTGGCACATGTATTAATTAATAGTGGAGAGCTGGGAGTATTTGGCTACAGGATGTCGACATGACAGCGCGTTTTCCGTTCTGGTTGCTTTTTCATTGAGTGGATCCATTATTAAAAATTAGCAGCCACCAAATTTAAATCGATCTACTAATAAACCTGCTAATTATTAGCTAAGAGACTACTAACTATTATTCTATTAGCAGATTTAAAGTTGCTAATACTAGCTGCTAAGTACACCTTTAAAAGTATATTAAGCAACCAACTATTAGCAGATGGATTTAAACAATATTCCTTAAAAAATAATTATCTAAAGAAGCAGCGGTAGATCCAAATAGGACCTTAGACCATATACAAGTCTTGGCATCCTCCTTTTCAAAAATCTTTAATTTACTCCAAGTGGTTCTATCTCCTGAAACAGTTTATATATGCCGCCGGACGAGCCTCGCAGCCATCAGGGCGCAACCCCCGTTTACATCCTCGCACCTCGCGTCTACGGCCTTTTGAGGTTAGTTGGACTTCAACTCGATCTTTCCTATATGTATCATAGATAACCAAACAAACTCTTCCTATATGAACATAAATCTGTTATGTATCTCCGTAGAAATTACAGAAGCTTGTTGCGTGATCCTTGTAACTCGAATTAGTTTCTTCCTCTTGAAGTTTGAGCTTAAAGATTGGAATAGTTATTTTGGAGCTAGAAAACATTTCATGCCCTGTTTGTATGGTTTGGGGGTCTTCAGTGGATTGCATTATTAGATGCGTGTTCTTCAAGGTGATTGTGTAGTAGATCTGATGAGTTGTGTGGAGTGCTTGTCCCAGTGAGTTATCTATAGGGGTATGGATGTGTGGTAAAATATGTGGAAACATGAAAACTAATTTAAAAATATATTTCGGTCGTTTAATTTTTTTTTTAAAAAAAAGAACTTGTCATGCCTACATACAAATATGTATTAAACATTTCTCTCAAATTTGCAATGTTTGTGAGGTAGCTCAAGGCTCCCTTTTCCTTCCTTCTTGAGTTGCTCTAAGTATCCTAAAGAGGAAGAAGTAGGCTGCTATAACATCCTCCATATAAGATGAGAGATGACAGGTCATACCAGCCACCTCTAAAATTCCCCGCATTTTCAGAAGGAACTGATAATATCAACTAACTCTATTAATCCACTAGGGAGGCTAGCTTAGTAGGGCAAGGCCGGTCTCTTATGAAAACCCCCTTAAAAATTAAGAGACGTCTCTAGCAAAGTGTCATTTGCTTACCCAAACGGCGACTGAAAATAGATTTCCATGGACGATTCATGATACACTGCTCCCTGCCCTATTTATATATATAGGCGGTCACTTATATGTCAAATGGAAACTAGTATGAGCCGTCACTACTGAAAATTTTGCATATATCTCTACAAATCTATTTTTTCAAGTAGTGCATTTTGGTCTAAATTTGAATATGTTATGCTTGTTTTCCGGCACATTCAATTGCAGAATACTAGTCTGTTATTTTGTGCTGGTTGTTTCTTCTCACGATGCTGAATGAGTAGATCCTTATTTTCTGTTTCTGAATTCTTTCGTCGATCATGCACCCAAGAGTAGTTGAAGGATCTTCTGTTTTGGTAGTCTAATTTCAGAAATGATGATATGTCTAATATTATTTCTAGAAGTGAAAAAGATCATACTGTTCATGATGTGAAAGGATTGTCCCCGCAGAAAAAGTCTGAAGGCAGGTTGATAGATCACGAGCAGCATGATGGCTAACTTGCAGCACAACCCAAGTGAGACTCCACAAGATCTTACATTAAGTTTGCTAGAGAAGATCACAAACAAGTTCGACGATGCATTTAAGATTGGAAGTGGCGGGTTTGGTGACGTTTATTGGGTACGGTTACCTGCTGTGTTTGTATTAAGAAAATATTATTACTGTGAATTCTAGCTAGCCCGGCCATGTTCCCATATAGTAATCATGCTTTAATTGTTTACAGGGTATATATAGAGACGAAAAGATTGCTGTGAAGAAGCTCCACGAAAAGAATCTAGGATTTAATGACCAGGCCTTTAGAAAAGAATTTAATAACAGTTTGAAGCTCCATCATCCGAATACTGTACGATTAGTTGGCTACTGTTATGAAACACGACATATACATATGGAGGTAAAGAAGGGAGAATATGAATTTGTAAGAAGTGTAGAGCGGGTTCTCTGCTTCGAATACTGTCAGGGCGGAAGCCTTGACAAATACATTTACGGTATATGATGCTAATCAAACTGAATTCAAACGTATTATTTAATATATAGTATACCAGCCGTGATAACAATTCTATTATGAGGAATGCACTTTTTTTTTATGCAGAAAAATTCAGGGAACGTGATTTGGACACACGCCTCAAGATTATCAGAGGGTTTCTGAGGGTTTAAATTACCTTCACAACGGTAACGGACAGGCAAACCATATGTTTCATCTGGACTTAAAACCAGAAAATATACTGCTGGATGAGAATAATATGCCCAAAATTGCTGATTTCGGTCTGTCAAGGTTCTTGGCTATCACGAAAACCCAAATAACAACAAGTCCTTGCACAGGAACAACGTAAGATGCATGGCTCGTGTATATGTTCCATTCCATTTTCAAGACATGCATACAGTTGTTTGCTTCCAGTGTGTGATTTAATAGTGTGTGATGATATATTGCAGGGGGTACATGCCACCAGAATACATAAACGAAGGCAGAATCTCAAGCAAGTTCGATGTGTTCAGTTTAGGTGTTATTATTCTACATGTCTTGGCCGTACCTTTAGGTTACTCGAAAAAGAAAAGTGATGGCATGTTCCCACGTGAGTTTGTTGAGCAAGTAAGAAATATCCGTTTGTCTAAATCAACTATTTTTTATTCTCAAAAATATAATGCTATGACAATACATTTTCCCACTCCTCTGAGTCCTGTACTGCTATATATAGATTTAATTTATATTTTATTTTTGCTTAGGTGCGTACAAACTGGGACAAAAGGCCACCAGTGATGACCTCAAGTGAATTATACAGAGTGAAGAAATATATCGACATAGCACTAGAATGTGTTGAAGAGGAACGAGACAACAGGCCGAAAATAAAGGACATCGTCATTCGACTAAAAGATATCGACGCGCAATATTCTGCGGGACCTTCAAGTTCAAGGGGGCCGACGAGCCAGGTAACATGACAACAGAAAGTCATTGATCGTTTAACTGCCAACTAGCATATGCAATAATTATAGATGCATCTATACTGTGCCATTGGTCCCTTTATATAACTAGGTGGATTCCCCGCGCGTTGCTACGGGAATCAACATTAGATTTGACACGTGTTTCTATAGGAATTAGCGATGATTTCTCTCATATTATTACTATTATTGTTATGGTGCATAAAGTATTTATAGTTAAATATAATTTGGGAACGTAAGTAAGTAGTTGCTTATTGAACAAACTCAGAAATTACAGTAAATCATTATAGAGGTGACATGGGTATTTTTTCTGTAATTAATAATAGATGACATGGACTTAGTAGGAAATAATGTAGACACCTTGTATTAATTTAGTGGAGAATGATGTGGACACTTTGTATGAATAGATAGAATATTTAGTGAGGTCACTTAGTGGGAAATGATGTGGATAGCTTGCATGAAGAGAGAATTCATCTAGTGGGGTTTATCTATATAAGAGTTATAGATTAAGGAATTAAATCATTTACAATTTGCACCAAAAAGAAATTTTTTCGCCTATTTTCAACAAAGGGAAAAGGGGGGAGAGGGAGGAAACTATGCTGTGTCATCGGTACAAAAATCCATTAAAAAGAGAGAGTTGGTATTTTAAGCAAGTTTACCCACAGTTTTTCTCGAATACGCAAAAGACTTGTGCATCATTGTATTTAAGTAGAAGAGAGTTTTACAGGGTTTTTCTGAGGTGGATACAGATTTGAAACACACTTTGTCCCCCACGGAAAGGATACAAAACGGATTACTCACGCACTAAATATTCTAACTTCCGTGCCCCAGCACCGATCCAGAGTTCGGCGGTGCTCTTGATGGTGTTTAGGATTTGCTGGGCACTTGCCTCGGCGCTCCTAAAGCATCTGGCGTTCTGCTCCTTCCAGATCTCCCAGGCCACCAGCGCGAACAGTGTGTCGGCACCTTTCCGCTTGTCGCCCTGCCACCTCTGTCTCCACTGATCCCACCATACCCCTATAGTGGCCGCGCCGACCCTTGACGTATCCGCTTGGAGGAAGGCTAGGATGGACCACCAAATCTGCCTGGAGAAGGAGCAAGCTGAAATGATGTGGTCGATTGTTTCTGGCTCCTGGTCACAGAGGTAGCAGTTGTCACGGGCCTGCAAGCCGTGGCAGTGTCGCCTGTCCGCTGTCCAGTGTCTCCTGTGGATGGCGAGCCACAGGAATAACCGGACCCTAAGGGGCGCCCACGTCCGCCAGATCCTTGCACAGCCCGGTATCGGGTGTGAGGCTCTCAGCAGGGCCCTGTAGGCAGATTTGGCTGTGTATTTCCCGTCGTGGGTCCACCTCCAGATGATCTTGTCGTCTGTATCCGAAAGGGGGATGTCGGACGAGAGAGCCTGCAGCTGGCAATCTGGGTGCATTGACTCCCAGTCAAGCGACACCAGTGCCCGGTCAAGCCGCACCAGCGTGGGCGACCGTCTCTCGTTACTCCACGTGTAGCGCCGACCGTGCAGGTGGATGTCCAGTAGCTCCAGGTCGGCCACAGTTTGCCGAAAGCGCGCCAAGTTTCTTCTGTTGATGTTGTCGTTATTTTTGTCCGCTTCATCGAGGATGAGGTTGAAATCACCTATTACCGCCCACGGCCCATCGTAGGTGTCCCTGATGGCCAATAACTCCTCGAGGAACAGCATCTTGGCGTCGTCGTCCTGCGGCCCGTACACCACCGTGAGCCACCAGGGCCCCCGCCCGGGGTCTCCACAGGTGTGTACGCGCACCGTGACTGAAAAGCAGCCGATGTGCACATCGGAGAGGCTGACATCCGGCTGTCTGCTCACGACGAGGATCCCTTCCCGGGACCCGTTTGCTGGCACAAACGCATAATCAACATAGTTCATTCCAAGCATAGATGACACCAGGGAATGCGGTACAAACTGTAGCTTTGTCTCTACGATACAAGCAATGTGGGGTCGCTCATTCTACACCATTGTGCGAACGGCGTCGCGGCGGGCTCTATTGTTCAGCCCGCGCGCGTTCCAGCAACTAATGGTCGTATTATCCATTACATGGAACTCCGAAGCTGGCCGGCGCGCATGCGCGGCCTCCGCGGCGCCGCCGCGGCCTCCTCCGGCGCTCCCCGTCGTGGAAGAGCTCGCGCATCGCGTCGGTGTCACCTGGCCTGCCCTTGAACATCTCGTCCAGCTTCTCATGCCCCTCCTCGGTCGGCTATGACTGGATAAACCCCAGGCGCTGCATGGCCAGAACCTCGCCCCGCTTGGAGACGGGAATCTTGGCAAGTGGGTTTGCCGCGAGGCGGCGGCTTCTGAGCGGCATCTTGGCTGAGGAGGAGTCCACCACCCGCTTTGGAAGGGGCGGTGTGGCGGCCTTCCTGAAGGCGCGTGCGGCGAAGTCCCTGAGGCGGCCTGTGAAGGAGCCGGTCTTCGGGGATGCTCCACCCGATGGCGTCGGCGAGTGGGTGCCGCCTCCCCGGTAGACCGGTGTCGTGGGGGAGTTGGCGTCCTCCACGAGTCCTGTGGCCTCTGGTGTGGTGACGAAGTGGGTCTGGATCCCGCAGTGGGTCGGCGTGCGGGGGTTTCCTCGTCGCACGAGTAACCCGCCCCCGTGGGCGCCGGCTCCTGCAGCGGCAGACCGTCTCCCAGCCGCCCGAAGACTCCAGGAACGGGAAAGCCAGGCGGGCCCTCCTCGAAGACTTCGCACCAGCTGTGGAGGAGGGCAAGCGTGCCGTCTGGTACCGCGTTGTCCTCTCGGTGGTCCTGCTCCTAGAGTGGCAGAAGCGACCGCACGTCGCGCTGCTCCATGTCCGTCCCTCCGTCGTGCTCGGTTGCCCACGCGCCTCGACCAAGTTGCCCCGGTGCTAGGCCATGGCACCAGAGGCCGAGCAGGGCGAGAGTCCCCTGGTTGCCGGAGGCCTCCACGGAGTCCTCCTCGTCGACACCCGCGACTACGGGGACGGTTGGCATGGCCGGTCCTTGTGTTGGTGGCGCCGTGTGTGCCAGCTGCAGCTCGTCGCCGGGGGACTCAAGGTACCCCACCGAGTCACCCGCATCGGCCGTCTCGTCATCCCCCGGGTCCAGGAACCCCTCCTCGAACACGGGCGACGCAGGTTCGGGCCCAAGGTGGCTGGCCCTGTCTGCCCTGGGGAGCGGTCCCTCGAGGGCCAAGGCCCAAGCGTCGTCGTTCTCGAGCATCGCTGACCGCCGGGCGAGCGCACTGGTGGCGGCTATCGGCCCGGTGGCACGCTCTGCCGGGGACGTTGTGTCCGTCATCGGTGTAGCGGTCTGAAGTGCCAGCGTGCTGCGCTCGGCCCCGTGCTCTGCTGGTGTTGGTGTAGAAGCCGGTGGCGTGGTCGCGCCCTCCGGCGTGCTGCGCGCCTCCGCGTGCCCGGCCCCTTGTGCAGCAAGCGGGCGCGCGTGCTCCGGCTCCTGCTCTGCCTGAGCCGCCGCGGAAGCCGCCTGCGGGTGCTCTGCCGGCGCGGGCGGCTCGCGCGTCTTCTGCCCGATGGGCGTGGTAGGTGCCGCCTGCGGGTGCTTGGCTGGTGCGGGCGACTCGCGCGGCGGTTGTTCGCTCGGCGCAACCATCTTGCGCCGCCATCCCATCGGCGGGCGATCGTGCTCGCGCTGGCCGCGTCGTCCCACCGGCCGCATGATCTTATCTGCGCGCCGGGCCGTCCCAGCCGCCGCCCTTCCGGCGCGTGGGCGCCAGACCTCGGCAGGCCTCGGCGCACGTCCCCTGGGTGACCACCTCCCCGGTGCCCCCCGGGGTCGCGTGCGGTAGGTCCTTGCAGCGACGTCGGTCGGCGGCCGCACCTGCGCGGGGTGGCCTCCCTGCCTCCTGCACGTGAAGCTGTGGTCGGCCTGGGTGGGGGCGCCCTGTCGCCCCTGTCGGCGGTCGGTGATCCTCCTCTGGCGGCCAGGTCAGCGTGCAAGGCCTCGTCACGGACCCCCCGCTCGCAGGTGAAGCTGTAGGTGGAACGTGGTGCGGGACCCCAGCCCGGCGGTGGCCCGCCGAAGTCGTCGTCACCGCCAAAGCCGTCGTCCGGGTGCGACGGACCCCTAGTCCCTCCGGGTGACGGTGGCGGCGGGCTGAAGTCGGCCACGGCCCTGAGGTGGATCAGGACCTCGTAGCCGAGCATCACCCTCTCCGAGCTCGAGAGTGCGCTCTGGTGGATGACCTCGTTCTCCCCGACACCGAGCCAGCAAACCTGTGGAATGAAGTCCGGCTTGGCGGTCCAGGCGGTGACCCTGAAGGTGGCCAGGTCATCGGCGTTGATGGTGCCCTGGTCCACCTCCTGCACCCAGCACGACAGCGTGAGGATCTTGGAGGCAGTGTCCTCACGCCACACGTGTGGCGGGATGCCCTCCAGGATCAGACTGACCCGGTAGCGGAAGGACGACGTCGACGAGTGTCGGTGCCGCGACCAAGGGTGGAAGACGAGAGCCGTACCGGCGAAAGGCAGCGGTCCCGTGGCCACGATCCTGTCGCGACGCTCCTGGTTGGCGCAGAGAATAATGAACTGCTCAGGGTAGAAAGGCCTGATCGTGATCTCCTCGAGCTGCGCCCTGATCGCCGTGGCGACCGCTGCTCTGACCCCGGCGAGGTCCACGTCGATGCCCTCCTGCGCGTAGCCGACGAGGGCGGACTGTAGTCGCTCCTCGGAGGCCTTGATGTGGGCGTCGCGCTTGATGAAGCACCATGACTCGAGCGGACGGATACGCGAGTCACCCTGTCTCCAGGTCTCCGCGTCCTCGTCCACGTCGGAGGAGGGTGCCGGCGACGGGGTCGGCCCCTGGGCGCCCACCGGCGTCCCGGGCGATCTAGGTGGCGGGGAGGGGGGACCACGGCTCCTGGAGGGGTCCCCCCGGGGGCTCGGTCTCCTCTTGCACTTGGCAGCGCGGCCGGAGTCGGCGCGAGTGGAGTGGGAGTCGCCCGCGCGAGTGTGGCGTGAGCCGCCCCTTGGCGAATCACCTGGAGAGCCGCTCCCAGCCCAGTGACCTGGGGGTGGGCGCTCCACTGCTGGCCTGGTGCAGTCGCGTGCCAAGTGGTTGAGGCCGTGGCACTTCCAGCATCTCGGTTCCCTCTTGCACGTGGCGATCTTGTGGCCAGTTGCAAGGCAGTTCAGGCATCTGCCATCCACTTCCCTGCGAAGCCAAGTGGGTCGCTGTTCCTGGGCTGGGCGAGGTGCCGCAGGTCTAACTCCCGCCCCGGGGAGGACCTCCGTGGCAGCACTTCGTGCCACCCATCACCATCGGGTGGGGACGCCCTTCGGTCCGAGCCAAGGCGCGCGGTGGCCGGCACCCTCGGCTCCGGGTTGGTCCCGAGGCGCCTGTACGCCGGTGCCCTTGCCGACATGTTTGGCCCGAGGCGGCGGTAAGCGGGTGTCCTGGCCTCCGCCGACGGCCCAACGCGCTTGTGCACGCCTGCTCTTGTGGAGAAGTCTGGACCCAGGCGCGCGTGCACGGGCGCCCTGGCCTCCGGGTTGGGCCCGACGCGCCGGCGGGCGTCCGTTCGCGCCGCCGGGGCTGAGCCGGCGTCCCGCTGCGGGGCTGGCTGGGCGGCGCTGCTCTGGGCGGGTGACCCGTTGGCAGCGGCCTGTAGCTGGCCGGCCGACCGAGAGCCAATGGCGCGGCCGTCATCAGCGCGGGCGTTGCGCCGCCCCCTGCGTGGTCTGCATCGGGCCGACCAGCGTCGCCGTGGTCGTCGCGGGCGGGCGGGTGCGACGTGCTCGCGTCTCTGGCCGTCGCCCCAGCCCCGGATGAGGTTCCTCCGACCTCAAATTCCGGGTTGGGGCGTCCCGACCCGGCGTCGAGCACCTGGCGTGCACCGGGCGGTGGTGCGCCGTTGGGCGGTGGTGGCGCGGCCGCGGTAGCCCCGGCTTAGCGGGGTCGGCGCCTTCGTGGTCTTGTCGGAGGAGCTGGAGGCCGTCGCCACGCCGGCGCCGCCCGGCCGAGGACCCCACCTCAAGATCGGCGGTGACCGCGGCGAATGACCGGTCCGGCGACGCGGTGCGGCTGGTTCCCCGGCGGGGTCTGGCGCGCGGAGTAGCTCGCCATGGCCATGGAGGAGGCGCCGGGCGGTGCGGGAACGGGGATGGACTCCGACGCCGGCCCGGACTCCGAAGTCAGTGGTAGAGGCATTCCGTAGAACACCTGGGGGGCGGCGGTCCGGGTCTTCTTCTCCCTGCTGCTGGCGGAGGCGCGCCATGTCCTTACCGGCGTGGGGAAGCGGAGGGCCGAGAAGCCGGTCGGGGAAGCCTCGTCGCCTTCATCATCGGAGCAATCTGTGAGCTCGCCGTCGTTCCATCGGGCCTGCTTGCTCCGGCCGGCGGAGGCGGGGAAGAAGGGCTTCGCCGCCGGTGAGTGCGCTGTGGGGCTAGAGAGGGAGGGCTGGGTGGCTGCCGGTGCCGGGATGGCGGGCGGCAGGCTGGTCTCGGGTGCCGCCGGGCCGGCGGTGGCGGCGGTGGTGGTGGTGGGGTGGGGGGTGGGTCGGGGGGCATCCTCCTTGTGGTCTTGGCTCGAGTGGTAGGCCAACTCCTTCGTTTACCCACAGTTGAATGTTAACATTGATAAGTTATTAACTTACTCTTTGCAGATAAAAGATCTGGCGTTGGATCCGGCATTGGAGCTGCGTTTCCCATTTGAGCGCTCTAAGGAGATGCGGTGCTGCCTGCAGCTAACCAACAACACTGCTGGTATCCTTGCATTTAACATAAAGATGGACCAGAGGAAATACCACGCACACCCAAACAAAGGCACTGTTCAACCAAGGTCAAATTGCAATATCGTTATAACTACCCGAGCATGGAAAACCGACCCACCGAGCAGACCCGGCTCGATTCGCGTGCAGAGTACAAGGGTGGGTGGCAACCTCAACCCCGATGAGATAGCCGACAACATGTTCGATACATCGACAGGCAATGCAGTTGATCAGGTGGAATTGCCAGTAGTTTATGTTCCAGTACTCAACATCCGACCTTTCCTAGCCACGGTAACTGGGCGCAGGTAGACAATTAAACGTCCGTAAGGTACTGTACGTCAGTACGTGCGTGGCATATGGTACTGAATCATGTGTGGACTTATTGTTGAGAGTGCATCCCACTTTTCTTAATTTCCTGTATGAATTGATTTGAGAAATAAAAGCATAACTTCTTGTGATAAATTTCATCTATAAGAATACCCCAACAGGCACACCAGGGGGCCTGTTTGGTTAGAAGTGTATGGATGAGTAAAATGTATGGATGTGAGCCTGCGTTGATTTGAGCCATCAACTTTAAAAGTGCATATTTTGGTCCAAAATCTTGACTACACAAAGAATCCATACTCCTTCACTTTATATTTACATTTGTAAAAGGCCCCCTGTATTTATTTTTCTTTCGCAAGCTTACCCTTACGTGCACGCTAGCTGCATCCCGTGCTCGTGATGTCCGCTTGCTCGCCACGCTGTGTGCCCACGCCAGAGGACCGATCGCCACGCCGCCCTCTTTGCGCTGGCCGTGCACGCCCACAATGCTGGGCCGTGAGCTCGCCACGCTGGCCGCGCAGGTTCGCCGTGCTGCCCTCCGCGATAGAGGCGCGCCCTTGCCACATCCCATATGTCCACGACGGCCACTGCTCGCTGTGCAGCCCTCTGGGATGGCCTCGCGCGCTCACCACCTGCAGTGTGCCTGTACGCCGGCGAGCCACTCGCCACGCCGTGCTAGCCACAAGCTCGCCATGCTAGTCGCACACGCTTGCAGCCCCCGTTGAGCAAAGGAGTGGAGGTAGTTGCCTGAGCGGTATGGTGGGAGCATTTGGCGGGTGCCGAGGGACTGAGGAGATGAAGGCTTTGCGGCCACGGAGCATGGAGCACGCGTTGTCTCGTTCACATTCCTTTTCCCCCATTGACGGAATCGTGCGAGCAGCTGCGACGCATGCTGGCAGCAGTGAGCAAGTGATGGAGGGTCCTGTGGCGGCAAGAGTGTGGGGCAGCGGTGGGCAAGCTCAACAACACGTGTGGGCATCTGGACGGTGGCGGGCGAGCGGTGCGCGCCTTGCGAGTGAAAAGGCCCGGACATGTTTGTTGAATTGGTGGCCATTGCATCGCATCTGGACGGTGGCATGTTTACTAGGCCGAACGCACCGCGTGGCTCACTTTCGTGCCCATCGTCGTTAGTATGGTCGATCAACACACGTGAAGCAAACAAGCAGCCAAGCAGGAAGCTGACCATTCCTGCTGTTCGCCGTCATAATGAATCGTGGTTGCCTGGGCCTCCTCCCTGCTGTGTCCCGCTGGTGGCGTGCGAACAGGGAGGTCTGCGGCCATCGCGGCAAGCGTGTGCGGCTGGCATGGCGAGCTCACGGACTGCGAGCCGGCAGACACGGCACATCATAGGCACGGCAGGCAGCGAGCGCGCGAGGCCATTGCGGAGTGGTGAGCGGCCAGCATGGTGAGCTTGCGGCCAGCGTTGTGTGTTGTGCACGGTGAGCAGGGACGGCGTGACGAGCGGAGCAGGCGGCCAGCATGGGCACACGGCCTGGCGAGCCAGCGGACATCACCATCACGGATGCAGCAACATGCTCGTGAAGGGTGAGCTTGTGAAAGGAAAATAAATATAGGGGTGTTTTCACAAATATAAATATAAAACGAAGCAGTATGGACTTTTTATGCACCAATAGCCAAGGTTTTGGACCAAAAAATGCACTTTCAAAATTGATGGCTCAAATCGACACAGGCTCACAAGTTAATGGACTATCCATACATTTTACTCGGTATGGATTTGACTTGGCTCGTGTGATACATGAAACAATTGTTTGGATGTTTGTATACCAATTTAAACTAGGGTTAACTCCTCATGTAAGATTCCTCCACCAACCTGGCTCTGCAAAAATGAGATTGAAATCTGTTTCTCGCAGGCCTGGCCAATGTAATGCAGCTTATGCTTATTGTGATTGTTGGAACAATTAGTAAGTAACGTTTGTGAAGTGAGGGGCTGATTTGGACAGACAAACTTTGATTGTTGAGGCTGAGCCACCGGACGCAATACGATCACGTCGAGGTGCACCAAACACCATTCCAAGTGGGAGTTCATGTTCCAGTTGCTCAAGGCTCCATGGGATCGCTGTTAACACCGTGCTTGAAATGGAGCAGCTGAGTATCTTGGGTGCTCTTATGAACTCTCGAGCAATGGATGTTAGCAGCCCTCTGTAACACATGAGCATCAGTATATGCATATTCATTTTCACTCGTGCCTTACAGATCTGCTCGGTTCTGCCGGTTGGGTGACGGTGAGAACTGATTTTGTCTGGATGTGCTGTGGTGAGGCCATATGGGGTTTACTATGAACAGGCCTCACGTCCCCATGCTTGTACTTTACCTAATCTTGACCGCGGTCGTCCTCATACTTGTACTTTACCTGATCTTGGCCTCCATTGCTGTGAAGACCGAGGACTTGAGTCCGTGAATCAAATTTCATAGTTGAATACAGACCACATGACTTAACTGTTTCAACAGGCCGTGTGTTGTTGCAGACCTGCAGTTGATTGGCACAGGCTTCCAGATTGGCGCTCCTCTCCAACACAGGTTCTACCACTCCACATACATTTCGAGTAGATTTAACTACCACATTCATTTTAGATTCATGATTCAAGAAATTGAGTTACGCTTGCCCATCCTGGGTGTATTATCAAACAGAGATTATGGTTACAACTAGACTTGTGTCGATTCAGCAGACAGGTCAGCAAGCTCCTTACCTCTCTATCCTACAGCAAAATCAGAAATCAACTCCTAGTAATGCTCTGCTAAACGTGTCCAGAACAAAGCCAAAACAGAAGAGAAGCTAGTTGCCTTGAGAGTGTAAGAGTATGGGTCAAAACTTGAGACATGATCTTCAGCTCCGTCCAATCACCCCTGGCTCATGCGTTCATCACGTATGTGAAACATAAGCTGCAATGATGTAACCAGCTATAAGTAAAAGAGAGCACAAATGGTGGACGAAATTGATTAGTGAGCAATCACCTTAACACCCACGTAGAAGGTAGTAAATATGATGGCAAGGGCAGGCATGGCTGCAAAATGGGAACGTGTATTAACCACAAAGACCACTGGACCATGTACATCTGACTCACCATGGAATGTAGAACATAATATGAAATTCATCGCAAGTTATGGGTGTGAAGTTGCAACTCACCATCCTTCCCAGCCATTTTTGAGATAAGAACTTTAATCCCAGATGGTCCCACAACATAACCGACAAGGTTTGCCACCTGTGCACGAAACATCTCAGAAATAGCATTGACGTTGACATGTAACAATGTATGAATGACTGATCTGATGTACAGCTGGATTTCCTTTTATGACCGCCATTGTCCAAATGATCATGGCACATTTGAATTTTCCATGCAATATTACATGAATGATTTCATGAAGTCTCTTAGTATTTTCTTGGTTATGTATTGTTCAATATCTTTGATCCTTTTACTGCTAGGAGATCAGGTAATAATTGCATGCATCCTTTTAGCTGTGAATGCAGAAACAGATATAGAACATACCATAAGACAGCTGATTGTCACAGCACCAGCAATTGCTTTAAATTCACGATGAACAAGGATCCCAAGGGAACTACTTGCCTGCAAAATATTTTGAATATATATTAGATGGTACCATTGTTATATTTCCATGAAACATTTTTGCAAGAATGCCAAAAATATCCAGGCATCTTAGAAAAATCATTCCAGCGGATATCTTGAAATCTTTTCTGTACCATATATATTGGCATGGAGTTATTTGGATCCTCAATAAATATACCATCCTTAACTCAAATCAAAACTACAAAATGGATCAATTTTCTCAAACAAAGATAACTTGGTATGTTTTAAGTAAATTTAGTATCTTGCTGTAGCTGTTTTTAAACTAGATTGTAGTAACTTCTAATAGCCAGAAGAACTGCAACCACAGCAGGTCTACTCATCACAGTTCTCTAAATAAACTTTACCTGAAATTTGTTGGACAGAGATTTGACCAATATCTCTGGAACAAAAAATAAGCAAGTTAACCACGCCCATGAAACAAGTTTCCTGTTTATGCAATCAAATAGAACAATCCAAGTCATTACGTTTGATGTATCAACAGAGTACGCAAGCATATCAACTGTAAAATTCTACAGAAGCTACCATTCCAAATCATGCCACACTGCTACAAACGTGAATATCACCCAGATAGTCAGTAGCTTTCTCCGAGAACCACCAAGAGGAATGTACAAGTACCTGCAATAGCCAAGATGACAATCAAACAAAGCAACATGGACTAATCAATGTCTGTATATTGGTCCATGTACCATCTCTATATACAAGTTTCATGCATGGAATTAAAAAATATGGTGTAAATGGATGCAAAACTATAAAGTAAACATTTGTTGCAGCTACCATGTGCATCAATCAAAGAATTGTGAAGCTATAACCAGAATATATGTTAGAAGAGTTATTTATGTCGCCCTCTCCCTCCCCCTCAACCACGCAGCCCCAACGCCGTCCATAACAATATATTACTTCAAGCAAAACCAAAAAAGGAAAAAGCAAGACAAATACAAACGTCCCAAGGAGATATATGTGGTAATGGTAACTGTTGGGGCAGAGCAGGATCTTGCCACCCCGGCCGGCCCCCACAAACGCCGCCGAAGTAGAGCTTTCAGCCCCAAGTGGCCGCTTTCGGCTCGAGGAACGTTGCCGAGAGGCCGCAGGAAGCGCTCAGGCGGCGCGCCAAGCCGACCAGGGCCGGCCGAAGTACCCAGTATCGGCATACCACGATGCCCATTAGGCCCAGGCCCTCTATCGGCCCACCGATTGCGACATGCAGGCCGCGAGGCGCGCGGCCTGCCGAACCGGTCGCCATCCTCACCGATACCGGGTCCACCGGCCCGGTATCGGCCACCTTCGTATGTTTTCTATGTTGACTGCAGGACACGCGAAGCCAGGACCGACAGCATCATGGCGTGGGCCCAGGACGGTCGGTAGTTGGCCAGCACGGGGAAGAGTACCGACGGATGACCAAAGTGCCCCTCCCAAGGGGAATATGCTGGGAATAGCCGGTAGGTAGGAGGGCAAAAGCGTCATGTAAATGCCTACGGGCTGCTATAAATACACCCCCAATGGGGTTTGTAAAGCAGAGAGGCGTTTTGGCCCAAGCAGTACAACTGATTCCTTATATATCGTGTGTCTTTATCGTCGTTTCCCCTGTCTTCCGGCAGGGAGGTCCAGGCCTTCGGCACTAGACCAACAGTAACCCAGAACAGATTTAAACCACCTGACACATACCTAACCAGCCATCTGTTAAAAGAAGCATGCCAGCTTTTCCAGAAACTCTCCAGATCGTGGCAGTTATTTATGCACCTAGGCATGTTTTCAGGTGTCTCAACTCCTCCAACCTGAGATGAAGTGCTCAGCTTTAAATTTTATCAAAAAAATAACATGAAACAGATGTTGAGATCAGAACAAAGTTGTGTCGATACCAACGCTATCCATTACATAAATAATTGTTCGAGACAAATAAAACATATAATAATGTATGTTATAGTAGTACTGAATACAAAATTTAAATATTGAATATTGAAGTACCAGTGACCAAAACCGGAAGTAGCGCCAAATAAGACAGAATTTCAACCACATAAAGTTTAAAACCTGCATTAAAAAGTTTGAGAAGCCAATGAGCTTGATTATTAACCAAATGAACCAAGCCAACAAAGCAGCTCCAGAATGTTAGCTAAGAAGTTGGACATAAAACCAACCCAGACAGTAATACAAAAATGAAAAGCCATGATGCTCTGATAGGTTGTGCAAGAAAACTTATATACAGGTAATCAATTAACAAAATCTAACAAATAAGGAACAATGCAAATACTGCTTCACATTGACTAAAGGGGAGACAAATAAAATTCCATAAGTGATAATGTCATGTGGGGGAAACACTACAGCCGCCGGCCTCGAGCACGAGGTGCAGCAGGCAACAGCATGCATGACCAGCAGGCTCATGAAGGGGCCAGGACGGCTGGAGTTTAAACTCTGCGCGTGGCTCAAGAAGAAGAGGGAAGGATTAGTCTTTAATTAGCCGCCTAATTTAAGGCTAGGCATTAGAACCAAGGAGCTGGGCTCCTATATATGTAAACCATCGACTCTGTTATCATCAAGCAATGAAGTGGTTATCCTAATCTCATCTCCCTGCTATCTCTAATCTCATCCCCCTGCTGACTGGTGCCAGGAAGCCCTGGCACCTCCATCCCCTACCTCAAGCTATAACCTGCGCAGCCAAGGTCCTCCAGAACTAGGTGTGGAGGTCCTTGACAGACAAACTGAGAAGTAAGGCCTGGAGGCTGGAGAACTTACAGGAAATATAATATGTATAAAAGTTATAAGAGAATGTACAATATAATCTTACCCCATAACTGATGATGAAGATCTCAAATGGGGATGAGTGCTGCCATAATCGGCTGTTGTCAGAATATTTAATTCAAATTTCAGAATATAGTATATAACCATCATAGGAAGTTATAAAAAGTTAACCATATAGTATGAAGACAAGCAAATACCTTACTACAAAGGCATTGTAGTGGAAAAAATGTGTCATGCCTTCCATAATGAGGAAACTTAAGATCCACCTCAGGCCATACAAAGCTATTTGTGCAAATGAATAATTTTTCTGAGGTACCTCTAACTGCAAGATCGCTACATCACAAACAGGTTAGTATGCATAACTACTGGGACATTTCTATGGATCGCTAAACCGCTACGTGAATTAGAAACACAGCCGAAATTCATCTCCAAAACTCTGCATGCAATTTCTTAAGTTGCCCAGAAAATATGAGGTAACTTAAATAAAGACTGGAATTCATGATTATCAATGGTATATTACAATTAGCCATTATCCATATCCAAATTCAAATTGAAAATGACTTCCATAGTTCTTTCATTCTTTGTCTAGGAAATCAAGAGTTCCAGTCTAAACATCTGCCACACTATAGATTGGCCTATTTCCTTTGAACTCCATTTTAGAAATTCTATTATATGGCAAGGTGTGTGCAAGAATAGATAGAACTTACTGGGTACCATATACCAGTTCATACCATTATGCTAAATGGTACAAAACTAAAAACTACAACATCCTTGCAGAATTATGCAAGTGTAACTGTAGAAAGCAGTCTAGAAATTCCCTTCCCCAGACCCCACCTTGTCTGATAGCTTTCAGCACTGGTTACACCATTTTTTAATAAAGCAATTTGACAATACAAACTAAGACATGGAAAATGGTTTTCATTTCTTAACGCATAACTCATACATGAAATATCATTCTAAAGTGCTTCTTCTGCTTTCACCTTGGTAACAAAACATATTCAATAAAAAAACTACCTATAGGGAAAAAACCAACCTGAGCAGCAAAGGCATTGTATCCAACAATAGGACCAGCAATGTAGAGTGGAGCATATGTCAAGTAGCACAAATACGTGAGGAAAGTGTACCTGTCAACACTGAGCCCTCTTTCCTGCCAAGAACATTACTTCTATCACCAGAACGAAAAACAGATAGACATATTGTTCATCTTCATAAGGAATTGATTAAGCTAAATAGTAAGAGCATCTCCAACAACTCCCTAAATCAACTTGTATTCTTATTAACTTGGCAAAAACTCAAAAATCCCTCTCCAACAACTCCCTAAATCAACTTGGTATTTATTCCAAGTTTGTATCCAGCCCCGTCGCGTGCGGATATATCCGCTGTAGAACTTGCTATCGCGGTCTTTTCGGGCGTCGCTGGCTCCCGTCCCGCGCGTCCCTCCTCTCCCGCACGCGCGAAGAGCACTCCCGTCCGCGAAATTCTTCTCTCCCGCGTGAAAGACCCGGTCGCGCCGCCGTTCTGAAGATCGCTCGGCCTTCTCCTCTGCATGATTCACTACTGGTCGCCCGGCCTTCTCCTCTGCATGATTCATACTAGACCCGGTCGCGGTAGAAGTTCCCCATCCAAGTGTGCATTGCTATAGCAAATGTTTAGTCTAATTAATCCCTTGTCTTCTTGTCGTGGCCAGCAAAATCCTGCACAAAACATCCTGCTGCTGCTGCCATTATGCTGATGGGACAGAGATCAGCCTGATGCAATCGACAGACGGGACAACATGCATTCTGCAGTCCAATCTGCAGCCTGATGCAGTCCTGCTGCTGCTAGCAAACTGAACGGACGTGGCGCGAGGAGGCCAGCAGTCGCAGCGCGAGGAGAGAAAAACACACGCTGATTCTGGATCGGTACTAGTGGGCCTACTTTTTTTTATTTTTACCAAGTTGGAATAAGGAGTTGTTGGAGAGAGGTCTTTTTTTCACTTGCCAAATAAAATAGCAACTTGCTAAAACTCAAGATATACCAAGTGATTTTTACCAAGTTGTTAGAGATGCTCTAACAGATGCTAAATAAAAATCAAACTATACAGACAACCTAGAAGATGTATTTTATATTCACCAACAGGCCAACCTTGTTAGCAGAAACTAATCATTCCTTAGTAAGTACTCTTCCACATCTTTACTTGGGAGGCCTTATTCCTCTACCCAAACAAATCCCTATGCCAGTCAGTCGATAAGCAAAATAAAAGGAGCTAGCCCAGTAATTATTAACATATCTAGCTTAAAAACATACTCCCTCCTTTCCAAATTATAGGTCGTTTTGATTTTTTTGGTACATCCACTTTGCTATTATCTAGATATAACAATATGTCTATACATAGCAAAATCGATGAACCAAAAAAGTCAAAGTGACTTATAATTTGGAACAGAGGGAGTACTAGTTTTGTTGTTGCCCATGTAATTATCCAGTTCTAATGAACATCCTCTTACATGTGTCTACAACTAAAAGTGGTGTATTATGAACTACCTTAGCACATTAAGCAAAAAAAAAAAAGGAAAATTGGACGAATAAAATACCTGCAAAGCAAAGTAGCATGTTTTGCCAGAATAACAAACCTGACATCTTTGCATGTGTTTCTGTACCAAGAGTGCTCATGTTAGTATACTACAGTATTGAGCAAGATAGTGAATTTTATGTATATGAAAGCTGGTATATCAACACATGTGACTATATCAAGGGTAGAGTTAGGAAAATATAGAGATGCAGGTATCCATGACAACTATGAGCAAAAATTATTCCTTTTTTGATTCCAAACAAAGTTTTGAAACCTGACTTTCATGCAGATTCTGTCAGATATCAGATACACTACAGTCCAACAAGTCTGTCAAGCTAGACAGATCAACCTTCTCAAACATTAAAGATCTGATGCTGAAAAACTAACATGTACAGAAAAGGTATGACATTAGGGAACATAGTACCTTGTGATCAAAGTGAGAAGAATGAATTGTCCAGCAGTAATCACATCCAAAGCTAATCATCCGTAATACAACTGCCACAGGAAATAGAAAGTTACCGACATTGAATCAAGTAAACTAGACATATTTGATGTCACATAAATGTAGACATCTAACTGAGTATAAAAATTTGCACAACACTTGTGACAAAATGAAAACAAAGAAACTATTGTGATAGATGGATCAAGCCTAATGCAACTTGAGACAATGCATGCCTTAGCTTTAGGCATGTTGCAAGATAATCACCAAAATAAAGCAGCCCAGATCAATGGCATCTGACCTCACAGCATCAAGAGAATGAATAGTTCCATTGAACGGCAAAAGCAAGTATCTCGTTTCTTAATTCAATGGTTTAAAAGTTCAATTGAGCCATGGGGTTTGGTATTCTGGGAACATGTTCGTACCAATTGAGATAATAATTATCCATAGCTGATAATCTGTGGACCAACAAATCTAAAACATACCTTAAGAAAAAAAAATGAAAACACTAGTCCTTTTTAAGTCAACACGAAATCTTTCATGGCTTTCCGATCTAAAGAGAAACTAATTTGAAGAGCTAAAGTAAACTTCTATATAGAAATAAACAGAATACATAGATTATTTCGTTCAAACAAGAGTATAAGACGACTTAAGATGAAGCATACCAAAGTTGAAGCATATGTGCCATCGAAATGTACCCCGATAATTGTCAAGAAAAGCCAGGTTTTGCCTGTTTCAATATGAAAGTTAAATCTCATCAAATAAAATGAAAAGAGACTTTAGAAAAAAAATTCCCCTGCATCATTCAAGAAAAAAAAGGAGGGGAAGATGAAGCAGCAGAATAAAGAATCTAACCCGAATAATGAGAATGAATAGCCTTCATAAACTCGGTTAAGAACAAGAACAGATAAGTTGAAGCTCCAAATGAGGCTTGTGCAATACTTATAATGAGCAAATAGCTGCAAAATATAGAACTATGATCAGCCAGAGAATGAAACAGATATTGACCAAAACTATACGGTAGCAAAAGTTCCAAATCTATTTATCTACTCACTCTACATCACTTATGTTTGGTTTTAAATGATCCATGTGACTTAGCAGTTAGTGATGTCACAAGACAAACCAAGTGGCATTGTGCAGTGGATTATAGATATGATAAATTCACAAATTTAAAAATGCATAATTACATTATGGCCTCTTCTTTAATCTGTTTACCACCTACTCGTATAATGTGTATCAGTAACTGGACTCATTTACTGCTTTTGACACAACATTCAGACCACACACATTTTCCAGAATAGGTTCATCGACTCTGAAACAAAACAGTACTTGTTTGTTGTACTGACAATGAGATCAGATTCTTCTATATAACTATATATGTAGTACCTTTTGTATATACAAACAACATGGGGGAAAATACTAAGACAGTCTGAATCAATAGTGGGGGAACATGTAAGCACTGACCTTGACAATAGTGTAATTAATCAATGAAATCAAGAGAATGAAGACAACACTGCCATGAAGACAACCAAGTTAGAGGATTACAAAAGGCACAACAAAGCATCCAAACCAAAACGGGCTGGCAAGTTGCATACCAAGCACCATGAAGATAACACAGATAGCTCAAAGACAGCACAAGCCACAACAGGGCGGTCCCTCGGCCCTTCAAACCATAGCAGTACCGCAGCCCATTAACCAACACCAGAAACGCTCCCATTACAGCGGTCAGAACAGGCAAGTTCCCGCGGAAGTTCCTCCACTGCGCGTCCGACAGGTCCTGCGGCAGGAGGCAAACGAGATCATCAGATCAAGCAGGGCGGCTCGTCAGTCTTCAGATGAGTGACAGAACAGAACAGTAGCAGAGGAGGGAACTGGCGAAGCGCGTCACGCACGTTCAGATGCCCCGCGAGTGATCCCGCGCGTAGCCCGTAGAGCCTCCCGGAGTAATCTGCACCGCCAGCGAAGCAGCTGCGTGAGGACTGACGGGCGGCAATCGATGACTGAGAAGAGAAGGTGACCGGAGGGGGTGAGGGGTGGTGCTGGCGCCGCCGCCGTACGTACCGTGCGAGAGGAGGAGGGATTTTCGGATCACGACGAGGTAGAAGCCCAGCGCGTAGAGGACGAGCGCCGCGAGCTCCATCCGCTTCCACGGCACGCCTACGCCCATCTCGGCCCGGGCCTCGAGAGCCTCCCGCGCCTGGGAAATTGGGGCAGCGGCCAGCGAGCTGCGGGAGACACCGGCGGAGGAAGGGGCCCCCGCGTAGCGGGGAATGCGCGGCTGTGGCCGGGAGCAGAGGCCGCGGGGCGACCGAGATCCGGGATCAAACGGCGGCAGTGGACGCCGGCGCACGAACGGGGACGATCCAGGCGGAGTACCACGGCGAGGCCTGCTGGACGGAGAGGAGAGGGGAGGAGAGCCTGAGCCTCGTCGCTGGCGAGACCTCAGGTAGGCCCCACTGGATCATCCGACTCGTGGGCCCAGTGTTACGGGCTTACGGCCTTGTATTAGAGGGAACCTGGTGGACCGTTTGGGCCTTCATGGGCTATATAAAGCCAATGTAATGGGCTAAGTTTTAATGGGCCATGTGCTGTGTTGTATTGTATCGGCAGTAGTTTTTTTTAAAAAAAAAAAAACAGTGAATGGGTGATTAGTGAGGCCCTAAGGTTCCAGATAAGAGGTCTACAGTTTAGTTCTCATAAAAATTTCAGATCGCACAAGCGAGCTAACAATAGTCTAAAATTTTAGTCTTCAACTTTAATAACCTCAAGTTTAGTTTAGAACAAAGAATCCAAATAGACCCTTAGTTAGGTTTCTTACAAACGACTGCGCTTAAAGTCAGAACCACATTTAGATACCTTTGTACTCTTCTAATCTAATAAACTATGTTGTTGCGGGAATCGGTGAAATTATATTACTTATATTTATCGTAATCTATCTACCCTACTAATCTACCCTACTAATACACCATCTTTTCTTTCCTATGTCCACCCACCAAAACGTCCCCCGCTCGGTGAGTCCCATCTTCATCCACACGAAAAAGTGTACCCAGGAATACAACACCTTCAAAACCAACAGTCCAGATCCACCATCAGTCTCTCTCCTTACTCATTACACAATTGATGGCCAGGATCAAATGTATCAAATCCTCCCTTCCTCCACACCCCCACCGAAACGACGAAGCATCCCACGGCAAATATCAGGGAGCCCGTCCTCGATCTATTTCAAAAATCAAAAATACATCCTCTCACGGAGCCACCCTGTCATCACGGAAACAGATTTGCATCAATTCAAAATACACATACTCTCCTCGAGTGCGCGGTGCGCGGCGTCTTGGGCGGAGGCGTCGGCGTGGTGCTGATCGAGGCGTGGCGCTGATCGAGTGCGCCGCGAACGGCGGCGGCGGCGGCGTGGCGCTGATCGAGTGCGCGGCGGCGTGGGCGTGGTGCTGATCGAGTCGACGGCAGCGTGGGCGTGGCGCTGATTGACTCGGCGGCGAACGGCAGCAGCGTGGGCGTCTCGCAACGCGCGATACCGCTGGCGGCCATCGCTCGCGCGGCGCACGGCGGCTTCGTACCTCCTCTCCTCGAGTGCACGGCAAACGCCGGCGGGCTGGTCGTCGCGCTCCTCCCGTGCGCGGAACGGCGGCTACGTGGGCGTGTGGAGCGCCGCGGGACACTGCAGGCGGCCATCGCGCGTGGCGCACGGCGGCTTCGGTGTGCTGGCGAAAACGTACGAGCGGCGCGATCGGATATCAGGTACGACCATCTGTGCGCGGCAGCTCAAATGCGTATACCTATATTTGGTCCCTGCGCCCAAGTTAATTTCTATCGCTTCCCTGAAAGTTATTCTTCGTTCCTAATTTCCAGTTCATGGCTATTGGTTTGATGCCGTGTTATGCCTAAAAAAGGACGAGAGGGAGAGAATATAAATTCAAACTCAGGATTGGTAGCCATTTCAGAAAAGAATTTGTTACTCTAAATAAATAAATAAATTCCAGTTCAGGATTGGTAGCCATTTATTAACTTGATGCTCATAGCATTTCAGTGTAGATGCAGATGTATTAGAACCTGATGAACCTCGATCATAGCATTCAGAATCATATCATACTAGTTATTATGTTTTTGTGCACCCTTAACTACAGTGTTCCGAGCTACAGTACAGTGCACCGGTCGCTACAGTAACGGGGTTCCAGCGCTACAGTAACGGGTTGGGTTACACTGTTCCTTAACGGGTTTTCACTGTTTCTTAACGGGTTACACTGTTTCTTAACGGGTCTGTTACTGTTTCATTACTGGTTACACTGTTTTCTTAACGGGTCTGATACTGTTTCATAACGGGTTTGTTACTGTTCGTAGTTTTTTTTCTTTCTCTTTAGTTACATTGTGTAATTTCTTCCCCGCGCGAAGCGCGGGGTTACCATCTAGTAAGATATATATAGTTTTCCTTCCGCTTACCTACAGTGTTCCGCGCTACATACAACAGTACCGGGTTCGGCGCAACAGTAACGGGTCCGGCCGGGTACCGGGTATACTGTTTCTTAACGGGTCTGTTACTGTTTCATACGGGTTACACTGTTTCTTAACGGGACTGTTACTGTTCCATAACGGGTTGCACTATTCCTTAACGGGTCTGGTACTGTTCCATAACGGGTTTGTTACTGTTTATACCTTTTCCTTTTTTTTTTTTTTTTTTTTTTTGCTTTGCTTTGCTTTCTCTTTCGTCACATTGTGTAGTTTCTTCCCCGCGGAAGCGCGGGGTTCCCGTCTAGTTATATATGTATTCCAACCTTTTCGGAAGTAAATAAATAAATCTGAACATCACAACAAACAGGTGCGTATATATACATGTATCAGGTTACAAACGATTGTTACCAGCCCTCCTTTTCATTTCAAAACAGGCTGAATTTATCATGGCTAAAATACTTTCATTTAGGACATAAAACAGAGATGTCATCATTCAGATTACTACTAACCAAATATTTTCAGATGTCAATCAGATGACATTTACCATTCATCTTTTCTGAACCATCTATCTTCCTACTATGCACTCTTCAGTGAAGATAAACAAACATATGTCTTGGTTTGAATAGAAAATTAACATTTATTTGTTAATGACCATTGACAGCAAAATGGGGACGCCAGGAGAAGGATACACTCCGGCTCCGCGATGTAATGAATTTACCTACTCCAGTATTTCCATACACTCATATTTTTAAATATAATATAATAAAATGATTTAACAAATTCGACAATATATAAGTAAGACATACAATGCCATGTCAATAGCTTGCGACGAAGAACAACGCAAGAGAGAGGAAAGGAATAGGAAACAACGTGAGTACCGTGCTAGGATAAGGGCTCAAGAAACAAGCAAGCAAAGGGAGAGAAATAAGAGGCAGCGAGAGTACCAGCGGGAGTACCGTGCTCGGCGAAATGCGCAAACAACGGCACCTAATACACCAGAACAGCCAGGTGCTAAAGAATGCTCTTTGCAAATCTGTTTTCTATCTATTTATGACCTATATTTTCTTACTGACATTATCTTATTAATTGATTCTGCAGCGGCAATGTATCCAACTTATGGGACTGAGGCATCAGCCGTTCTGCAACCAATTAATGAAGTGTATTTCTCCGCCACAAACGTGAATTCTATTGATGTTAATATGACCCCATGGACGTCAGTTCAAGTAGTTCACGAATCACCATTTCAGACGGAGATTTCCGGAATTTTTTTCTGGCCCAACCTCAGTCCAGGACAAAGAAAACCAAACCCCATGCGATGCTTCAGAATGGTTGCATCGAAATGATAATTACATCAGAAGACCAAGGCAACAAGTGGGTGGGGATATCGAAATGGAGCAGTCTGCTCAGATGGTTCAGGATCCAGGTGAAACAATCATTGAGATTTTTTTTATGCCTTATACTTGTGCTTTTTTCATTTTTCCCAAATTATTTATATTATATCACCATAACAAGCAAAACATGAACGCAGGATCCAGTTCAAGTGCCAATCAATTGCAGAGAAATAGAGATAGGTACAACAATCTTGAAGAATCGAGAAGACAAGAATTATTGGATAAAATGCGATGCTATACATGGGACAGGAGGCTGAATGCACATCAGTCCACTTGGTGCCAGGTTCCAAAGGGCCACGCCACATGCAGCTATATTTTTATGATACAGATGATACCTTGGCACATAGGACACGGAGATCTCCTAACCTTGATATCAACATCATAAGAAATATTCTTAGGATACTTGCGGACAACCCTTATGTTCAGACATTCAAGAGCACTGGGGCCGTACCAAATCTTGATGACTATGTAATTGAGCTAAACACCAATGTCACGCTTGACCAAAGGAGGTACCTGATCTAGCACACTACATGAGTTCATGCTGTAGTTACTATCTTAACTTTTAAATTTGTTAGTTATAACTTTTGATCCGTGTTTTTTGCTATGTTTACAAAGGTACAATGCACCCACGACATCACAGTTTGCTGCTATCTGGACTGAAGGAAACGACCCACAAAGATCTTTTGATAGGAGTGTGCTTGTGTATGCAAGAGGAGATCGCCCTCTGTATATTAAACCATACCAAGGTTGTTATAATCCACTATCATATCCTTTATATAATCCTGGGGTGGAGACTGGTTGGAACAAATTTATGCCCTATAGTGATGCACCTACCAATCAACACTGTAAGCATCTCCAACTATATTTCGTACACTACCCAAAAAAATAAAAGGTAATGATATCTACAATAAACAACTGTCAAGATCACTGAGGATGGACTTCTTGGTTGATGTTTTGACGAGCCGTGCAAATGAATGTTACGACAACATCCCTGAAGATATCGAATATATGCTCAACGAGTTAGGGAGAATGTAAATATGTCTTCTTATATGCAACAATGTTTCCCAAATTATATGTAGGGTCAAAAACAATTGTGTTCAAGTAGAACTCTGTAATAAAAACATAGTTGTCTTTTATAACATTTCCTAAATATAACCGTAGCGTTAGCACGGGCATTCTACTAGTGCATGTTAGTGAACGTTTCACGATATGGACAACTAAATATATGTTAGTAAATGATGTGGTTTGCTAATGTGAATAACTTAAATAAAATATAATGGTATGTGTTAGTTGAATGTATTATTGGAAGATGACGTGGACACTTTGCATGGTGAGATAAAATGTGCTAGTGGGATGTTAAGTGGATGCTTGATGTGGACACTTTGCATGCAAAAGAAATAGCTAGTTTATATTTATATCTTTTATAAAGTTAAACCCCATTAGCTACTTCTTTTGCATATTCTTACCTTATATAATCACTTATGATCGAACTGCACCCATCGCAATGTCTACATCTCCTCTTCCACCAACTGATCGTGCCTTGGCCGTGCTCGGGCCCCGCCACGTGGGGTTGCAGCACCGCACATTCACGTCGGCTCTCTCCTCTGCGCATGTGTCCTCGCCTTCCCATCGCATGTGTCCTCGCCTTCCCATCGGCTCCCTCCTCTGCGCACGTGTCATCGCACGCCATGTGGCCTTGACCACTCGCAGAGAAAAAGGGACCTGCGATCGGGTCTCTACATGAGTTCGTTAGGCGATCGGGTCTCTACATGAGTTCGTTAGGTGGCTCCCTTGGTTTCAACTCCAAGTTGGAGCGAATTTTAGTTTAGGGGAGCTCCGGTTCACAGTCTTTCTTTTTTAAAAAGGAAAAGGTCCAAGCCCACGCTGTGTTAGACGAGGATTAGGAAGCGGCTTTTTTCATCTTCACGGCGTGCCACTAGCTAGTGAGAGCTCACTGTTTGGTAGAAAAGGACTCTCAACAGCTTTCGAAGTGTTTCCATTTATATTTCTAGGGTTCCTTGCTCCTTACAGGGCTAGTTATGATGGGCTTAAAAGTGGATTGCTTAAACTTTGTGTCCCAAGGAGCACCCACAACGCAACCCAACCTTGCTATGTTTCATGTCTTCAAAACCGAAAACCCGAGGGGCAAAAACTAGATCCGTCCCAATCCCCGCCGGGTCTAAAACCCACAGGTTTCATGTCCAGACCCGCTCTATTGCTATCTCTAAGTAAATATGCCACCCTATCCATTTGGTTTCTCTCTTTCGCGAAGTCACGCCAATTGATCGGCAACACTACTGGGCGTGGGTGTTGGTTGTTCGGCTGCGAGCACGCAAGCCGTCGATCGCTGGGGCACGAGCATGCGGGCGTGACGTGAGTGCACGTGCCGCAGGCGCGCGAGGCTTGACTGTGAACGCGCAGACTAGCCAGCTTGGTCAGGAGCGTGTTGGCCACCGGCTCCTAGGGCATAGCGGGCGCGCATGAGCTCCACAAAGATTGGGGAAAAAAGGCATGGGGAAAGATATAATATAAGGAGAAAAGAGAAATATGAGGGCATTATGGTCATTGTATTATTTTTATCTACTACTTAATCCATTCTATAATATCCAGGTGTCGTTCCTCCGCCTCTGCCTACGCAGCAGCGCACTTCGTTTGGACATGCTTCCGCCGCCTGGGTGGATGTTTATGGCCCCTCCGCCGCAAGGGTGGCTTTCGTGGCCAGGTGGGAGCTCTTCACAGGGCCATGGGGACCAAGAGTCGCAGTAGGTACCTTTCATTTCGCTTTTGGACTTGTTATGGTTATGTTGGACTTATTGGACTTGTGATGGATGTGTTGGACTTATTGTTGGACTTGTGATGGATGGATGTGTTGGATGAACTTGTAGATGGATTTGTGTCGAATTATATGGATAATGTGATATATATATGTGATATTGTATGGCTTTGTGTCGAATATATGTGATATATGTGAATATATGCGATATTGTATGGATGCAATGTGAAAAAAAATCCCAGCTTTGCCGAGTGCCAAGACTCGGCAAAGCTGGGGTTTTTCCCAACAGAGCAGCAGCTTTGCTGAGTGCCACGGAGGCACTCGGCAAAGTGACCATAACTTTGTCGAGTGCCTGCCACGTGGGCACTCGGCAAAGATTTTCTTTGCCGAGTGCCACGTTGGCACTCGGCAAAGAAGCCGTCAGATGATGGTGGCCGTTATCTTTGCCGAGTGCTGATGTGGCACTCGGCAAAGGCTTTGCCGACTGCTGGCCACGTGGCAGTCGGCAAAGAAATCTTTGCTGACGGCGGCAGTCGGCAAAGCTTTTGCCGACGGCAAATCAGTCTTTGCCGAGTGCATCTCACACTCAGCAAAGAACTTGTATCCTGTAGTGTATATATATAGCTCTCATAATATTACGTCTACTTTTTAAATCATATAAGAAGTACATAATGCTATGCAAGTATGTCCGGTACCCACGTAAATCAACTACATTTTTCTCGTGTAGGCAATTGCTTCTACCTCAAAGGGGCCACTTCACGAAGATCGCATTGTGCAGTACAATGATCAAATACCACCATCCCAGTCGCCATCTCCTCCACATGTGTATCCTATTGACGGCCAGGTGTGTCAAGAAGTCGAAAAGGATTTTGCAAAGCTGCAGCTGTGTGCTGCCAAGGAACCAGAAACCATAACGCTGGTGAGTACAATATGACAAGAAGTTTGTGCAATCACTTTCTTCATATATATAGTAGACACATTAATTGTTATTTTTCCTCCCTAAACAATCATAATGGCACTTTTGTTCTAATAAAATGTCTTGTAAATGCCCTGCCATGTATTGAAGGAAAGTTTAATTATCTTAAGTTTATAGGGTCTAGACCTATCATCAACCAATTGTAATGCAAGAGTCATTAAGTAATACAAAATCTAATATAAGTCATGATGCTTTTTACCAAGATGTGTAGCTCGTTTGGCTCACGAGCGGCTCGCGAGCTGGCTCGAGTTGGCTCGTTATAGCTAACTAGGTAAAATCCTGGCTTGGCTCGGCTCGTTATCGTAACGAGCCGAGCCAGCTACAAATCAAGCGAGCTAACGAGCTTCGAGTTTTACGTCCAGCCTTATATATAGCCAAGGCTACATCGGAGAACATATATCATGCCAACCCACGAAGTCATATAAATCAAATGACAAGGATGGAATGTATAAGTGTTATCATCACCTTTTCAAGGGTGAAATAAAATACACAAATAGTTTCAATGATGCAATGGAGAGATGTAATCATACGCAGCAATCTCATCTTAGGTAAAATACATGTTAGATGCATGGTAATAATTCTATTATACTTATAAAAAGCCTCGTGATGAACCCGTGCGGGAGCACGGGTTAGTGGGCTAGTTTAGATCATTTGAATAAGAGAAACACAATGTGAGGTTCATTTTGTACTTCGACAAAAATTGACAAACCCGACTTAACGATGTTCAAAATCCTGGTTTTTTTGCCAGGAAACCAGGGATCATAAGCCTGCTTCACACAATTCTGGTTCTCAACTGATAGATCCACAATAATTCTGTGAAACAGTTCCGCTTTTTAAACAACTGACCTGCTGGTCTTCTCAACATTGTTTTTTGGCTGTATGAACCAATGCCCTTGGACGACATTAAAATGATCAGGTCATACTGTCCGCCTGATGAGCAGGGTATCCAGTAGTTCCGAGAAGGATGTCGACATACGTGGTCTTTCTGGAACCGGATTGGGGTTGAATGTCCCACCCGGAGAATTTTTTGCAATGGCTTGGAGAATCTAGAGAATACAAAAAGGTTACACTAAATTACTTCCTCCAGTGAGAAAAAATATAATAAGATCGAATCAAATCTTAAAAACTAAAAACATATATACAACTATTAATTAAGTTATTTTAGTTAAAGACAGGTCAAGATATTTATGTACAGGATTATGTATATTGAAAATACAGTAAAATATCATTGAATGGTTTTCATGCAGCAACATATTTCAAAAGAAATCAGCTGTTAAAGATACGCTTTAAATTAAAGGCCGTGTGAAGTCAAATGTAAAAAAAAGATTTTTGGTGGAAGGTACGTAGTAATCATAATTAAGAAGCCATGATTTTGACTGCAGGGCGTGGAAGTAGTAACATACAGGGTTACTTGCGTTCCCGCCGAGAGTAAACGTGTGGACAGGCACTTTTGAGATGAAGCTCTCGGCCCCATCAAAGAAGTCTCCCTTGTGTATCAGGCCGTCGGAGAACAACAAGATGCTGCCGTTTTATACCCCGGTCGTTGATCATTTTATGCGCCACGGCGAGGCCGGATGCCATGTTTTTTGTGCAGGCTATCCTATGCCGCGCAAATGATGTGTAGGCTGTATCCTTTGTCTCAGATGGATCAACCAATTTCATGTCAGATGTATATGTGTTACCCTTCAGCATGAAGTAGATGTAACCAAGGCAGCTGTCGGCAAAGTGGGTGAGCTTCTCTTGCACCAACCAAAAGACGTCATCGGTTGTGTACCAGGCCGGGGTATAGTGGGTGCTGTCGAAGGCATACACAATCACCACGTCCAGTGGCTCCCACCCTGAAAATCAGTACAGACAAATGGTCACAGTATCGGATTGGTGTCTATAGTTGTAACACCCTAAAATTTGCATGGTTTTAAAATGGTTAAATTGATTTATTTTATGCATTTTTGTGAGCATTAAATATAGGCCGAATAATAATTTTCACAAACCTAAAGTCAATCATAGGTCAAGAAGCATTTGTGAGCATACATGCTGGTGCATTATTTATTTGTGTGATGTTTGGTTTTTGGTTTGAATCAAAATGGTTTGAAAACCCTATTCAAAACTTCATTTGAAAAGCTTCAAATAAAAGGGAAAACCTTTTATTTCCCTCCCTCACTCTATCTCTCTTTCTGGCCCGAAAAGCCCAGCCGGCCTGCCTGCTTTCTTTCTTCTCTCTTGGCCTCGGCCCAGTCCAGCCATTCTCCCTCTCCTCTCTTTTTTTTTTCTGGATTCAGCCCACTCGGCCGCCTGGCTTCCTTCCTGGGCCACTGGCTCCCTCCTTCCTAGGCCCGCTCAGCCTCCACCTTTGGCCGGCCCGCAAGCCAAACAAGGCCGCTGGCCTCTCCCTCCTTTCCCTGGCCCGCCCGTTCTTCCATCCTGGGCCGCGCGCGAAGAGGACACGGCCCACTCGTCCGAACCCGCAGCGCAGCGCCGCCTCTCTTCCCTTTCCACTCGCTGACAACCGGGGCCCGCGCGTCAGCGCCTTCCTTCCTCCTCAGCTCGTGTCCGAACGGGACACGACGGCCGAGTCCGCCTCCGCGCCGTCTCCCGCGCCCCCGTGTGCCGCCCAAGCAAGCTTCCGGCCATAAATAGCGAGGCTCCGCGCCGCATAGCACCCTCACAAGCCTCCTCGCCAGCAGCCGCCGCCACCAGAGACGCCAAAACCCTAGCTCTAGCTCCTCCGCAAGCTTCCGCCGCCTCCGCCGCTGCAACTCCGCCGACCGTTGCCTCAATCTTGTAATCGGCTTGTCGCCGGGTTTCCTCTTGCTATTACGAACTCGCCGAGCTTTCCTTTGCTCGATTTCGAGGTCTCTGCTAACCTTGGTGTCGCGCCGAACCTCGCAGGACGAAGCTCGCCGCCGAACCCCGCTGCTCGCCGTCCTCGGTCCACCTCAGGTTCCATCTTCGACTCCGGTGAGGTCCCCTCTCTCTCCTCATTCAATTGCACTCGGTCCTGCGTCGTTTGGTGCACCGGAGCCTTGGCTTCAAGTTCGCCGGCGAGGTTTCCTCATCGCCGGCCATGGCAAGGTCGCCGTCGGCCCTTTTCCCGGCCGGCCGATTCCCCTCCTTCCCCCTATTTCTAATCTGGGCCCTCCAATCAAGATCCATCGGTTCAGATCAGAGGATACCCCTTCACGGGTCAAATTTGTAGAAAACCCCCGCGCTTGTTTCTATTTTATTAAGAGCCCTTTGCGCATTCGGCTGGATACGTTTTCCCCTTTGGAAAGCGTATTTTCCCCTGTTTAGATACAAAATACGTTTTCACTTATTTACAACTTTGCCACTGATTTCAATTGCTTATAATTTCGTCGTTTTAGCTCCAAATTGAGTCGTTCAAGATGCGTTAGAATCGCCTTCTCGAGAGCTATCTCGGTTAGTACCACTTTTAGATTTATTTGCAACTTTTAAATTTCGAGTTTGAATTAAATTCAATTATTTTATAATAGGAAACTTGTAAAATCCATAACTTCTTCGTTATAGCTCCGATTTTGGTGATCTTTATGTCCTTGTGATCGTAGAGACGCGTAGAATTGTTTTATGAGGTTTATTCCTCTTTTTATTCTGTTTGGTGTACTGTTCTAATAGAAACCTTTTGTTTGCCTTGTGTATGTATGCTCGGATGATTGTATGTTGCTGCTTGATGGTTACAATTGAGTTCAGACGGTGAGGGTTTCGTTGAAGGCCCGGATTTCTTTGGTGATCAGCAGGAACTACAGGAGCCTTTGGATCAAGGCAAGTATAGTGTGGAGCATCCTTGTTACCTATACACTTTAATTCACTAGTCATGTTGCATGTGTCTAATATGATCACCCTAAGGACATCCCTAGAAGTTGTTATCTTGTACCTTGTTACCTATGGGTTGTTTTGCATAAGGGTAGCTTTGCTAGTGCTTCTACTTTGAAATATGATTAATGACTATGCAACAATGATTTAAAAGATGCTTCTTAGCACCATAGCTTAAGGGTGTAGAGCTCATGCGGTTTCATGATGCTATCGACCCTTCCTTAAGGACTTATCCTTTGGCAAAGCTGGACTTAACGTGCATTGTGAGGGCTATATGGCTCGGCTCTAGTTGTTCATAAGACCTTTTCTAGCGAGTTAGAGGATCTGCGAGTTGGGTATAGGGCGGCTCCTCCATTATGTGAACTGCCGGGTAGGTTGAGTACCATTCTGGGAGGAGGGTTTCCCTACATCCGATGACCCTGCGGCCCTAGCTTGTTAGACGAATCTATGAGTGGCTTTATAGTGAAACCCTGCTTACACACCTTGGAAGTGTGTTTGGGGAGTCATGACCCCTAGCAAATGGGAATCACGACTCACAGGTAAAGGGTACATCTCTGCGCAGAGTTAAATCGATTGATCGTCCGTGCCCACGGACAGGGCGGCCCGGAAAACTTGAGGGAATAGTACATTGTTGTATTGATGTTAAGCTTGAGATAAAATGTTGATTCATATGTTTTATATTGTGGGTTCAACCTGGGTTCCGCATAACTTGCTTAATGAAAGGATTAAAACTTGACCAACTAAAAGCTAATGCAGTTAACCGTGTCATCCTTTTGAGCTTCATATACCCCATGCTATGCTTGTTAAGTACGTATGTACTTACACTTGTTTTTACTTCAATATTGGAAAATCCCGGATGGGTAACAGGTCAAGATTGGATTGAGAGCTACCGTCATGACTACTAGCTTGGGTCAACCAGTTGACGAGTCCCTGTGCTGAAGCTTCCGCTTGAGTGTTTACCATCGTATTTATCTATCTATGTTTAAGACTATGTGTTAAATATTCATTCGTTATGTAATAAACATTGAGATGGTACATTATTACAATTTGTCAACTTGTGTGAATGACTTTCGGGGATTCACATAGGGTTTGGATGCATCTTATTCTTGTCCTTAAAAATAAGGTGTAGTAGGTATACCTACCTGATGTACTGGAACTGGGATGCTTGCCAGTAACGGCTGGGGAGCTGGAACTTGACTCTTGGGCGAGGGGACCCTGTCATATACACACAAGAATACAGTTAAGACATACAGGCACAGATTAATCAATAGATTTATTACAGATTGGACATTGGATATTGGATAATCTAATTGTGACTTACGGCTAGCAGCATTTGTTTAAATGTTTTGATTTTTTCTTGGCTTTCTTAGTCTCATGAGACTTTGTATTTGCTCGCTTTTTATAATTTTAATAAAATTCAAGTAGGAGGTAAAACCCTTCCTGTTTCATCAAAAAATTGTGGATGATGTGGCGTTCGTCTCAAACAATCCACTCCCGAAATCCATGCTAGCAAACATGGATCCCTCCTTTCTAACAAATTAATTGTGAAATGATTGGATTTGAATTAGGACGCACCAAATTCACAGCAGAGTTGATTAGGACGAGGCTGGCTAAGGTGACGGCGAGAGCGACGCATATTATTATTATTATGACGATGTCGAGATTCTTTATGGAACGATGAAGCCACGGCAGTAGCCGCCATTCGCTGCCACCCCTGGGTTCGTAATATCACCCTGCAGTTGGGACAGTCACCTATTAGTGTGTAACTCAACAGCGGAAACTCAACATTGGATTGGGAGAAGGGAGGGCTGCAGTAGAAGAGCAAGGATATTTTGACGAAAATAAATTGAATGGTGGACCTTTCAACATCCTAGAGATTTATTTATTTATAGATAAGTTTTTGAGCTAGAAATCTTTTAATTCAAGGACAAAAGGAGTACATATTCTGCAGCATAAATGCTAGATATTATTTAAGTGTGAATTGCACCTGTGTTTTTGCTGTCATCTCACTATTAATTGGAGGCTCTAAGCTCGCCTTCGATAAATCCTAGAACTTATGATATCCGAAATATTTGTGATCAAATACTTAATCATTATTCCTAAAAATAACCATTGAATATATTGATGTTTCCCACAATATTATTCTCACATATGCAATTACCAAAATAACACACACCTAAAACTACATCTAAATCACCCTCATCAAACAATATAAACTATAATATAAATTACTATAAATCATCATCCGTGCCATTGTGAAATATTTTCTGGAGTAACTCCTAAATTTGCATCTAAACTGTGTGCAACTGCCAAAAAATGAAGAAACTATAAAGTGCAATACACATGTTTCTAAATTACCCACTTTACAAGTATTAATATAAATAGAACTAACTCAAAATAAACATAGATTATGTGTTCCACCATCCAGTTCAAGTGTAAATGCAATCATAGATATACTTTATCAAAAATAGAAAAGCTTCATTGGCAGATCAGATACTAATGCCAATGACAAAGGTGTTCCTGTAGATAACTCGTACATGTTGAAATAGAACATTACAAAATATCTAAGTTGATAAATTAGTCATACTTGAGATTAAAAAAGGCGGGCTTCTTATAATTTGGCTATATTTGCACAAAATTTTTGAATAAGATGAGCGGTCAAACTTGAGGTTAAAAAAGGCGGACTTCTTATAATTTAGAACGGAGGGAGCACTATGTTATGACTTGGGGGGTGTGGGGGTTTGTTGTGGGGGGGGGGGGGCAGGGATCATCTTAACAATCTAATTTTGAAAAGTACAGTTCCTAAGGGTAAAATTTTCTTGTGGAAAATTTCCATGATAAACTACAAAACATGACATCATGCACCACAATGATGTTTGGTTTATGCCCCTCAATGATGTTCGATATCTTTGTGTAATGGGGTGACAGTGGCGGATAATTTTCCCTAACTCCATGAGAAAGTATAAAGGCTCAAATCCTAGAGTATGCCTTGATGTGCTCCATAAAAAACATGGAGTTGGTCTCTAACTCCACCTTTTTCTGGAGTGGAGTTTTAAGAGCTGGAGGTGTGTTTGGCAAGACAAAGCTAGAGCAGAGCTGCAAATCTTGAATAGAACAATCCTACATACCCCTTAACATCCCATAGATATAAAGTTGGGAGGTGGACCAAATAGTGGTTGCAATGTGTATAATGTTGCTGGTATATATGTACTATATAGCGTTAGAGTTCTTACCTGTCCTGGCACTGGGAGGGGCCGAGGTGTCTTCATATTGCTGGGGCACTGGTTCTAAAAGCAAATTAAACACCTTCATTAAATAAAATTGTGACACGTTGCATGCATTATATAGTGATGTAATCATACCATGTATACTCCAATTGAATAGAGGTGTTGTCCAGATCTACCATGGAATCCCACTATGCTACTGTCCTCTGCAGCCCTGAAGCTGAAAGGGGTTGATGACACATTTTGATGATATGGATTTCCGAAAGGTCCGTAGGTTCTGATGTTGGTGACGAACGTAAGTGACATTATAAGAATGTTGTTAAAATGAATCCCATATGCCCCAGATACCTCTTCCACAACCTCCAATGGCTCAAAAAGGATCTATAAAACCACACACCAATAAACGATTAGAAGACCAAATATTTCATATAGTTACGGCAAAAGCTCCAAAAACTAGATTATGTACTACAAACACACCGTTTCGGTTTTCGAGTGACTGTATCCTGCGCCCCAAGGGCCAACGGTTTGTTGTTTTCCAGCTTTGTCAATGTACGAAAATGAGAACGCATCGATTAATCCTAAGTAGTTAATTGTCAGGCTCTCCAAACGCCATGGCTTTTCCTCTATGTCTTGTTCAGTACCTGCTTGTCCACCAACTAGTCCACTCTTAATGATCTGACTGGACAAACTCTGCATATGGAAGTAATTTGTAGATGTGCATCAGCCATTTTTCATCCAACACCGACATACAAAGTGTGAACCCAGTGAAAAATTAAAGCTACAATTGGTTTATTAGTCCATGAACAAAAACGTGAGTATACAGACAATTAAGTTCAATATCAAAAGATAAGCCATACTGATAATAGTCTATCCGTCCTATTAATATTAATAGGCATATATATATATAAGGACAGTTCCAACCTAGAAACTATATGAGTACGTAGACACTACACATAGAAATATATGTGCCTTTGATCTACATATGAAGTTGTGCATTAAGAGAGACTGTTTCATATATCAATCTAAACCTTTAAAGATGACTGGCACCTTTTGGAAACCGTTTAATGAAACAGCAACTAATATGGTCTAAACATTTCTTCCTCTCCCTATTCCTTAATTCTAATGTCAAATAACCATTTTCCTTAGTTGGCATACTAATTAATAATAACCATATAAATCATACCTTCTGAGTTTTGACTGCCCTTTCTCTAAAAAAGGAATTTGGACTGCACTAAGATTGCTTTTAGTCAATTAATTTTCTTCCTCTCCCTATTCCTTAATTCTAATGTCAAATAACCATTTTCCTTAGTTGGCACACTAATTAATAATAACCATATAAATCATACCTTCTGAGTTTTGACTGCCCTTTCTCTAAAAAAAGGAGTTTGGACTGCACTAAGATTGCTTTTAGTCAATTAATTTATTCTCATTGTCAATTTTTGTTGCCGCATGTTCCCAACAAGCAGGCCCAGCTGGTTTGACTCGGGACTGATCACGGACACTATATATCTAGTGAAATATACCATTGGTAGTTTGGGCTCATTTTATGTTGCCATTTCATTGTACTTTGCTGATATACCTGATCCATGAGAAGTGTGTGATTTATGTATTCCTCCGGAAACTTTTTTCAGTCTCCTTCAGGATATGCACGATCTCTACTAAATCTTGTACACTGCTGAATCTAATAATCTTCTGCTAAATCACAAAGACCAAGCCCTCTCTTCTCTTGCTGCACATTTTTCTCATCCTACGGTATGTGGAACTGTACTGGTTATCACTGATCTAAATGACCTTCCTATGCTGAACAACAAACGAAAGGGAGTGATTAAATAGGCTTTAGGACACTCACAATGCAAGACTCTATCATAGAGTCTAAGGTTATTTATTACCTCTAATATTGTGGGCTTAGAGTCTAAGTAAGACTTGGAGTTTTGGTTTTTCTTCCTCTCTCTTCAATAAATATACCGCCACATCAGCAAAATATCATAAATATGAGGGTATTAAATAGTCTTGGACTCTATGGTAGAGTCTGCACTGTGAGTGCCCTTAGGAGGGGAATGGATGAGGAGAACAAGGGTGTGCACATGTATGCCTGACACACTATCAAGTTCTCTGTATGTAAAGCAATCCATGCCACACTATCACATTATTCATTTTGAGACAACAAATATCACAATGATCTGCTTAGACTAAGCTTATTTATTTCAATTGCATAGAAACGTATGTCCTCTGCAATGTCTGCCTTTTTATCCCTGTCTATGCATGTATCTAGGTTCATTGATCAAATGTTGCATTTAAGTCTGTATTCAAAGCTGGATTTTGATTTATGAGTTTGTTGGAAGATGAATCTCATATAAATCTCATTATCCATTTATAAGATCTGTTTGAATATGGAACTAGGTTCCTGTATTTTTTGATAAGAATGTTCAGGGTTCATGTTCAGAGGATCAGTGCTTTTTCATCACTCATGAGAAAAGTTGCGACACATTCAGGGCCGCCAGACATACCTTTGCGAGATTATCTTTATTTGCAATAACAATGCACACTTTACCTTTATCAGTAAATAGCTCATATCCATTTACTAATATCTTTATCCTGACATAAAATTGTATCTCACCATGAACATTGTTATCTTTACTATACCTTCTTATGCAAAAGTGTTTTCCGAATTGTATACATATGCTCAAATATATTTGTACAAAGTTAAACTATGTAAAAAAAAACATTAGTTTTTTCATGTACATTTTCAAGATAAAGCCGTAGCGTTAGCACGGGCATTATACTAGTATGATTTAAAAAGTAGACGTAATATTATGAGAGCTATATGTATACCTGATCATTTGCTGCCAAGGATCTGAGAAGTTCAGTAATAACACGTACTTTTGGCCTCTTATCTTTATCTAAATCAACACACTGTATTGCTACTTCAATACATTTCTTCACTTGCTGGAAATATACATCTGGTGATGCACCCATCATTGTCGACTTAGATAACCTTTCCCTCCAGATATTACATAGCTGGAAATTTTGAATTTGTTCCATAGAGAAATCAGGTTAGGAAGACGTACAGCGGTAATTTTTTTCAATATTTATTTAAAAGAGAGATGATCTTGTAGTAAAAGGCGTTTCCTTACATTCTGAGCAAAAAGCTCGTCTTCGTTTGCAGAAGACATTCCGGTGAATTCGTTGTAACCATTAGGTCCTGCCATTACCTCAATAATTATGATACCTAAACTGAAAACATCATTCTTACATGAGATCTCGTTCTTACTCATGAACTCTGGTGCCATATATTTCCTGCAAGTAACCATAAGTTAATATTTAACAGAATTTTCATCCAACTTAAATCAAGGGTTAATTTATGGAGAAATATATTTGAATACCTTGTTCCAAAATTTTTTTGTGTGATATGTGTCTGTGACCCGTGGACTGACAGCCTCGATAAGCCAAAATCTGCTAGTTTTGGAACCATCTTCTGATCGAGTAATATGTTGGACGGTTTTAGATCTAGATGATAAATGGGTACTTCACATCCTTCATGAAGGTGTAATAAACCCTCACAAATGCCCTTTATTATTTGGTAATGTATGCGCCAATTGTGTCCTAAAGATCCTTCTGCGCTAGGCAAAAAATATGAAACTTAATTAAATGCAGATTATGGAGTTAGTACGTATATATATATTCTGCATCCTAAATAATGTTATCAAATTTATGCGTCGTCTTACCAGAAATATGCTTTTCAAGGCTTCCATTCTGCAAATATTCAAAGCAGAGCATTCTATAGTTGTGCCTATTTGTAACAGTTTTTCCATCATTGTTAACAAACTGTTTTTTCATCTTACAGCAATAGCCAACTAACCGTACAATATTGGGATGCCAGACCCTTTGCATGTTAACAAATTCATTCTTAAACATTTCGTCATCAACATCAACTGTAGGATAAAACCACTTCACAGCAATGTGTTTCCCTTCGTAAGTACCCTGTTTGTCATATATATATATATATATATATCAGATCAATACAACGTTGTACACGAGCTTCTATGGTTGGTTCGGAAACTGAAAGCCACATTGTACCTTGAAAACCTCTGCAAAGCCGCCAGATCCAATATTTTCTTTGAATCCATCTGTAGCAAGTTCTAATTTCTTGTACGATATTTCCATTGTTATTGGGATCCTTCACTTTCTGCGTATTACATATATTGAAAAAGAAGCTCTAGTTGATCCTGTCCAAATAAGCTTGAAAACTCTCATGACAAGAAAATATATATCCATTGATTTGACTGACCACAATCATCATTGGCCATGATATCCGTTTTAGGACATGAGGGTATTCCGATCCGAATAAACAAAAATAACCTAAATATTGGTTATAATGCCTACATAAAAATTGCACCCAAAAAAAAAAGGAAACCTACGTGCCCCTTATCTATACGTAACTACATCCTCCATCTCAAATTGTAAGTGGTTTGACTTTTTTAATACAAAGTTGACAACTCATTTTATTCAAAAAAATTGTGTAAAGATAGTCAAATGTAAGTCATTCTTGAAGAAATTTTATCAATAAAGCAAGACATGACAAAAGAAATGATATTTTGCGCAAAATTTTAAATAAGACGGGTAGTCAAACTTTGTGTCAAAAAAGTCAAACGACTTACAATTTGAGATGGAGGAAATACTAAAGTCGAGGCCCGCTGAAGTTCCGTCCCTAGACTCAAAACACATTTCTTAGAACAGTAACGTGCCAGCGCCGTCCGATTTCCGTGATCCTTGCATTCGTCCATTCCCATGTCTACTCCTTCTGTACGCCTTCCAGAAACATTGCAGCTGCTTCGCTCCCTCCCCGCGAACGTCTCCGCCTCCCCCGTCGCCGCCGATTCCCAGCATCCGCATCTGCACCCGATGCTGCCTTTGCGTCCGCCCTCCGCCCTCCGCGCCAGCACCGTAGCAGCGCATCCCCGCAACATCAGCGCCACCGCCGCGCCTGCCATCCCACCCGCGGCTATTGTCGCCATTGTCGTCGCCCCAACTCACATACCATGTCGCACCACATGGCTAGGCTCAGCTCCACGCGGTGTGACCCCCGCCAGCAACCAACCCGTCGCCATGGCCTCTCGCTCTCGCGAGTAGTAACCGCTCACGGTAGTAGTCGTATCCAACTTTCCTTCCGCTTTTCCTCCCATCGGATCACCTCCAGATCTCGCCACCGCCTCCAGTTCTTGCCGTCACCAGCCCCTTCCCTCCTGGCTCCAACGTCCTCGCCGCAGCGGGCAGGGAAAGGGGCTCCCACCCTCCTGTACAGTAGCCTTTAGGAGTCCCATGATGGGTACTCCCCTGGTTGCTGCCTTCGCCTTCGTCGTCACCGTCGCTGCTGCGGCAACTCCCGTCACCGTCGACGAGGCTCCAGCCAAGGTATGTCTAAATAAAATAAATCCACTCCTCTGCGGCACAAATCTCCCTCCTCTACCTTCGCTCTGCCTTCCTCGCGTCGACTCCAAGATCCGCGCTTCTTCGACACGCATCCACCGCAGCTCGCCTTCGCCTCTATCTTGCAGCCATCAATCCTGCCGATCCAGGCTCCAACCAGACAGCTCATCATCCGGCATTGGCTCAACGACTTCGTCTCCACCTGGAATTCGACTTTGAGCTTCATCTTATACCTCCGGCGACGGCAAAAAGCTTTTCCTTCGGTCGCCTGGCATGCGCAACCTCACCGGCTCCGTAGACCCACCTTTAACCGTCGCTTTGCGCGGTCTTTCCATCTGGGTGTATGCGCCGTCGACGCCTCTACGGCACCTCACCGGCGATCTCGTCGTCGTCAACGTCTCCAATGCAGCTGAAGTTCTTATCCGGTCGCAAGACCTTGTTGTAATTCAGTCTTTCTTAGAGGACCTTCGTATAAAATGGCTGCTTAATATATAATATATGCGCGCGAGTGACGTGGATGAGACCGGAGCTTCGATCCGTCATCCACAGCAAGGTACCCTACATAGGTTCAGCAGGATTAACCGGGACTTATCTACTACTATCTCGGTTTTTTAAATGTTGTCGTTATGATGAAAATTATAGTTGAAAGTTAAACTAATAATGTGCCAAAAAGAGGACAATTTAAAAAAATGTAGGTCGGCGGACTGTCATTCCGAAGGCTCCTTTGCGTAGCCAACTTGCCTTCCTTCTCCGCCTCCCGCGAGATCCAGACGGCCCCCTCCCTTCCGCCTCCGGCGAGCTCGCCGGAGCGGGCAGGGAAGGGGGCCCCGTCCCCAGTAACTAGTAGGTAGTCTTCAGTAGTAAGCTAGAGAGCCCTGATGGGTAGAGCCCCTGGTGGGAAGTCCTGCCTTGCAATCACCGCCGTCGTCGTCGTCGCCATAGCCGCGGTCTCCCTCGGCAACTTCGTCGCCGCCGTCGTCGCTACCAAGGTCAGTGGAAATAAAATAAATCCGCTCTCTCAAGCAGCTCCTCCTCCGCCCGTCCCCATCTATGGCTGCTTGAGCTCCCTAGTCATCGTCCCCAATCCGTCCGAGGTTGCGGTCGATATGCTGCTTGTGCTTATGTATCGAGGCACCTGCTTGGTGAAGCTGGTACCTGGCACTGGCTTTCGGTTCCTCCCTACCCCGGTCGCATCCTCCACCCCCTCTGACTCCACCCGATGTCTCCATGCAGCCCTGTGCAATCTGCCATCCGGCCTTCGTCGAGCACGTCGTTTCTCTCCCTGCAGGTTGCCATCCCCTGGCTATGAGGAAGTTGTCCTTAAATCCTCCGTCGACAGCTCCAACAACATCTTCGGTTCGGCGGAGATGGTGGCCCTTGCCGGCTTCCTCAGCCACTACAAACCATCGCGTTGCGAGGTTAATCCATCATGTTTCCATGCGCCCCAGCCGCCTCTGGAGACCACCGCCGGCGACCTTCTCGGCGACGTCATCGCTGTGCTCCTCTTCGCTGCGGTTGGAGTTTGCGTGTCTGCTACGCCGTGTGGCTGTGTACGCATTCTTCCGGCTGCCAATGGCCTTGATGTAATTTGGTCCTCTATGAGGGTCTTGATGTAATTTGGCTGCTTTATATAATATATATGTTTCTTGTCAACAAAAAAAATTAAAAAACATAGAGTGTAATAAGCAGGGGCAGATCCCGTATAGATGCTCATGTATTTTCAGAAATACGCAACAAATTTGTGAAACCATTTTGTATATGTCGAATATGCAAATATATATGTTAGATTTTATTTTTCATCATTTTCTTACTGTACATATATTAAATGCTGTTGTTGTTCTCACTATACTACACTAAGACTTTCTTACGCCCATATAAATTGCCATTTGTCAATAAGTCAACTAGGATCTTCCTCGTCCCTCAATCACACACATGGATCTTCCTCGTCCCTCAATCACACACATGGGTGCATGTATAGGCACCATATAAATGCAATCTATCATCCCCGGCCCCTACCTACACATAATTGTCAGGTACCATTTAAACCTTAATCTTACTTGAACCTAAGGCTGACCAGCACAATGGCCGACATACGGACATACTAGACGTTATAGTTAGCTGAGACGTGCAGCCAGTAACATAGACGACGCTAGATCCGCCGTCTGTAAGAACCATGCCATGTCTATTCTCTGCTTGTTGCTATGCCTCTTGCGCTTACTCCCGAAAGGACCACTTGCGCTTACTCCCGAAAGGACCACTTGGCTGAACCCCGCAAGGCGCATCGGGAGAGACCATGAACAATCTCTCACACACATCCAGCGACATAACGATGGATCGAAAGGAGGAAGTAAAAGTGGAATCAACGGGAAAGAGGAAATATCTTCATCGCACCTGTCGCAGGAGCGCCGCCGCGTCGGCTAGCTGTAGAAAGGACCACTTGCGCTTACTCCCGAAAGGACCACTTGCGCTTACTCCCGAAAGGACCACTTGGCTGAACCCCGCAAGGCGCATCGGGAGAGACCATGAACAATCTCTCACACACATCCAGCGACATAACGATGGATCGAAAGGAGGAAGTAAAAGTGGAATCAACGGGAAAGAGGAAATATCTTCATCGCACCTGTCGCAGGAGCGCCGCTGCGTCGGCTAGCTGTAGCCCTCCTCCGGATCTGCGGTGGCAGCGCCAACCCAACCCTGCTTGGCACCTCCGTCCTCCACGGAACGGTTGCGGTCAATCAAATTACAAAACTGCCCCTGCTTCAGTAAAATCAGTCCCATCCTGTCACCCGGTCACATCCTGCTCTGGGGTCTACAGGCAACGAAAATGGTGGGCAGGGGCATCGGTATGAAAAAACGAGTGGCCCAAATGCAGCCACGTACTCTCATCACTCTCCCTTTTTTTTTTTCTATATCAATTTTTTATTTCGTCGCTGATCATTGCATTTGCTGAACTGACAGTTTAAGCTCTGCAGACTCCATTCCATTGTGACCTTTTATTACCAGAAAATTTTTGAAACGTACTAGAGGTGCAATTATTCCCTCCTCCGTCCCTTTATAAGTGTCGTCCGGAAAGTGCGTTTGTAAGGGAAATACGATTTTTTAGAGACAAACATTTAGGGACAGAGGGAGTATTAATTGTTGTACATTCTTTTTTTAAGGTCGTCCCCACAACTATTTATTTAGCTATCTAGATCTACGTGGCAAGCAAAAAGTAAAAGAGAGAGTAGTCACTAGATATGAGCAAATAATTTATCTATTTCACGTGGCCTAAAAATAGGTGAGAGAAGCATGTGGACCCAGTAGTATAAAATAATTTTTTTTTTTCTTGTCTCTCACCTGCACATTAGCTAACTATGTAGTTAGCACTACCTATTACCATTACGGATGCCCTTATTAATCACCCTACATATAAATAGTTTTTTATTCACAGTGCAAGCTAACCATTGGACTCTCGGCCTTGTTTAGTTCCACCAATTTGGCAACTCCCATTTGGCGCGAGTGAAAGATTAAATATCACATCAAAATACCTAAGCCTTTGTCATGGAGTCTTAAATGTAGATGAAATTAAAAACTAATTGCACAGTTTAGTTGTCTTTTGCGAGACGAATCTTTTGAAAGCTAATTAGTCGATATTTAGACAATATTTCACAAATACAAATAAAATCTACAAGACTGATCATATAGTAGCAGATGCTAAATTTGCAACCACCAAATTGGTGGAACTAAACAAGGCGCTCGTCCGTGGTTGACTGGAGCATGAGCATGTGGTGGTTGGCTGGTGGCGAGTCCCACGACCGGAAGGAACAGAGCAAGCTGGCAGCCGAATGGTGCGACCAGATTCATCTCCCCCTATGAGCATGTGGTGGTTGGCTGGTGGCGAGTCCCACGACCGGAAGGAACAGAGCAAGCTGGCAGCCGAATGGTGCGACCAGATTCATCTCCCCCTATGCTGAGTTGTCTTGACTATTCGAATCACTTTGGGCCTTGTTTAGATCCTAAATTATGAATGGCAAAGTTTACATTTTACTGTAAATACGCTACTGTAACATTTTATTTGTATTTATGAATTATTGTCAAACATTGGTAATTAGGCAAAAAGATTAGATGCCGTAAAAGTATAACCAACCGTGCGATTAGTTTTTGATTTTGTCACGTTTAATCTTACATACACGTATGCCATGAAGTTTGATGTGACGAATCTCGTTTTTTTTGCGTAGTCTTAAAGTTAGGAGGTTGGGGGTGAACTAAACCAGGCCTTGATCTTATTCTGTAAGCTTACATTATTTTTCTCTTATACAACAAAACAGCTTAAGCACAATCTTTCAGCCGAACAGCCCGAAGATTTTTTTTTTTTTGAATGTGCACAGCCCGAAAGACTTTGTTTGTTCACCTCGCACAGCCTACTGTATTTTTCTACCGTTATGTACCCAAAAGGTCGTCCCTTTACAACGCACGAATTTCACAGGGAGGATACAGAATTCCAAAGAGAGCCTAAATTATTTGAAAATCGAGATCCCACCCAAATTTTTGTATTTGGCAGCTAAGAGCAAGCCTCGTTATAAATCCAAGTGACAAGAGCCAAGCTACGCAATAGTAGTCTACTATTGGAGTTTTAAATTGTTATTTTTATCCATCGCATGTTAAATATCTTTCCTAATCCTCCTCACATTTGCATAGTGAGTTTTGTATTTTCCATTTATAAAGATTCAGACATACAACTCGATAGATATTATTGTAGCCTAGCCTATAGGAAATTTGGCTAAATAATCTTGGAAGTTCATGAATATAGCAACAAAGGTTTTTGGTTTGCAATTTGGACTTTTTTATATTGCAATTACAGATATTTAGATTTTTAACTTAGACTGTAGAGATGTAGTAAGCTTTCAATTTTCAATTTGTAAAAGTTGTCAAAAAAAAAAATCAATTTGCAAGTTTCTCAATTCCATGTGCAGGAGGTTTTACTATGTGACTTTGAAAACTAAAAATACATGTTAGATTGCTATGACAAAGTTTTGGAGTTGGGGCTACAAAGTCTACAAAATCATACTTCGACTTATCTAGAACTTTTTGAGGCAAAGTTTGAATTAACTTTTTGGGTATATAGAAGTGCAAAGTCTGAAATCAATTTTATAATGTGGTAGTACTCATATTTTTTGGGCATATAGAAGTGTAAATTTAATATAACTTTATATGTGTCTATCTTGTCTAGTTTTTTTAGGGTACCACTGACAACTACTATAAGTCTATAACTGGAAACGCAAGCTGCATGTCCTTTTTCTATTAGCTAACTGCAAAGACTAGACATATCTCGATACATGAGATATGTATCCTATTCTAGTATTTTGTGGAATGATAACTTTTTCAAAGGTATGGTTTATATATGGACCATTTTTATTTTTATTTTTATATATAGGTTGAATGATATAATCACATACAAAGTCTTATGGAGCATATAAAAAATCAACTTTGCAAATATTGATTCATATAGACGGGAAACCATCCCCACCCAGTATTTTGAGGTCTTGTCTGTATATATTTAGTTTGGCATCAATCCACATGTGTTTGGGTAAATTGGGGTGTAATTTAATTGAAGTTTCACTCCAATCTTTACTATCCCAGCAGGGATCGCAGCCGGGAGCATCGGCGGCGATTCCCTCAACGGGTAAACCGCGTCGTTCATCCCCGTCAGGAGCTGCACTCGATCGGTGACTGCATCGGGGGTGGGCATCACCAGCGCGGACACCGTCCTAGCGCGTGGCGCGTCCGCGGTCAACTGGAACAGCATCAGTGACCGCTCCCGGAGAGGGACAACGCCCTGAGAGAAGTAGCCAGTCGATGACGTCGCGAGACTGCACGTTGGCGTCTCGGAGGGTCAAGATCCTCTCTGGGGCATTGCCAAGGCGGCCGAGGTCGTTGCCACTCAGGCTGTGCATTCAGGTGAAGTGGCGTCCCGACAGCTCCTCCCTGGAGTAGCAGGGGAAGGGGCGGCCGCGTCGTTCCATAGGTAGAACCACTGCGCGTGCCACCCCTTCACCCCCTTCGTGGTAGGGGACACAATGTACTCGCCGACGCTGCCCCGTCTCTATTGGAGCTTGATCCAGGCATAGCCCATGGGGTGGCCCATCAGGAAATCCATCGTGAAGAGGCGCTTCCACAAATCAAAATTGGGCTCGATGCCGAGGTACCCCTCGCAAAAGCCATGAAAGTAGAGATCTGCTGGACGCTATTGGGGTTAAGGTGGTGTAGCTCGATGCGGTAGTAAGCAAGAAAACCTTGGAAGAACCAGTGGGGAGGTACGCCTAATCCGCGCCGGTGGAAGTCGACGAAGGAGACGACAAAGCCCGGAGGAGGATTCGAGGCGCGCTCATCTCTGGGAATCCGCCACTTGTCCACGTCGGTGAGGGGAGGAAGGCTTCCCTCCACGACCAACGCCTGCATCATCGCCAGGGAGACGGTAGAGCGCTCCCAACGCACCATCGTCAACGACAAGGTAAGGAATCGAGGTGGGTTTGAACCGAATCTAAAAACTAGATTTCTTTTTGACTTGTCAACGGTGGCGGTGAGGAAAAGCGATAGATGTGGGAAGACGACGACGCAGGCGGTCCACGCCGATATTTGTAGAGGTCAAAACCCTACTGGGCCGTGGGCCCCCACACCATCGCACCCCCCGCCTTTCGCAGAGCCGAATATGGCAATGGGCCGCGAGAACTGAGCGTCGAAGCCGACGTTGGCTCGTCCCAAAAATAGGGAGCCACGGTCCCCACCACCAAAGAAGGAATGGGCTGCGGACCCTAAGAGGCAAGGCCCTAACAAGGAAGCCGGTGATGCAAGGAAGGCACCAAGGTTCGAAGGCTGGTCCCGCCGACAGGATTCGACAACCGTCTTAACCAAAACGAAGAGTGAGAGGCGCTGATAGGTGGGTCCCAGCGGCCAGTACCCTCGACGTCGGCACGTCAGGCGGTACCTTGTCGCGCGTTCAAGTTTTGTCAGATAATAGTACACGTGGTTGATCCCTCGGAGGATGGCAACGAGCCCTCGAGCGCCTAACGACCGGCGCTCGGGAACTAGACGCGTCGACTGACAGAATTTGGAACCGATCCCAAGTGGATCTATGTCGGATATCCCCCGCAAGGGAAGCTAGGGTTTCACTTGAACTACCGGCTAGTAGCTCACCGAGCACCCCGTTTCGTCCAACGAGGAAAAACTGAGGGTGGCTCACCCCTGCTTTCTGGCCGAGCCGAAACACGCAGGGAGAAATCGCGGTGGACTCAGGTCCCCACTCGGCGAAGTCACTGGGCGACGACCTACGATGCGTGGGGGCTTGAACCCTACTCGGAATGCAAAGAGGGACGAGACGAAAATCACAACACCCGTGGGGGCACGAACGGCGTTCCGGAGTGCATACTTGTTGGCGGTCCTTATCTCACACTTTATACCGCCAATAAGATTATAAAACCAATGCCAAACTTAGTGAATAGGTTTTTATACTAATGATTTCCACAAGTTTTGGTGTTTCACTTGTTTTGCGAACAAACATGAAAACGTACCGAAGCGGATCCAAAGTGGGGAAAGTAACGAGATAAACAAGAGGCCATTTTGGACCAAAAGCAAAACAAGAATAAGCTTAATAATACTGGGTCCACTTACCAGAGTTCCTGAGCTCCAAACATGGGAACAAATGTCCAACATGAACCCCAAACAAATCGGAGGCCCAAAACCCAGACGAATTACATATCGGGTTGCAGGAGTAGGCCCGGGTAATTTGGGCATAACTCAATCATCCGGAGTCCAAACGGAGAAATCCACCCGGCCACGTGAAGCTAATGACGAGACGCACGCACCCACAAAATCTCAGCCCATTTGGCCTAGCTAGTGGGCCGATCGCCCCCTCGGGCCACCGACCGAGCCCAACTTTGGCGTGGCGGTGCAATAACTCTCCCGTGGAGGGCGGTGCGGCCACCGGTGGGTTTTGCACATACACTGAACTTGGACGCTCTGGAGGTCGGTTTGTGGAATAATGAGGGAATATTCCATGGCACATTCCTCCCCTCTCACCTATAAATAGAGGGCTCCTCCCCCTCTCATGGAATCAACATTTTCAAGGGAGAAGAGCACCAAGCAAGAGCCACACTCCAAAGGGGCTATGCCCTAGTAGCTATAGAGTTAGAGAGTAAGATGTGAGGGCGAGAGCGGGGAAGCGCCGGGCTTGTCGGTGTCTCCCCGAGCTTGTACCTCTACGGGTATTCTACTTGGCTCCCTAGCGGGATCTTGGCTAAGTAAGTATTTGTGTTTCTTATAGTCTTTTGTGTCTTTTGTTGGTTGAGCTTTACCAAGCTTGTTCAGGGTTCGATGTTCGTCCTACTTTGGGCGGAAAGCTCTAGTAAGAGGACCCCTGATAGAGACGGGTGTTCCTGATCACCGCTAGAGCTGTAGCAACTAGCGTAGACGTGGTGTCTAAGCTAGGAGTTACCGTCGTTTGCCTCACACTCCACGGTTGAGGGGTAGGTGGCAGGTGGTGACAGCCCTGTCCATCCCTTGTATCCCCCACGTTCGGGTGCGGCATAGAGCTAATAGCCGACATCACTTGGCAGACCAGGCGCGTCCCGGTGCCCGAAGTGAACAGTGGACGTATTGCAACGCTAACCTTAAGACCTTAAAGCCTATAGGGATCCATCTCCATCACCTTTCTATCTCTACCCTTATGTTGTTCCTTGGGCAAACTAGCTAGTTGAAATACCTCCGTTCCCTGTGGAAAATATGATACCCTTTAATACTTCCGGGTGAAGGCTACAACGGTACTTCCGTACGCTGCGGAATCTACTCATCGTTAAGAAATACCAACAAGCTTTCGCGCCGTTGTTGGGAACGGTTGCTATTTTCTTCGAACCTAGTTTGTCCTTGTATCGTTTTATAAAAAGAAAGAAAAAATATTTTCCAGTCCCAAAAGTTTCTTTTTATAAACAAAACACTTCCTCGATCCTACAACCATGAAGACGAATTCCAATCCAAATATTTCTTCAAAAAGAGGAGTTCTTTTGAGCCAAAATTTTTTTGTAAAAAATCCATCCGACCGTGAACTCCACCTAGGAATCAACCAGGTTCGTGCATAGCCCTTCTCGCTTGATCTTAACGATCGTTTTAGACATCTCGCATGATTTTCGAGGAAATGTGTTCATGCTTAAGCATTCTAGGCATGACACAAGAAATTCTTATGTGGAAGTTGTTTTTGTTCTCCCCTAAACAAGGAGGCAAAGCAATGATACACTAATGCCATAGGAAGTGTGAATGGAGACTGGGATGAAAAGACAAGTTTTACCTTGTGTTCTTCCCCATGTCTCGTATCACCTCTCTACCAAGGGCAATCCTCAATTTCAAGCAGAACGAGAAGGAATCCATAGGTGCAGCCTAGGCTTGGTTTATGATGTTAATATGTGCTGGCCTAGACTTGTCTTTACCTAAAAGCATGCAATTGCATCTTTTGGGTCTAGACAGAGATGCTGCCCTATGCCTTGTGACATGACCGTTGGAGGGTCGTTTTTACATAAAACCATGACGGAATAGAGGAAAGCATTTGTTCATATCCTAGAGAAGCATGCTTCTCCCGTCATAGAACCTTCCATATAAAAGGGCATGTCAAGCTTTGAGGAGCCCTCATCAATCGAATCTTTGTCCTTGCTATCCTTAGATTCGTTTGTTGTGCCCTCACCCGAACCACGAACACCGAAGGAAGGAATGTTTTATCCTTCGAGTTCACCATCCGAGGATTATGGCAGGACCTCAAGTAGTTCTTCGCACGTAAATTTCTAAGGAAGTCCCCTCTAACAAGGAACATTTATAGGAATGGTTGCCGAAAGTGAAACAATCTTCCGAAGCAATTCGATTCTTTCACTTTCATGACTATATCTTGTTCGTTAAAAGGGACTCCCATAGAAGCCCTACACACCCTCATAGTCGGGACTATTATCGTGTCACATCTCTATGCGAAAACCCTTTTAGGAAACACGCCGCTAGTCCCGACTGACAAAACTCTTCAAGTGTCCATCAAGGCTCACCTGAGTGTTGTGGGATTGTTAGGGTCGTGCCATTCGAAATGAACGAAATTGAGGTTTACTTAAACCTTCATTTTTATGCCATCCTCGATGTTCATCTTCTCATAAGGCACTCCTTGAAAATCTTGTCCCAAAAAGAACCATCTCAAGGGAGCCCTGATGAGAAGATGAAAGTTTTGCTAGTCTTATCTCTTGCCCCAGAGACCCAAAGGCATAGCAAAACTACCTGTTCAGCAGAGTGTGTATCCTCATTCATTTCACCTAAGCTTCCTTTTCACCCTTAAGGATTGGAACGTCCACCTTCGCCCTTGCTTGAACAGGAGGCATGTCCCTCTCGTCGTCAAAACATTGGTCTCAATAAAGGGGTCGAGAATAAATGTTCGTCCCTTATGATAAATCTTTTGAAATAAGACCCATGCCACGGACATGCCTAAAGCAACAACTCTAGAGAGAATCCGCTACTGAGCACGCTAAGCTCTCTTTTGAGATCCATCATGTTTCATGCTCACTTTTGGATCTCTAGAGTTTATTCCGCTTCTGTCCACGTGCCCCTACAAGATTCCCAACCACCTCTTAATTCTTGTTTCAAAACTTTCTAAGAGGATGAGTGTGGGTGCCTATGTTTATCATATGAATTTCAAATCTTGTAGTGGCACGATGGTGCTCATCTTGTAGCTTTAACATCTTTGCCCAATGTTTGGTGGCTAAGTTGGGAGCTAACACCACCATTAGCTATAAGATGAAACACCAGTAGGTCTAGCTTAAGACCATAACTTAAGCACTGCCGGGAGATACCCCGGATTATCTCTCCTTTGTAGAAAAAAAGGGCAAGGACAAGTTTTCAAGTTAGTATGCACCCTCGGGTATTCCTGTTGCTAATCTTTTCAGGTTGAGAAGAAAATGGGTCATACAACACTTGCAAACAAGGAGTGACATCAGTTACAAGACTTGATGCTCTTAGGTGATGGAACACACTCACAAGGGGACCTTGATGCTACATTTGACTTGTACACAAAAGTCCAAGTGTGGGGGGAGGGAAGTGAGAAGCCCATGTTCCACACACACCAAGAGACACTCAAAAAAAAAGAGGGGAAAGAAAAAAAGAAAAAAAAAAAGAGTGGTGAATTCAAGTCGATGTCGGCTTCACCTTGTTAAAAAAAGAAGAAGAAGAAGAAAGAGAAGAAGAGAAAAAAAGCAAGGGTTCTCTCCTTCTCTAGAGCTTTGCTACCACCAAGGCCCATGGTTTATTAGCCATGAGTATGTGGCTTAGGCCTTGTGGTTCACTGAGAAGAAACCCATGGCACCGAGTAGCACCTGAAAGGTACTTGCATCGAATACGCTACCGGTGAGTGCACTCAGGTAAAGCAAAGGTAATGTTCACTAACTTATTTACTCATACTTGTCTCCATGAGATCGTACAAATTCATGCTTCCTCTGGTTATGTCATGTGCTCTGGTTTGGGTGTGCTTGTATAAGGCCTTATACAATACATCCATAGGCTTTTTAAATTAAGCGTGGTGCTTAGGTTAAAATAGCCTTCTTTAATCACAATTTTGGTATGGTGTTGAAATTTGATTAATGAACTTGAGTTGTTGGCATAAACAAAAGGAAGTGATCAGATTTGGAGATAAATCAAGGTCTGCATTTTACTTTACAACTTAATCTTGACCTTGTTTGAGTTATGAGTTGGGTGAGCAATAATAACAAAATAAAAAGTATCAATAATTTGAGTAATAAAATCTTGGCTCCCCGGTTTTCCAACCCCGGCGAGCCCTTTGCTTGTTTTCTTTTCTATTTTGTTTTTGTTTTTTTGGAAAATAAAAATAGGTACAAAAATAAGTGTGGGGGAGATCTCTCAAGCAATACTAACTTCACATTCGAGATCTCCCCGACACAATGCACAACATCGAGCGATCCATCTTGCGAAGGACAAGACAAACGACTTTCATTGGCTCCTTCATCTTCAACGGTGGTTTGTGCAAACTCTACCCTCACATCTCCTAAAGTTTTGAAGTTTAAATTGTTCAAATTAAAAAGACAAAACTTTTTGAAATACCACCTCCATGCTATCCTTTGATAAGATTTGCATACTCTTTATTCCTCTCCAATATTCCTATAACTTGTGAACAACTATCATAGGGACCCCATGTTATCTAAGTGATTGGAGTATGTGATATAGCTGGATGATTTGAACCTTGCTCTTTTTACGAAGAACTTGGAATTTATTTTACAAAAACAAAATACAATAGCATGCTCCTCAGTGATAGAGAAATCCTACCAAGGCCATATGACATGTTTACATACAAAACCCTCTGTCATATGCTACTTGTTTGATCATTGAGCTTCGTCAAATTGTTTGTGACCGATGTGAGACTATAGTCATGCACCCACGATTGAGATTCACTTGCACCCACCAAATAAATTGCCGACTCTTACCTTGAGAGTTGTGCACAAACATGCACCCCTTCTGTTCACCAAAAATGCCAACTTTTACCTTAAGAGTTGCGTAAATAAAAATGCCGACTCTTACCCTGAGAGTTACGCATTCCGTGGACACCAAAAATTTACTCCACGCATTCCATCATAACATCTCGCTCCATTCCAAGTTTTTCATATTCTAAAAAGAGAGCTATGGGCTATGCTAAAAAAAGAAGAAAAAAGAAGAAAAAAAGAAGAAAAAAAATAACTTTGCCAAGGGGCATGAAATGGACAAGGGTCCAAGTAATAAGATAACAGGAAATCAAAGATCCCTATTCAAAAAAGGGAGAAAAAAAGAGAGCATAAATAGCATACTTTTTATAGCCCATACTCTCTCAAAAATTCCATCCACCAATAAGAGAGAAGTTATAATGCTTGGAGTATCCAAAAATACTCAAAATTATGAACCATCCATCATTCCACACACGTGCACATCTCGTCAAGGTGTATGACTTGTGTCTGCATAGGGTTCGGTTTTTGACTTAGCAATATATGTGATACAAGTATGCCCACTTTCATACCTGCCCAAAAACTCCACTCAACAGCTTTAGTGGTAGGTCATGAGAGAAGGCAATCTCAAAATGCCTTTTGGGAGGAACCACACATATATGAGTGACTTGAGAGTATCATTTGAGGAGCTAAGCTATGTTTTACATTTTCAAAATCATTTGAAAACCCAAGTTTCTAAGCTAACTGTTGCAAGGGGATTTGAATCCATGTTGTTCCATTATTCAATTACCCAAGATACCTTGGTAGACACTCCAAAGTTCACAAGTGCGAGGTGAAGCTTGGAATATCTTGTATGCGATTATACATCAAGGAGATGACCCATCCTAGTCTTAAACTTTACTCGAGGACGAGCAAAGGCTAAGTGTGGGGAGCTTGTTGGCGGTCCTTATCTCACACTTTATACCGCCAATAAGATTATAAAACCAATGCCAAACTTAGTGAATAGGTTTTTATACTAATAATTTCCACAAGTTTTGGTGTTTCACTTGTTTTGCGAACAAACATGAAAACGTATCCGAAGCGGATCCAAAGTGGGGAAAGTAACGAGATAAACAAGAGGCCATTTTGGACCAAAAGCAAAACAAGAATAAGCTTAATAATACCGGGTCCACTTATCGAGTTCCTGAGCTCCAAACATGGGAATAAATGTCCAACATGAACCCAAACAGCGGAGGCCCAAAACCCAGACGAATTACATATTGGGCTGCAGGAGTAGGCCCGGGTAATTTGGGCATAACTCAATCATCCGAAGTCCAAACGGAGAAATCCGCCCGGCCACACGAAGCTAATGACGAGACGCACACACCCACAAAATCTCTGCCCATTTGGCCTAGCTAGTGGGCCGATCGCCCCCCATGGGGCCGATCGCCCCCTCGGGCCACCGACCGAGCCCAACTTTGGCGTGGCGGTGCAATAACTCTCCAGGAGGGCGGTGCGCTGGTGGGTTTTGCACATACACTGAACCTGGATGCTCTGGAGGTCGGTTTGTGGAATAATGAGGGGAATATTCCATGGCACATTCCTCCCCTCTCACCTATAAATAGAGGGCTCCTCCCCCTCTCATGGAATCAACATTTTCAAGGAAGAAGAGCACCAAGCAAGAGCCACAATCCAAAGGGGCTATGCCCTAGTAGCTATAGAGTTAGAGAGTAAGATGTGAGGGCGAGAGCGGGGAAGCGCCGGGCTTGTCGGTGTCTCCCCGAGTTGTACCTCTACGGGTATTCTACTTGGCTCCCTAGCGGGATCTTGGCTAAGTAAGTATTTGTGTTTCTTATAGTCTTTTGTGTCTTTTGTTGGTTGAGCTTTACCAAGCTTGTTCACGGGTTCGATGTTCATCCTACTTTGGGCGGAAAGCTCTAGTAAGAGGACCCCTGATAGAGACGGGTGTTCCTGATCACCGCTAGAGCTGTAGCAACTAGCGTAGACGTGGTGTCTAAGCTAGGAGTTACCGTCGTTTGCCTCGCACTCCACGGTTGAGGGGTAGGTGGCAGGTGGTGACAGCCCTGTCCATCCCTTGTATCCCCCACGTTCGGGTGCGGCGTAGAGCTAATAGCTGGCATCGCTTGGCAGACCAGGCGCGTCCCGGTGCCCGAAGTGAACAGGTGGACGTATTGCAACGCTAACCTTAAGACCCTAAAGCCTATAGGGATCCATCTCCATCACCTTTCTATCTCTACCCTTATGTTGTTCCTTGGGCAAACTAGCTAGTTGAAATACCTCCGTTCCCTGTGGAAAATACGATACCCTGAATACTTCCGGGTGAAGGCTACAACGGTACTTCCGTACGCTTGCGAAATCTCTGCATCGTTAAGAAATAACAACAATACTATTACGCGAGATAGAAAATTACTGCCAATACAAGGAGACTTAAATGCTCTCCTGACACGAACCGAACACAGTGGTCACTACAACTAAGGACAAGAATGCCTACGCTAAAAAATTCCTAGGTCCACCAGCCTGTGGAGGTGGCGCCGCCGATGAGAACTCCCTGAGCTACTAGCTTGCCACCTATAGGGGCGACGTGGCCCATGGTGAGGACGCCCTGGGCCACCAGTTTGCCACCGTATGAGCAACAAGGACACCCTGGGCCACCAGTTCACCACCCGCATGGGCAACATGTTCACCATCGGCGATGGACGCTAAGACGTGCCGTTGATGGCCTCCTCAGATGGCTCCTGCGCCGTGACGCCCGAACGAACACGAGCGAGAACGTCCTGAAGACGGTCGATGAGTGTGAAAGGTCCTAATGGCCAGAGAGGGGGTGAATAGCCTAATAAAATTTCTTACAAAACACTTAAGCAACTTGTTAGACTAAGAGATGGCGTAATTGCAAAGCTAAAGCTTCGATTACTTCTATGCAAGCCTTTCTAACAAGTCTAGTATATAGGCTATACTACTAGCACCCAATCAATAACAAGCCTAGCAATTCTAAGCAAGAATCCTCTAGGCACTTCACTACACTAGCTAGAGCAACAAGATATGAACAAGATAACTACACAAGCTAGCAACTCTACTCACTATCTAGCAATACAAGCAATATAAGAACGACAAGCTAAATACAAGACAGAGATTGAGGTGATTATACCGAGGTTCACTTGCTTCCCGGCAAGCTAGTCCTCGTTGTGGCGATACACTTGCTTGGTGATGTGCATGCTCAATTGGCTCTCAATGCCAAATATTGCTGCCGGGAGCTGCACTATCAACACAAGACAAGGATCCTCCAAGCCACGCGCAATCCACTAAAGTATCCTTTTGCGAACTCCCACGGGGAAGGACCAAGAACCCCTCACACGATCACCGGGTGCGGCCTCGAACAACCTCCAACTCGAGCTCAACACCACCACTGCTCCAAACCGTCTAGGGTGACGAGAATCACCCAAGAGTAACAAGAACTCCGCAACGAGCTCGAAGAACAAGTGCCTCTAGATGCAACTCTCAATGCTTAGCACTATGCTCTCACTCAATCTCACTCAAGATTGCTCAATCAAGTCAAGAGATGAGTGGGGAGGAGTCTCTCTAGCTCAAAGGATGCTCAAAGAAGTTAGAATAGGCAAGAGATGCCTCCCCAACCGGCCACACTTCTATTTATACCCCCTCAAACAAATCCAACCGTTATCATCTTCGGGGGCTCCAGTAACACGCGCCGGACGCGTCGGTTACCCTGCGTCGGACGCGTCCGGCGTGCTCTGGCAGTCGACCGTTAAAGTCCAGCGTTTAAATCCCTATGCGCCACGTTGGCTTCCAGCCAGCGTCCGCCGTCTCCACCAATGCGCGTCCGGCGCTGCGTCCGTCGATCATCCACTGCCGAGGTCGTCCCTGAGTAGCGTCCGGCGACGCCGAACGCACCAGCGCCGCGTCTGACCAGTTCACCATGAAAGGTTGCCAATTGATTGCTCTGCAGACGTCACCTGCATGCGCTGGACGCACACCGTGCTGACGTCGTGCGTCCATCGCGTGCGTCCAGCGAGCTAGGCACACGTCCTGGCCAGCGTCTGGCACCGCATTCGGAGACCGATCCCAATCCAGCCATCCCTGAGTAGCGTCCGGCGCTGCAGCCAGCGTTCGGCGCGAAGCAACTGGCGCGTCCGGCCAGTTCAACAGGGAGCCGACTTCATCGTTTTGTCGTCGTTGTCGCGCCGTCGTCGATCCAAGTCGAACCACTTGCCTTAGGATGCCAACCACACCATGTAGATCACTCTTGAGCACAAGTGTTAGTATATCTCTCATGTAAGCAAGGGCAAGGGTTAGCTCTCTAGTTAGTCTCTCATATGCATCATGCTGAGTCAAACCTAGAGGCACTTGCACCGCGAATTCAACCGTGAATTCCCCTCTTGATAGTCGGTTATTGATCCTAAACATGATCACACTCTCTATAGTGTCTTGATCACCGAAAGAGAAAACACCTATCTCTTGATACCTTTGCATTGAGCCTCGATGCTTGATCAACCCCGTGTCCAAGTCCATCACCGAGCCCTAGGCATCCCACCATGCTATTGTGTCTAGTCATACTTAGAGCAAAGCATTAGCAACATTGAGTGTCATCAATTATCAAAACCAAACAAGAGTTTTCAGAGTGTCGCGCCGTGAACGCCCACCAAATCGACCGCCGCCCAAGCTGTCGGATGGATTTGGCCCAGCTCCGCCTCCAGCACCGCGATACGGTTGTTGGCCGCCATAACTTGAGCATGGAGCCTACCGTCGGCATGCTTGGACTCCACAAACGCATCACGGACGATGTCGATGATCTCCCATAAGGCCTCAGGGTCATGGATCTGACGAATGTTCACCCTCGGCGCTTCAAATAGTGCCGGAAAGGAGCCCGCGCCTGGTGCAAGGCCCCCGCCGCCTGGGCCGCAACCGACCGAAGCTCCGGAAGCAACAACCTCACTCCCAGTGTGGACGAATTCGCTAATGCCGCAGGAGCGAGACGGCGGCGTGCAGGGCGTCCCACTCTAGAACTCTCCACCGCAAACCGATCTTCATCGACGGGGCACCGGCCGCCATCCATCTAGACTCAAGGTGGAGAGGATGGAGCGGAAGTAGGGAAAGGAATGGATGGACGATGAAGCATCCCACCAGGTCTCCTTAAATAGGCCCGATCGAGCAAGGAAGCTGAGACGGCAAGTGCAACAGTGATGAGGCGGGGCCCGCCATGACTGCCTGACTCAGCAACCCCAACGACCACTGAAAAAGGGAACAGCACGACGAATGACCACTCACTGGCGGTGATGGCCAACAGAAAAGGCGCAATAGGAAATCACACCCAGTCTTGGCGGTTCGGCCGATGCTCTGACCGGTGGACATGCATTGCAGCACGATCAGAAGAGTTGTACCGAGCGGCGTACGGTTACCATGTGTGGGCCTGTGCTGGATGGAACGGGTAGGGAAAGATATCTCATGCACCTATCATGAGACGGCCCACGGTGCACGAACTGGATCCCATCGGAAGCCTCGCGCCGTGACAAGCGACGGACGTGGTACTGCATGAATGCACACCACGAATCCGAACGGGCCACCGGCAAAGGGGGCGAACCCCGAGCCACGGCCCAAGACCAGCCCGATGACGCGCTCACCACAGCAGGCCCCTATTCATCTACCGGCATGATGGCGATGCCCGGTGCTCACGTTTGCGCGTATCGGGATGAGAGCAGTGCGCACGACGTCGCGTCATTGACAACAAGATGCATGTTTGTGATGGCGCCCCCTACGACGAGGAAATACCGATGAGGGCACAATGTGTAACACCCCTGGTGTTAAGCATGACTTTGCACTGCACATCATGAGCATAATCATATCATTTGCATCAAATCACATTCATGACATGCTTGGCCTTGCTGCTTGTTTGCAATGTATTCAAATTGTTTGACCTAGAAGTTAAGTAGTGAATTAGTATGCAAATGACTGTGGTTAGGACCTAAACATGTTTATTATGGTACTAGAGTCAATGTTTGCTTGGCCATGTGATTTCAAAATCATTTATTGCAAAATTTGGATTTAATTACCCTCTGTGTGATAATTGGCCTAAACTAAAAAGGGTAGCTACATTGCTTATCTCATGTTGGACCTTTAACAAAGTTTGCAAAGAAAAATATAAGGAGCAAACTTTGTGTTTTGACCATCTCATGAAAATGCTTGGAAGAGGTTCAAAAAGGTCAAAAACAGTTGCACATATATTAAAAGTTATTATTTTTAAAAATGGATTTTTGACCCAAATTCATACTTTCAAAAATAGGCCAAATTAGCTCCAACTTACTATGTATGGAATATTCTATTCATCGGGATGAACATTTTTTGTATTTGAAGTTTTTCTAGATTCGGCTTCATTTGGAAGGTGCAGCGCAAAAATGATTTTTGTTCATTTAAATAGGGGTGGGACCCACATGTCATCCTCACCTCCCCCTTCATCTCCTACCTCCAGCCACCGTGTACGGGACGCCACTCGCTGCGTGGAGCTCGTCCGCCGACCGTCCTCGCTGCCAGCTGTCCGGCCATCCAGAACAGGAAGCAGCCGCGCGGAGCCGCTCAGAGTGCGCCGCTCCCGCCGAGCCGGCCACCGCCCTCCTTGCCCCATCCTCGTGTGACACGCGGCCGCCGTCTGTCAGCTAGGGATGGCCCGTGCCTGATGCACCACACCAGGATGCCTTCTGACTGGGGTTAAGTGGTCAGGAAGACCATCCCACTCCACAGACGCCGCTCACTAGCTCATCCTCCTCCTCCTTCCTCGCCACAAGCAGCTGCGGCTGCGAGAGCCGCCATTGCTGCCGTCGCGTGCTTGCATCACTGACCCACCATGCCGATGCCTCATTTCCTCCCCAGCTCGCGCACACTGCTTCGCCATGGCCCTGGCCATCCCATGCGCACGATAATACCCGCCGTCGACCCTAGGTAAAGCCCAATCGGGCAAGGATTTCCATCCCCACGGCTCACTGGAACGCCACCGTGCTCAAGCCACTGTGATCAGTGCTGCTATGACCCCTTCCCTTGTTCTTCCATGCGCATCGGCATCGCCTTGTCGTACTGGTCATGGATTCGTAGCCGGGATGGACGACAGTGCCCCGAGCTGCCGCCTCACCACGTCGACTCGTCGCGGAACCGCGGGCTCCCGAGGCCGGCCACCTGGGGCATTCTCTGGCATGCAGGTACCACCATCGGATGCGCTGAGCCCCCACATCCCTCGCCGCCATTCGCAGGCGCCAGAGAGCCGCTGCCATGGTGGGAAACGCGAACCGCATCGTCTCCTTTGGTTTCCCCCAAGCAAGGACCTCGTCGGGGAATTTGAAGAAAGGTAGGGGTGTTGGTGCATAATCGCCAGACACATAGGTTCATAGATCTGGGCTCATGTAATTTTAGGAAAGTTTGGGGGCTTTTCGGCAAAAGTAACCGTCCCTGGGTCTATGGCAGGTAGGACCCAGCTGACGTCATCCGTGACGTCACGCAGACGTAATGCTGACGTCATCGCTGACGTCAGCGGGGTTAGATCTGGGTACAGATCTCGGGTGTACTTAGTGGTAGAATGTTTCTAGGTACGTTTGGGGTGCGCGTAGCATTTTCGGATCAGATTTTAAAAGAAAAATAATTTCCTAAATTGCTGATTAAATCTTGTAAAATTCATATCTCGAGTTCTAGGTCTTTGATTTGGGTGAAACCAATTTTGTTAGCTTCCTTGTGATGAGTACTATCTACTAAAAATATGAGATGCTATGTTTGAGGAACTTTTCTATATAGGTTTTATTTAAATTGATTTGTTGAAGTAAATGTTGAATATATTTAGAAATGCATAACTAATTGTAGAAAGCTCATAAAAATGTGATTCTTGTTTTTGGTCTTGTGTTGACATGCTCTATCTAGAAAAAATATATCATGTGTATGTTATTAGTAAAAATATAAAGTTGTAGTTCAAGTGCCATTAATTGCCTATTTCTTAGGAAATTCATAAATAGGTGATATATGCATGTTTTTGGGTTGATAATTTTTGTAGACTACTTATATACTATAAAGTAGCCCTTGGTGTAATGAAACTTGAGGTTGTGCATAGTTGGTAGTACAAAGTATTTTTAGGTCCATTTAATTTTGCTTGCCTTGTCATTTTTGTGTAGAAAAATTGGCTTATCCAATTGAGTTGAAATTTGGGTGGTAAGCTAGAGTTGATATGTATTAGCTCCTGTAATGTTATGAGATTTTTTTGAGAAGTAGAAATGGCAGCCCCTCTCATAACCATTCCTTAATAAGTATGAAGTCGGGTTAATTATTGAGCTAGTTAGTGCCATAAATATTTGTGGAGATGTGTGAGATGTACTTGAAGTAATGATGCTTTTGGTTTGATTCAGTTTGGAAGAATGGATACATTGGACTTTATAACTCCACCTATAATATATGGCAAGTGATAGCTAGTTGGTGTGTATGCATGACTTGGGTTATATGCTTATAATGTAGTAGTATAATGTGAGTGCATGTTGTTCTATGTAAGGCTAGCGTGATATTGGTTTATAGTGATTTGAATAGAGCTATAGTAAGTGACAATTAGAACCTAATAAATGTGCTAATGGGACTGTGTGTATGAGTAAGGGTCTTTGGCTTTACTGGCTTGTTTGCTGGTAACGATATGCTTGTTTGTAGTAGGGTAGTACATGTTCTTGAACGATGTTGACTACCTTGTAGAAGAGAATGCAGTAGATGACATGTGCTTATCTTTCTTGCTATTGGATAACATTGACTATCTTGTAGAAGTCATATGCAAGCATTCACGATCATCATCCTATTCTATGTGCATTCCTTGTATTCATACACCCATACGCATCATACAGGATCGCTAGCAGGACTGTACAAGCCGTGGAGCAAGGATCCAAAAGAGAAGTCCCGTAGGAAGCTCTCGCACAGGAGGTGTTGGGACTTGGATCGTCGACCTCTTTTTGGAAGGCAAGCCCCAGAGTATTTCTCCCTGTGGTTTGCCAAATTTAACTTGTGTCCTTTTATATGTTTCATGCATTAAGTTTTAGGTGTTTTATGATACCGTTGATGCATTACTTATATCCTTGTCCACCTTTATATATATATATATCATATACCCTGTTAGGTATAGGATCGACGAGTCTGCTTAGCCATGCTATAACTAGATCGGTAAAAGTCAGGTGATTTCCTATCATTCGTGAGTTATAGGTGGTGACTCATATGGATGGATATATGTTATGATGACATAACCTGTGGAGAAGTGATTTTGATCCCTGGTTAACCCTTTTCTCTTTGTGTTTTCTTGACAGGTTGGCCAAGTTTCGATCCCGACGAGCCGGCCTCTGCTCCTGACCGCCGACTCCAGGGAGCTGAATCACTTGCGGGACCAGCGCCAGTGAGAGAGGAACACACGTTGGAGTACCCGCCATATAAGAAATGACAAGAAGAGGAGGAGAGTGGAAAGGGGAGAGGAGGTGTCTAAGTATGAGGAGGACATCGATGATGAGGAGGAGGCCAAGGCTTATAAGGCGGCACGGGATGAGATTTTGACGGCTTGCGTGGCGGATCCCCAGGTCGGTGAGGGTTCATCAGCTCAAGACGGGTCACCTTAGGTTGCGACACCTCGACCCTCGACAGTGACCCTGCCTGTGGGCGGCTCATCGGCTCCAGCGCCCGTGGCGCTTGTCATCACGGTCGCGGCGGCCCTCGACACAGCGTTCGACGTAGCTCTTGGCTTAAGGGCTGTGTCATCTTCGTCCCAGCCAGGCACTCAGCTGAGGGACGGGAAGGGTCCCGCCACGGGAGGCCCCTCTTCCTCCCGGAAGCAGGGTGCATCCCTCCTCGGCTCCTTGCTTTGGCCCAGTCCTTCCAAGAGGGTCTCCCATGCACCGTTGTGAGTTTCCTTCTTGTCGCCCCTTGGCCGGCTTGCTTTGGTTTTTTCATATTTTTGTTTCAAGACCTATGCTCCTTTTCAGCCGAGGAGGAGGTAGCGTTGCCCTGGTATTGGCGGTCCTTATCAACAAATTTATACCGCCAACATAGGATCAAAAAGGGAGAATTATGTACTCTTATACACATATAACATGTACTACTGACCTAGTTCCACTTGTACCGGAGATTTCATATGCTATGCAGGAAATACAACAAAAACAAGTGCGAACGTGATGAAAAGGTGCTTTCCAGAGAAGCGTAGAATCAACCACAAGGTGGAAAAGCCTTCTCGGGGTCTAGATGGGCCAAACCCACCACGGGGGAGTGATCTAGGCCCATCCAGGAGGTCTCCCCCCCGAAGTCGGTCAGGGGGAGGCTCCTCCCAGGGTCGGGCGACCTGGGGGTCGGGAACCCCTCCCCTGACTGCCTCTCGGGCCCAGCTACAGATGTCAGCACATTGAAGACCAGGGGAGGACGGTGTGGGGTGGATTTGCCTATTATGCCCTCCAACCGACCTGTAGCTGCTATAAAAGAGGAGGAGGGGCTCTCTCTCTCACACACACACTCATTTGGAGCATTCCCTCTCTCCCTCACTTGTTGCTTTTGCTAGTCACTTAGTGTTAGATTTGGAACAAGGAAGAGCTACATGGAGGGCTTGTCTCCTTGGGAAGAAGAGCAACTCTTGGTAATATTTTCAATATGAGTTCTTCCTTTTGCAAGTCCTTTCTTCTTATATGTAGCATCTGTTAAGAACTAGAGTATAGTTGTGAGCATGATATATTCCATGAGTATGAACTAGAATATAGTACATATGAGAATAGTTCATCATGTTCATATGAGTTCTTAATTGTTCGTATGATATATGAGAATAGAGGTGTAGATTGGAATGGAGTAAAGGTTTGTAGTACCTTCGGGTTTGCTCTAGTCCCAGCTCGTCCATCCGTAGGGTGGGAGTCCGTGGGGGACCTGAGTAGCTCCTTAGTATGCGGACATGGTGTCCAAATGCGAGGGAACCTACGAATATGACAACATGCCATGGTTGAGGGGTAGGCGGCAGGTGGTGACAGCCCTATCCGTCCATCGTATCCCCCACGTTCGTATGTTGTGTAGGAGTTCGTAAATGCCTCCATTGGCTGGCAGACCAACTGTAGAGGTCGCCCTTTTACTCCAGACCTTGACATGCTTCCTGCTTGTATAACATGTGACATTAAATGTTCATGCACGCTACATAGGATGATCCTGCTCCACTTAGGTTATTCTTTCATTCTTTGTAGTATTTTACTTTTATCCTTGGGATTGCTCTTGTGTGTGTCCACTATCTACGAACCATATTGCTTACCCCCGTATAGCAGTAATTGACCATTTCTATGAATGAAGTCATAACAACATATCCATGCTAGAGTCAACACTACATCATATGCCTTCCTTTGGGAAAATATAAATACGATAACCCTGATAATACTTCTGGGTGAAATGCTACAGCGATAGATCCATGTGCTTGTAGATATTCATCTTTAAAGGTTAAGATCTATCACACCGGCGTTTCCAGCATAACTGCTAGAGATAGGTTTCACACCCGTTTTTAGTGGTTGCGCTAAGAAACGCCAACAAGCATTTCTGGCGCCGTTGCCGGGGATGGACTTAAACCTCCATACTTGGTGATTGCGCTAAGAAATGCCAAGAAGCATTTCTAGCGCCGTTGCCGGGGAAGGCATTGATAAAATGAATCTAGCTTAAGCATGGATATGTTGTGACTTCAGGAGAAATGACCTTTGCTATACAGGCTAACTTGTATGTTTTCTCCTGTTGTGGATGAAAATAGAATAGTGTATGTCTGGTTTCTCCCTGCTGGAAAACTTCATCGAAAATCCAGAGGCACTCCTAAGGAAGAACAAGTCTCGTACTTCTTCTTCTTCTTCTGCCACTCCACCGACAGAAGAACTAGTCATCCTCGCATCATTCGAACTTAACAAAATGGCCCAGAAGTCACTCTGCGAGTTCTCCATCCCCGCGGTTGCCAACGTGCCCACCGGGCCCGTTGTCGACCTTGGTGACAAGAACTTCAAACTTAGGACCAGGCTGATCACCATGGTGCAGACAAGTCCATTCTGTGGACTACCCAATGAGGATGCCAGCGCCCACTTGCAGCATTTCCTTGAACTCTGCGACACAATCGTCATCAAGGACGTCGCAGTTGATGCTATTAGGCTACGCTATTTCCGTTTTCCCTCATGGGGAAGGCGAAGACATGGTTTTACAAGGACAAGGATGCTGTGAGCACCTAGAGCAAATGCTCCACGGCATTCCTCGCTAAATTCTTCCCCAAGGGCAAAACCAATGCCCCGAGGAAAGAATCGCCAACTCCCAACAAACCCAGATGGAACCCATCCCAGAAGCATGGGAGCGGCTGCAAGAATACATGCAAGCATGCCCTCACCATGGCATGGAAGATTGGCTGGTGCTCTAGAACTTTTATAATGGGCTAACACCCATGTCAAAAGGGCACCTTGACGCCGCGGCTGGCGGTGCATTCCTATCACTAAACGTTAATAACGCTACGGCGTTAATTAACAAAAAGGTGGAAAATCAAGCTTGGGGGGAAGAAAGAGCCCCAGCTAAAGCACAAAAAGGCATGTATACCATGAAGGAGACGGATATGCTGGCCGCAAAAATAGACTTGCTCCTCAATAAGTTTGACGAGCGTGCCACCTGTTGGGGGCAGGGGTGGAATTTGCCACCCCATCCCCCATTGTCGCACGTCTCACCTAATGTATTTTGTTGTAGGTAAAGCCGAAAGTGCGGTCTCCGCTACACATTCGGTGCCCGGTGCCGGACAGCCGCAATCGGCATGGATGAGGCCGAAAGCGCAGGGCCCGCTGTGCTTTCGGCACATGGCGCTGGACAGCCGCAAGCGGCACCGATGGAACTGGATGCGCAGGACCCGTTGCGCATTCGGGGAGTCCCTTCCTGTGAGAAGCCTGGGAGGAACCCGGATGCGTGGGAGGCACCGCATGTCCGGGGCCAGAGCCACCGTTAACGCCCGATGTCATCAAAGGCAGTACGAGTGCTAGCCTCACGGATGCCGGGCGCGTCGTGGGTTTGAAGTTGGGGATCAAGTCTACCTCAAAGTATCCCCGCTTCGAGGTTCCATCAGGTTCAGTGTGAAAGGGAAGCTTGCACCGAGATATATTGGCCCCTACCGAATCAGCGAGAGGATTGGGACACTTGCTTACAGAATTGAGCTACCACCCGGGCTGTCAGGTGTGCACCCCGTGTTTCATGTGTCACAACTGCGTAAGTGCTTGAGGTTGCCAGATGTAGAAGAAGTCCCGCCAGAAGCACTAGACCTACAAAGCACGCTTGGGTACAAAGGGCATCCCACCAAAATTCTGGGTTGGGACACCAAAGAAACTCGCAGCTAGCTTCCATTCCTATGTGCAAGGTTCAATGGAGCAACCACACTTTGAACGTGAAGCTACTTGGGAGATGGAGTCCGACCTACGTGTGCAGTATCCTTACCTCTTTGATGATGGGTACGTTACCCTCTAAATCTCGGGGATGAGATTCTCATAAGGGGGTAGGACTGTAACAACCCAAAAAATGCAACTACAAAATTTTTTCTAAAACCTATGAGTGGTGTTGTGACATGTAGATAAAAACCTAAAAGACTTACCTAGCAAGCCCACTTGGTGCATCTTCACCTTGCATTCATATCATCATATGTATTAAAGTTTGGCAAGTAAACCATTTATGTACACCTATTTATCATTATGTGATTTGGCTTTTATTTGGTTTTCCATTGTATTGATTAATAAACCAACCAACACATAGTTATATAAATAGATATTCAATATAAAATATTGTTAAGGGAGTAATACCCTAACCTAGCCTATGATCACCTAAGACCACCATGCAAATTTTATACATGAGACAAGGCATCAAACCTATACATACATATATATATGAAAAACCAAAATGGAAAAGGGAAAGGAAATAGATGAGTAATGGAAAAGACCAATGAAGCCACCGATCGGCCCGGCCGCTACTCCACTCATTCTCTTTCCTCCCTACAGCCCATGCCAGTCAAACCGGCCCGAAGACCCTGGCCCGCGAACTCCCTTCTCCCCTTCACTTCCTGCCCACTCGGCCCAACTCGGCAGGCCTGCCTGCACCCCACGCTCGCCACCGCAAGCAAGACGGCCCAAGTCCGTGGCCCAGTCCGTGGAAGCGCCTGCCGGGACTTACCTTCCCCGCGTCACGACGAAGCAGCCACGCAGGACACCGCCACATGGGACCCACTTGTCATATGCTTCCCCTTGGTCCCCCCGAACTCCCCTGCTTTTTGACCGGGAAGCGGGACAGCGTAGCCACCACGCTACCTCTCCATCCATTTGATCCGTGCCTACAACGCATCGATGCTCACCCATGTGGCGGTCCTTATCGACGATTTTATACCGCCAATTAGACATGAAAAAGGGTGAATTATATATTCCTATATGCATATACTTTTACAACTAACCCAAATCCACGTGCACTAGGAAATATACTGTCATTGCAGGAATCAATAAAAAGTGCTGGGATTATACAGCAAAAAGGCGCTTTCTGGTTCGCGCCAAACCAACTCAAGTGAAGCCAGGCCACCTCGGGACCCGAGAATGGGCCAAAACACCGAACCACCACGGCCCGGAGCCCGAGGAGAACCGACCACGCGAAGGCGGTCGTGGCGGCGGCACCCTCGCGCGGCCGCGCGAGGCGCGCTCGCGCCACCCAAACCGCCAGTGGGGCCGGCCGGCCGAGGCGGTTCCTTAATGACGACAGAGGAGGGCGGTGCGCCGGTGTACTCGCCAAATCGCTCAAACCGACCTCCTCACACATATAAAAGGGGAGAAGAATTGGTTTTACAACACACACATTCATTTTGGCCTCTCTCTCCCTCACCTCCACTTGTTCCTTAGCTTAGTACTAGTAGGATTGGAGCTAGGAGAGCTACCAAGGAGAGCTTGTCTCCTAGGAAGAAGAAATATTTCTTGGTAATCATATATGGATTGTTCTTCCTTGTTCAAGTTCTCGTTCTTTATATATTGCTTAGCGTATGAACTAGAGCTTAGTCTTGATCATGTTTATGTTGATACATATGAACTAGAGCAAAGTTCATATGATCAGCTCATAACATGTTCATCCCTGTTCTTCATCGTTCATATGTTTTATAGAATTAGAGTCCACGATGAGAATGAAGTAACGGTTCGATGTTCTTTCGGGTTTGCCTATGTTCTAGCTCGTCCATCCGTATGGTGGGAGTCCTGGGGGAGCATAGGTAGTTCTCTAGTATGCGGACGTGGTGTCCGGATATGAGAGGGCCTTCGAATATGACGGCATGCCACGATTGAGGGATAGGCGGCGGGGTGACAAACCCCGTCCGTCCTCGTAATCCCCACGTCTCGTATGTCGTGTAGGAGTTCGTAAATGCCTCTATCGTCACGGCAGAGACCACTGCGGGGTCTCCCCGTTACTCTAGGCTCGACTTGTCTCTAGTCCCGTATGACGTATGACTTAGCCGTTCTATGCTTAGCCGTATACGACCAACCAGCTCCCGTAGATTTATTCTTTATTCTTTCCGTTACTTTTATTCCTTATTTCTCTTTATCGTTGAGTGAGGTCCAAGTGTGTGTCCACTATCCTCAAATTACCATTTATCTTACCCCTACATTGCACTAAAGCTTATTTCAATGATATGAAGTTCCATATCCATGTGCTAGAGATATTTTACACCATGCCTTCCCTTGGGAAAATATAAATAACGATACCCTGAGAATACTCCCCGGGTGAAATGCTACAATGATAGATCCGTGCGCTTGCGGATAATATCTTTAGAACACGACTATCACTGGCGTTTCTTGGTGTGACCACCGGGATGTAACAATTCTAGTGATTGCGCTAAGAAATGCCAACAAGCATTTCGGCGCCGTTGCTTGGGAAGGCATTGGTTAAAATACTCTAGCATGGCATGGATATAACTTCATTAGAAATAGCCCGAGTCTATGCAGCTAACTTTTATGTTTTCTCCTGTTATGGCTGAAAACAGATAGTGTATGTCCGGTTTCTCCCCGCGACAATTTCCATCCAAATCCGGAGGCACTCCTAAGGAAGAAGAAGCCTAGAGCTACTTCTTCTTCGCTACTCCGTCGCGCCGAACCGGTCATCGCCGCACCATCGAACCATCCCGATGGCTCGAAGACTCTCCGCGAGTTCTCGTCCCGGCTGTTGCCAACGTACCCACCGGGCCCGTTGTTAACATGGCGGACAAAAAATTCGAGCTAAGGACTGGCCTGATCACCATGGTGCAGGGGATCCCGTTTTGCGGACTCCCCAATGAGGATGCGAACGCTCACTTAAAGCGTTTCCCGGAGCTCGTGACACCGTCGCCATCAAGGACATTGAAGGCGACGTCATCGGGCTCCACTTGCTTCCCCTTCTCCCTTGTGGGGAAGGCAAAACAAGGGTTTTACAAGGACAAAGAGGCCGTGAGCACATGGGGCAAATGCTCCACAAAGATTCCTCGCAAAGTTCTTCCCCATAGGCAAAACAAACGCCCTGAGGGGAAGAATTGCCAATTTCCAGCAAACGCAGATGGAACCCATTCTTGAAGCTTGGGAAAAACTTCAAAGCTTTATCCTAGACTCGTCCTCATCATGGGATGGAGGAATGGCCGGTGCTCCAAAACTTTACAATGGGCTCACGCCCATTTCAAAAGGGCACCTCAACGCCGCGGGCCGGAGGCGCATTTCTATCACTCACTGTTGATAACGCTACGGCGTTAATCAACAAAATGGTAGAAAATTAAGCTTGGGGGGAAGAAAAGGCCCCAACCAAGCAACAAAAAGGCACGCACCCTGTAAAGGAGACAGAGGCGCTTGCCGCTAAAATAGACCTGCTCTTGCAAAAGTTCGACGAGAGGGCCGCCGGAGACACATCCGGCACCGTTAAAGCTATAGAATCTCGCACAACATGCGAGGTCTGTGGCAATGACGGACATTCGAGGAATGATTGCCCCAAAACCCGTGAAGAAGCTGCATACATCAACAACGGGTATCGTCAACAGCAAGGAGGTAATAATGGATGGAACAATCAGTCCCGTCCACAATATCAAGGTAATTCGAATTACTCTTCCAATTACAATTCGAATCAGCCTACTCTCAAAGATTTAGTCCTTGGCCAAGCTAAGATCAACGAAAACCTTACCAAAAAGATGCTGGCCAATGACAAAATCTTAGAGAGTATTAGTACCAAGACAGTAAGGTTTAACTTCCCGCCGTTAAGAATCAGTTGAGCTTTAACAAAATGATAGAAAGGCGTTTAGCTCAAATTGCTTCGATGTTCCTGTTGATCCCAATGGTAAAACATTGGATCAAGCCGCTAGTACTTTTGAAAATATTAATTCCGTGACCACGAGAGGCGGTAAGGCCACTCGCGATCGACCATATCCTAAACAAGCAGCTAGGAAGCAAGCGGTGCCACGGCAAGAAGAACCTTCATCACCCGAACCTCAAGGCGGCGCACGTGGACAACTCGGATTATCCGGACACTACACATCCGGGCGTTCGCCACGAGGACCGGAAACAAGCCGTGAATGATCGGTTCGCTCGATTTGTTGAGATGGTCGAGAAAGTACATGTGAGCGTTCCGCTCATGGACGTCTTACATGTACCTTCTTATGCCAAATATATCAAAGACATCATCAACAACAAGTGACCACCGCCATCCACACCGTGGTCAACCGATGCAAGAGTGCAACGGCAATCCTCAATCACTTACCCGAGAGAAGAAAAGGACCCCGGATGCCCCACTATCACTTGCTCCATTGGAGGGCAACAGTTTGACCACGCACTCGTGATCTTGGTTCCAGCGGTGTCATGCCCAAGACGGTATTCGACCAATTGAATTATACACTACTGTCACCAACAACGATCACACTCCAATTGGCCGACTCCTCCTTACGCTACCCAAATAGGAATAGCCGAAGATATTCCCGTAAAGATCCGAGGATACTTCGTCCCAGTGGACTTCGTGGTGCTCGACATGGAGGCCACCAAAGAATCACCGCTCATCTTGGGACGACCATTCCTCGCACCGCTGGAGCACGATTGATGTTGGAGCCGGAGAAATGCTGGTTCAACATCAATGGGAATGAGGAGAAGTTACGCTTCCGGCCAAGGAAGACGGAGGAGTGCAACATGATTCGCATCGTATGAGCCAACCACAAGGGAGGTCACGGAAGTTGAAATCCGACCTCATGGTGCGAATCGAATTCCCAATATTATCTGGGAACAAAGGCCAGAGCCGCAAGCCAAGACCCTTAAACCCAAGAAAGAAGCAAAGGATATCCAGGAACGAAAACAAAAGAAAAAGAAAGAGCAGGAGCTGAAACAAAAAGAAAAGAAGGAGCAAAGAACTCCCTAGAAAGAAAAGAAGAAAGCTCCTGCAGAAGAAACAAAGCCAAAAGTTGTTCCTGCACAACCAAAGAAAGAGAAGAACAAGGGCAAGGCTCCGGCCCAAGAAAAAGTGGAACCCAAGGCAAAATTAATTCCACTCAAAACCTCTGGGGCACCAAAACTAGTCCCCAAAGAGGAGACGAAGGTGTTAAAGGTGGACAAAACTTCCACACCTCCAAAAGAGGACGATCAACCACCATCCTCACCAAACGTCGCCACACCACCAAAGAAGAAAATGGTGTGGAAACCCAAGCGAGCATTCCCATCTACTTCTCCCGAGACGGATGTCCCATCATCAAGCTCAAACCGAGCGAAAGGGAGAAAGTCTCGCTACACGGACTATAAACAAGTGAGCCCCCGACCGACAGATAACCGGTAAGTTATCTTTTTATAAATATATTAATTATTCATTTATTCTTACATAGTCTCTGTCAAAATAAAGTTCTATCTTGCTATCCCCTTCCTGCTTAGTTTGATGTTTTGGAATGTGTTTAAGCTTAGCATGTTCCATAGACTCGTAGCTTGAGCATGGTGCTTAGGTTGCTAGTTTACCTTGGTCAATATTGTTGATCATTGAGACAGATTTCTAGCAGAAACATTGGTAGTTTGCTATGAGCTAACCCTTGCAGGATGATCCTCAATCATAAGGAAGTCCTGAAGACAGCTCAAAATAAAATAAAATAATTCACCACCTCAGAAATTTTTTTTTAGGGGCTCCGTTTCCAAGCAAGCTTGGGGGAGGACCCCAATAAGAGGTATGTACTTTACTAACGCTTACGTATATAAAAAAATGCTTCGTCATCTCCTATATATATGTCATAGAAATATTTGATTCTACCCTAGTTGAAATGATGAAAAGTTGCTCTGTCTCGTGACTCGCTTGTACCTTGTTTATAATCAAGCTTTCTCTAAAGTTTGAGTTTTTCGGCTAAAACGTGTCATCTTTGAAAGCTTGAGATTAGTGGGTTGCATAGGCTAGATCTTGTCTAAGTTATTGCCGGGTATGATATAGTGCCACGAGCAATGCTATGACTCTACCTTGAGTGAAAACCCGACTTCCGGAGTCTTATTTTCAAAATAATCAAAACAAAAGTTCCTCAATGATTTTGAAATTCCTACCAAGGCCATATGACGTAGTCAATCTCGTGCAAAACCAGTTGTCATATGCTGCTTGATTGATCACTAAAGTCTCGCAACCTCCGCAAGATTATGGTCTTACACTCACGATTGAGATTCACTTGCACCCACCAAATAAATTTGCCGACCCGTACAATCGCGAGTTGCGCAACCTAACTTTTCATCCAATCCACCAAAAACGCCAACTCTTGACCCTAGAGTTGTGCACCCTCTTCGCCAAATAAAGTATGCCGACTCTTATACCGAGAATCGCGCATCCATCATCCATAAAAAAAAAAACTACTCCTCGCTTTTTATCATGACTTCTTCCCGCCAAAATTCTACATCGTACACCAAAGAGAGTATTGGGCATTATCATCCTTGTAAAAAAAAATGTGCCAAGAGGCAACAATAAATTTCCAAAGTAGATAAACGGGAATTTCAGTAAGTCTCCCGTTCAAAAAAAAAGAGAGAGAAAGAAAAAGGAAGAAAAGATGAAAGAAAAGAAAGATCTTAGTTTTTCCCTTGTCCAGCCCATACTCTCTCAAAATTTCCTTTGCCACTAAGGAGTCATGACGCATGGAGTACCAAAAATATTTAGAATTAGGAATCATTCACCCTCTCACACACTTGCACAAATCTCAATCGAGTGTATGGTCTTAATCTTCGGATGGTTCGATTCTTGACTTTACACATTTTTCTTTGTGATCCAAGCATGCCCACCTTTCTTACCTACCTAAAACTCCACCTTCAGCCATAGTAGTAGGTTAGAAAGAAAGGCAAAACCACAATGCCTTTGGTGAGGTATAAACACTCTTGAGCGACTGAGAGAATCATTCGAGGAACTTGAGTTTCTTTTACAAAACTTTCAAAACCTCCGGAAAATTGGTTGATCTTAGGAAGACGATAAGCAACGCTTGTGAATCTGTTCTATCTTGCAATTTCCTAAGACTCGAGAAAGCTGGAAAGCCCCGCTTGTCTTGAAGCAATAACAGGGTGAGCGGTCGTGCCGAATTATTCAAATCTTAGTAGAAATCTTGCTTATACGTTTGGTACATTTGATTCATGATCGGCATAGTAGCAACTCCTGATCAACAACCTAAGGCTGAGCTTTGCTCGGGACGAGCAAAGGGTAAGCTTGGGGGATCTTGTTGGCGGTCCTTATCGATGATTTTATACCGCCAATTAGACATGAAAAAGGGTGAATTATATATATTCCTATATGCATATACTTTTACAACTAACCCAAATCCACGTGCACTAGGAAATATACACATTGTAGGAATCAATAAAAGTGCGGATGATACAAATAAAAGGCGCTTTCGGTTCGCGCCAAACCAACTCAAGTGAAGCCGAGCCACCTCGGGACCCGAGAATGGGCCAAAACACTGAACCACCATGGCCCAGGCCCAGAGGAGAACCGACCACGCGAAGGCGGTCGGGGGCGGCGGCACCCTGGCGCGGCCGCGCCAGGGGCGCGCTCGCGCCACCCCAACTGGCAGGTGGGGCCGGCCGGCTGGAGGCGGTTCCTTAATGACAGAGGAGGGCGGTGCGCTGGTGTACCTGCCAAATCAGGCTCAAACCGACCTCCTCACACATATAAAAGGGGAGAAGAATTGGTTTTACAACACACATATTCATTTTGGCCTCTCTCTCCCTCACCTCCACTTGTTCCTTAGCTTAGTACTAGTAGGATTGGAGCTAGGAGAGCTACCAAGGAGAGCTTGTCTCCTAGGAAGAAGAAATATTTCTTGGTAATCATATATGGATTGTTCTTCCTTGTTCAAGTTCTCGTTCTTTATATATTGCTTAGCGTATGAACTAGAGCTTAGTCTTGATCATGTTTATGTTGATACATATGAACTAGAGCAAAGTTCATATGATCAGCTCATAACATGTTCATCCCTGTTCTTCATCGTTCATATGTTTTATAGAATTAGAGTCCACGATGAGAATGAAGTAACGGTTCGATGTTCTTTCGGGTTTGCCTATGTTCTAGCTTGTTCATCCATAGGGTGGGAGTCCTGGGGGAGCATAGGTAGTTCTCTAGTATGCGGACGTGGTGTCCGGATACGAGAGGGCCTTCGAATATGACGGCATGCCACGGTTGAGGGGTAGGCGGCAGGTGGTGACAGCCCTGTCCGTCCCTCGTAATCCCCCACGTCCGTATGTATTGTAGGAGTTCGTAAATGCCTCTATCGGCTGGCAGACCAGCTGCGGGGGTCTCCCTGTTACTCTAGGCTCTGACTTGTCTCTAGTCCTGTATGACGTATGACTTAGCTGTTCTATGCTTAGCTGTATACGACCAACCAGCTCCTGTAGATTTATTCTTTATTCTTTTCATTACTTTTATTCCTTATTTCTCTTTATCCTTGAGTGAGGTCCAAGTGTGTGTCCACTATCCTCAAATTACCGTTTATCTTACCCCCGCATAGCACTAAAGCTTATTTCAATGATATGAAGTTCCATATCCATGTGCTAGAGATATTTTACACCATGCGTTCCCTTGTGAAAATATAAATAACGATACCCCCGAGAATACTCCCGGGTGAAATGCTACAATGATAGATCCGTGCACTCGCGGATAATATCTTTAGAACACGACTATCACCTGGCGTTTCTTGGTGTGACCACTGGGATGTAACAATTCTAGTGATTGCGCTAAGAAATGCCAACACCAGCGTTGACACCTAGGCCGACCAAGCCCCGACAACTCTGACACGGATGCCTGCAGCCGCGAGCATTTTTCACCCGCCCGCGCGCTGCCGCCTTGCTACTCCCCACTGACACCCTGCCCCGCACGACCTCCACCACGACGTGGCATGACCCCAAACCGCCGGATCACGCCAACGCCCGGATCGCCGTTCACGCCACCTATCACGCCGCCGCCGGCCTATATAATGGAGCCCCGATGCCCTAGGGTTTTCCCCATCCGCCGCCGCCGCTTGTGGCCTTGCGAGCTACCACTAGCCACCCCTAATTCGGAGTAAGAAGGGGGAGGAAGGAGAAGAAGGGGGTAGGAAGGAGAAGAAGGACGCCGGTGAGCTGCCGGGCGTGAAGGGAAGAAGTTCACCGGAGGAGGAGACGCTGCCGCTGCCGAGACTGTACCGCGAGCCGCTGCTACTCCGTCATCAACCTCACCGTCGACTACGCACCGCCGAAGATGAACCACACCTCCACTGACTCTTCACACGCCGGTGAGAAACACACGCCGCCGCCACTCTTCCTTCCTCCTCTGCCCTGCTTGTCGTGGTCATGGCGCCACCGACACGTAGACCAAGGCCATCTCCGGCCCCATGGACACACGAGCACACGCACGCACTCGACCGGCCCCTAGCCACCTGGTACCATGGCGTCAGAGGATGCCGGAACGGACCTACTGCCCTGAGCTCTCGCCGTGGCCATGTCCTGCCGCAGCGAGGCGTTCCCCTAGCCCAGCCATAGACGTTGTGTCGACGAGATCGCCACCACGGATGCGCATCGTCACGATACACCCCGTGCGCACCCTCGCGACCAAGGAAGCGCGCCCAGCCAGTCCCTTGCCTGACCATGCTGGCGCGGGAGTGCCCCAGAGCGCCGCCGTGGCGCGCAGTAGCTGGCCGACTCCGACCAGCCCGCGTCACGAGGACTAGACGCCAGGCTCCACCTCGAACCACCGCAACTAGCCGTGTAGAAGATGGGACCCAGAGACCCCGCCTGGACGCCTGAGTTGAACGACGCCATTTCGCCGGAGTACCACCACGGCCCGCGTCGTGGTGCGGACTCTGCCGTGATTGATGGTCGCCGCCGTTGAGCCGTCCACCCCTAGGGAGACCCCAATCGACCGGCAGAAGCACTAATTGGAAGAAAGGCCAGCCCTGCCCTCGGTTGCCGCACGCTCGTGGCGCCGGCGAGCTGCCACCGTGGTCGGCTATACTGGGGTGGACCGTCGGACCTCCAACCTACCTCTACGGCGTCGCCTAGAGTCCCTGGAGCGTAGGCGCTCGTCCGTTCTGGCCGGAGAGCACCATGGTGCTCACGTGAGTGACCTTGCCGCTGGCGTCCATGCTCGTTGTGGCAGGAATTGGAGAGGAGATGGGGAGAAGAAGATGGAGTTGGCGTGCTGCTCATGGACGTGGATCTTGTGAACTCAGCGACTGACAGCGGACCCCACCATTTTGTGTCCACCGTGAGCCATAGCGGTGAACCACTGTGCCCTGCGGCCTTAACCTCGTGGACCTAGACTACGTGGACCTAGAGAAGAGCCAAGGAGATGGACATGGTCCACGACAGACCACGCTGTGGTCTATAGACCCCGAGCACATAGCCCACCATGGACCGGCCGGTAACCAGCGGCCATGGACTCGGCCCATTGGGAGCCCAAACGCAGACGTGGCAGCACAGCAGTGAGACACATGGCGGGCCAGCCCGGCCCATCCGGCCCATGTCCGACCCACCAGGCCCACTCGCGGCCCATTAACGGCCCATGCTCAGCGTTGACCGGTCAACGCTGACGTCAGCATGGGTCCCACTGGTCAGCGGTGACGTCAGCCGCCACGTCACCACTTTCTGCCACATCAGCAGTGACGTCATCGGGACCCACAGTGCCACCTGGACGAGACCAGAAGCTGACACGTGTCACGTCAGGAATATTTCAGCCATTTTTCTTTTTCAAAAAATAGAATAAACTTCAGAAATTCATAACTAATTCATACGAGCTCCAAAAATGATGATGTTTATATGGAAATTCATCTAAAATCAAGCCCTATGTCATAAGCCATTCTATGTGTGCATTTGGATCTTTTTGCAATTCATTTATTCTTTGTGCAAACTCTATAGGGTCACTAACGCGACCAATATGTCTCGTTTCAGAGTCGGGCGAGGAACTGTCTGACGAGGATCGCGAGTACCAGGAGGAGCTCGGTGACGACTACACAGAAGGTGCCACATCTCACCCACCCTCGTAGATCCTATTACGCATGGCTAATGATTAGATCTGCTAGTGCTTTATATTTCTGTTATAAGTAACCTATGCTAGGATTGCATGGTAGAAATTACTTGTTGGCCACTACCTTGACGCAACCTTACTCCTGCTCTCCCGCTGATAGGCTAGACGCACATTCGTTACTTGCTGCTATTTACTACTTCTACTACGCTTTATATCCTTGATGTGATGCATGGTGGAAACCACTATTTATATGGACTAAGGCACGTGGTGCCGCAATGGATAACCCTGGGAGAGAGTGCTACGTGAGTCTTGGGTGCGTGGAGGTGAGGGTTGTGTCGACCGAGCTGGGATATACGACGAGCTTATGGAGCGAGTCTTGCCCTGGGATGGACTGGACGTTCCTGTGCGAGTACCTGTGGTGGGTAAACCTGTGGACGGGGAAACCCTGAGTGTGAGCTTTTCGTGGGCCGCTCAGGGAGAGAGTGCTGTGGTGGCACCCGAACAGTAACCCTGATGGAGACATCCCGGCTTGGTCATCCCTAAGGATTTACTAGTACTCAGTTTCTTCAGGACTCCTTTACGGACCACACGCTCCTTGTAATGGGGAGATGGTTGGACTACTTGGTAGCACGGTGCCACTACTGCTAGGCGAGCGGTGTTAGGGAGGTATGGGTATGCGATGGACTCACACCCTTTAGAGACGTATAAACGCGTAACCCGGCATGGTTCATGACTTCACAGTTTTAGCACCCAGAAGTACTTGGGGCGTTCCAGAGCTGAGAGGTAGGGTGGCATCGTTCTATTATAGCAAGCAGCCGGTATCGCCTAGGTGAGCGCTCGCCGATGAGGGTGATCTTGTGAGAAGTAAAACCTCTGCAGAGTGTCTGGTTGATCGATCGATACATAAGCCTACTTGTAGGCTATGGACCTATCCTGTGTTCTGCCTCACTAGATAGAGAGATGAGTCTTCTTTTCTTCCCCCTGGTATGGTGTTGGGTTTGAGAATGGTCTTCCGGTCGTGGACCGTTGAGACGGGCCGAGAGGGTGTCGGCCTTAGTCGCCCTATGAGGATGAGATTGGGATGATGATGGATTGGTGTGGGATATGGGGTGGTGTGTGGGAATGATGTTAAACCTGATGAACATAATTATATACTTGTTATAATTAAAACTTGACCAACGCTGCATAGGAAACTACAGCCCATACATAGGTCTCTTTGATTATATCCTTATTTACATCCAATTCCACCAAAGCAATGCATAGGGTGAGAGTGGCCAGTACATATCGTACTGATACTTTGGCACACAGGTTTAGATGGTTCGTACTACTCCGACGAGTACTCTGACTGAGGGTTTCGTTTCTACGCTCGAGTCGATGGAGTTGAAAGTCTTCCGCATCCCCAAGCTGTTCCAGTTGCTTTATGTTTCATGAATTTCCGCCAGTGTGGCGATGTAATAAATTATTGTAATTCTGTACTATGTACTCTCTTTTAATCGTTGTTTGAATTTGGTACTCAACTGGAATTCGGGTAATGTGATTTAAATGGTCATATTACACTTCAATCTGTGGATTTCCCATCGCGTAAAATAGGTTGTTTCAGTTGGTATCAGCTCCCTACTTGACCTTAGGAAGAACCCCGTAGAAATGGACGTTAGAACAGGACAAGCCAGTTCTTTCTTTTGGTTATATACCGACCCTGCATTACTTTTTATGCAAGGCTTCTCTATTTATTACTGAGTTGCTGACCAAATTTCCCATGGAAACATGCAGATGTCGATGTTCACGGAGTTTCCGCCTCTTCAACCACTACCTGCCCCTAAAACCGCCAGGCTTACCTATGTCGGAGAGCTGTTCAGTGGCTTTGCGACACCTCTTCGTCAAGTCCTCACAGCCCTGGGAGTGCCCGTTGAGCAGCTAAAGTACACTTGCACAGGGAAGCCCGACCAGCAAGGTGGGATCGAGGGGTACGTTGTCACTCACCTGGAGGTCCCAGCCAGTACGACACTACCCTCTGTTCCAGATTTCACGAAGATGACCATCGAGGATTCAGTTGAGGAAGGAATTCAATCAGTCTCCCTGCTAGCCCTCCGCACAGTAATGAGAGATGCTCATGCACACATAAAGACAACTGAGTTTCGCCTACTACCTCAAGCTCGTGACCCCAACCTCACCCCCTTGGGACAGATCTTCAAGATCAGCGAGATCGTCCAAGCTGAAGATGACCCTTGCCTTCGCACCTCTGCTTACCACATGCTCGACCAAGCGAAGTACATTGACAAGCTAGAGGAGAAGCGTTGTCACGATCGAGGCATCGTGATGGACTTGCAGGAGCAGCTCAAGGAGGAAGTCCAGAACTACCACAAACAATAGAAGGTGACCCAAGACCTACTCCAAGTGATGGAACGTCGTGAGAAGAACCACAAGGCTGAGATAGCCGACTTGCAGTACAAGACGGCGGACATTGGCAATGGCAACTACTACCTAGACTGCAGGGTCTTAGGACTACAGAGGGACCTCAGGGAGAGGAGTGCAGCCTTAGCTTGAGAACAAGAATAGGCAAGAAGCTATGGAGTGAAGATGCAAACCCTCCAGGATCGAGTCCAAGTCTTGGAAGAAGAGCTCAAAGACATGAGAGTCAGGGCAATAAGGAACCAAGGCCACCTCATCAACAGTGTCAGAGACACCGAGTACAACAGAGAGAAGTTGATGAGAGCAATGGTGACTTGGAAGACATCTGACCGAAGGCGACTTAGGGAGATCAAAGAAATACAAGAAGCCCTACCTCCACACTTGCGCAAGAAGCCCCGCAAGGAGGCGTTCAAGCTAGGCACCACAACTCTAAACCTCAACGCCTGCCCTCCAGCTGAGGACGTGTAGAACACAGAAGAGCAAGCCGAGGCCTACAGGTACGCCCTGCGCTTGTACAAGACTAACGACGAGATAGAAGCCTGCGATCAGCGTATCCCGTCAGCAGTCTACAACCAAGAGTAGGTGTTGAGTGGTGTGGACCCTGCGCGGCCACGACATGAGTTAGATTCTGAGACTAGGTAGGTGCTATCCATGATGTCAGAATAGTGTGGACCCTGCGTGGCCACGACATGAGTCAGGTAGTTGCTAGTTATGAGTCGAGATGTACTACCCATGATGTACCCCCATGTGATATCTATGCATAGTACGATCTTCACGTTCATCTAGCATAGCTGCTAGAGAATCCTATATTATATATTATATATTATATATTACAACCCATGTAATGAGTGATTGGTTCTTATCACATTTTTATGGATCTTATCGCTTCCTTGTATGAGTGTTGGATAGAATAAATGTTTTCCTTAAATCGTTGAAATCATCTAATTATATTGAACTAATTATAGCTTATTACATGAGTACTAAACCTTTGTAGCCTCGTGTCATAGATGTCGACTCGTCGTTCTGCTCGTCTGAACAACCGTGCACCGTCCCCTGTGCCTAACCTGGGACGTGGTGCCCGCAACCGTGGCCGTGGCCGTGGACGTGGGCGTGGACGTGGCCGTGGGCGCGGTAGGGGACGCAACCTCAACTTGGGTGGCGACGACTACCGTGAGCAGACTCCACCTGCCATCGTGCTCAATGGTGGGGGTGTCCCTGAAGGAGCCAATGGGAACCCTCCGCTGAACCCTCCGCTGAATCATCCGCCGAATCCGCCGCCGAATCCACCGCCGAATCCGCCACCACCTCCGCCGCCACCAACCTTGGCTGAGGTGATGGCTCAGCAGACACAGCTTCTGGCAGTCATTGCCGAGGGAGCAAACCATTGCCATGGAGGTCATCATGATGACTTTCAAAGGAAGCTGGAAGGTTTTATCAAGCTGAGGCCACCTACCTTCTACGGCACTGATGACAACGCGCTCACAGCTGATGATTGGCTTAAGGAAATGGAGAAAAAGCTTGATGCAACTACCTGCACAGATGAAGAGTGCGTCATCCTCGCTACCCACCAGCTCATCGGGGCAGCACGCTCCTGGTGGGACAGTTACTGTGCCGCGCATGAAGACCCCGCCAACATCTCTTGGGACGAGTTTGTGGAAGAATTCATGGAGTTCCACATTCCCGAGGGAGTCCTGGAAGCCAAAGCTAATGAGTTCCATGAGATCAGGATGGGGAGTGATAGAGTCAACGAGTACATGACCCGCTTTACCAACCTGCTACGCTACGCACCCCCTGAGGTTATGGCCTCAGAGAAGGAGAAGATTTGCATCTACAGGAAGGGGCTGAACTCCCACATCAAGGTTCTCCTGGCAGGGATCAAGTGCTACACCCTGCGTGAACTGATCGATCGCTGCATTCAGATCAAGAAAGACCGTGCTGAAGCTGGAGAAGAGCATAGGGGAAAGAAGCGCAGGTTCGAAGGCTCGCATCGTGACTCAAACCACAAGAAATCTCGCCGGGATGCACCCTCGACTGGCTGCTCCCGCTATGTCAAGGATGCAGCCCCTGGTTCAAGCAGGAAGGGAGGATCACACTCCACTCACCGCTCTCGCTCTGACCACTACAACAGGGACAACAGGGACAGCAGGGACCGCTCCCGTACCTCGTACGACCGTCCCATGCAGAACCGCTCCGCACCAAGCACTGGCAACTGGAAGTCCTCCGCACCAACCCCCACAGGCGGTACACTTCTCACGTGCTATGGTTGCGGAAAGCCCGATCACAAGATCATCGACTGCCCAGAGAAGAAGGAGACCCCTGGACCTCAGAAGTCACAGTACCGAGGTTCTGCCGCTCGTCCTGCCACTCGTGGACACCTGACTCACCTCAACGTTGAGGATGCCCAGGCTGCCCCTGATGTCATCCACGGTATGTTTTTAGTTAATGGCATTAAGGCATCAGTACTCTTTGATTCAGGAGCTACTTGTTCTTACATATCATCTAAGTTTGCATGTGAGCATAATATACCTGTAACTCCTCGTCTAAAGCCTATTATCACTAGCTCACCTATGGGAGATCTTAAGAGTACCCAAGTCTGTAAGGGAGTGAGTCTCACAATTGAGGGTCTTGTCTTCGAAGCCAACCTTACCCTGCTACCCTCCACAAACCTAGATGTCATCCTAGGAATGGACTGGCTAACCAAACACCGCAGTGTAATATCCTGCTCCCCTAGATACATCCAGTTAGCACACCCTAGTGGACAAGCTGTCCGATGTGAACCCCAGACAAAAAGGACCACTTCTCTCCTATGTGCCCTAAAAGCCCAGGCAGAATCACAGATAGAAGCCAAGACAGTTGATGATGTGCCAGTGGTCAGGGATTACCTCAATGTATTTCCATAAGAACTGCCAGGCATGCCTCCAGACCAAGATGTGGAGTTTGTGATCGACCTCTTGCCGGGTACTGGTTCAATTGCTAAACGACCGTACCGCATGTCGGTAGACGAACTAGAAGAACTTAAGAAACAAAAGGAGCTTACCGAAAAAGGGTACATTCGGCCTAGTGCCTCACCCTGGGGATCTCCCCGTCCCGTTTGTTAAGAAGAAAGATGGCTCTATGAGGATGTGCATTGATTACAGAAGCTTGAATGCTGTGACAATCAAGAACAAGTATCCTCTGCCAAGAATTGATGACCTGCTAGATCAACTCCGTGGAGCCAAATATTTCTCCAAGATTGATCTCCGATCAGGCTACCACCAGATGAAGATCAAGGAAGAAGACATTCCTAAGACCGCTTTCATCACTAGGTATGGGCAGTATGAATTCACAGTGGTGTCCTTCGGACTCACGAATGCCCCAGCCTACTTTATGAACATGATGAACAAGGTATTCATGGAAGAATTAGATCACTTTGTAGTGGTGTTCATTGATGACATCCTCATATACTCCAAGACCGCTGAAGAACAGGAGCAACATTTGAGAACAGTGCTTGAGAGGTTGAGTCAGCACCAGCTTTATGCCAAATTCAGCAAATGTGAGTTTTGGCTCGAGGAAGTTGCCTTTCTAGGCCATGTACTCTCTGCTGATGGTGTTGATGTAGACCCCGCCAAGATCAAAGCTGTGAAAGAGTGGGAGCAACCCCGCAGTGTGACTCAAGTTAGGAGTTTCTTGGGATTGGCTAGATATTATCGCCGATTCATTAAGAACTTCTCCAAGATAGCTCGCCCAATGACAAACCTCCTGAAGAAGACCAAGGAGTTTGAATGGACGCCCGAGTGTGAACAGAGCTTTCAAACAATGAAAGAGAAGCTGACTACCACACCTGTACTAGCCTTACCTGATATCACCAAAGACTTCGTAGTCTATTGTGATGCATCTCGTCAAGGACTTGGCTGTGTACTGATGCAAGATGGGAAGGTCATTGCCTATGCTTCCCGACAGCTGAAAGGCCATGAGCAACGCTACCCAACCCATGATCTCGAGCTCGCTGCCGTTGTGCATGCTCTGAAGATCTGGAGACACTATCTGATAGGCAACAAGTGTGATATCTACACCGATCACAAGAGCCTGAAGTACTTCTTCACCCAAGAAGACCTGAACATGAGACAACGCAGATGGCTAGAGCTGATCAAAGACTATGACCTGGAGATTCACTATCATCCGGGGAAAGCTAATATAGTCGCAGACGCTCTCAGCCGCAAAAGCTATTGCCATGCTCTGATCACAGAGTCAGTACCTCCTGAGCTCAGGCATGAACTTGAAGATTTCCAGCTGGAGATTCTACCACATGGCTTGCTGAATGAGCTAGGGTAGAGTATAACCTCATCGATAAGATCCGTAAAGCCCAGAAGGAGTGTGCAGAGATTGATTATCTCCATGGCCTAATGAAGCTTGGGTACAAGACCAACCATCGAGAAGATGATCAGGGAACCATCTGGTTCAAAGACAGAATCTGTGTGCCTTCTGACCCTGCATTACGGGAAGAAATTCTGACAGAGGCTCATAACTCCAAGTATAGCATTCACCCTGGGGGTTCTAAGATGTACCAAGACCTGAGGAAGCACTTCTGGTGGAAAGGCATGAAGACTGATATTGCTGGGCATGTGGCACGATGTGACACTTGCAACAGAGTCAAGGCTGAACACAGGAGGCCCGCAGGACTGCTAAAACCTCTTGATGTCCCTGAATGGAAATGGGAGTGCATAACCATGGACTTCATATCCGGGTTACCCCGTTCCCAGAAAGGCAATGATTCTTTTTGGGTGATAGTCGATCGACTAACCAAAGTTGCCCACTTTATACCAGTCAAGACAACCACAGGAGCTGAGAAGCTAGTAGATCTATACATGGAGCACATTCTAAAACTCCATGGAGCCCCTTCTAGTATCGTGTCTAATCATGGACCCCAATTTGTGTCTCGATTCTGGAAAGCTCTTCATGAAGCCATTGGGACCCAGCTTGACTTTAGCATAGCTTATCATCCACAGACTGATGGACAGACTGAAAGAGTCAATCAGATCCTGGAAGACATGCTCCGCGGTAGTGTGTTGAATTTTGGCAAGGATTGGGAGAAGTGCCTGCCTTTTGCTGAGTTCTCCTACAACAACAGCTATCAAGCCAGTATCCAGATGTCACCCTTTGAAGCTCTGTATGGCAGACCATGCAAGACCCCGCTCATGTGGTCACACCCTGGTGAACGCTCGTTCTTTGGCCCTGCCAAGATCAAAGATGCTGAAGAAGGAGTAGCTTAAGTCAGAGAGAATCTGAGGATCGCTCAGAGCCGTTACAAGAGCTACGCTGACAAGAGATGTAGAGAACTTGAGTTTGAAGTTGGGGATCAAGTCTACCTCAAAGTATCCTCGCTTCGAGGTTCCGTCAGGTTCAGTGTGAAAGGGAAGCTTGCACCGAGATATATTGGCCCCTACCGAATCAGCGAGAGGATTGGGACACTTGCTTACAGAATTGAGCTACCACCCGAGCTGTCAGGTGTGCACCCCGTGTTTCATGTGTCACAACTGCGTAAGTGCTTGAGGTTGCCAGATGTAGAAGAAGTCCCGCCAGAAGCACTAGACCTACAAAGCACGCTTGGGTACAAAGGGCATCCCACCAAAATTCTGGGTTGGGACACCAAAGAAACTCGCAGCAGTTCCATTCCTATGTGCAAGGTTCAATGGAGCAACCACACCGAACGTGAAGCTACTTGGGAGATGGAGTCCGACCTACGTGCGCAGTATCCTTACCTCTTTGATGATGGGTACGTTACCCTCTAAATCTCAGGGATGAGATTCTCATAAGGGGTAGGACCGTAACAACCCGAAAAATGCAACTACAAAATTTTTCTAAAACCTATGAGTGGTGTTGTGACATGTAGATAAAAACCTAAAAGACTTACCTAGCAAGCCCACTTGGTGCATCTTCACCTTGCATTCATATCATCATATGTATTAAAGTTTGGCAAGTAAACCATTTATGTAAACCTATTTATCATTATGTGATTTGGCTTTTATTTGGTTTTCCATTGTATTAATTAATAAACCAACCAACACATAGTTATATAAATAAATATTCAATATAAAATATTGTTAAGGGAGTAATACCCTAACCTAGCCTATGATCACCTAAGACCACCATGCAAATTTTATACATGAGACAAGGCATCAAACCTATACATACATATATATATGAAAAACCAAAATGGAAAAGGGAAAGGAAATAGATGAGTAATGGAAAAGACCAATGAAGCCCAGCTGATCGGCCCGGCCTGCTACTCCACTCATTCTCTTTCCCTCCCTACAGCCCATGCCAGTCAAACCGGCCCGAAGACCCTGGCCCGCGAACTCCCTTCTCCCCTTCACTTCCTGTCCACTCGGCCCAACTCGGTAGGCCTGCCTGCACCCCACGCTCGCCACCGCAAGCAAGATGGCCCAAGTCCGCGGCCCAGTCCGCGGAAGCGCCTGCCGGGACTTACCTTCCCCGCGTCACGACGAAGCAGCCACGCAGGACACCGCCACATGGGACCCACTTGTCATATGCTTCCCCTTGGTCCCCCTGAACTCCCCTGCTTTTTGACCGGGAAGCGGGACAGCGTAGCAACCACGCTACTTCTCCATCCGTTTGATCCACGCCTACAACGCATCGACGCCTGCCAGCGCTGACACCTAGGCCGACCAAGCCCCGACAACTCTGACACGGACGCCTGCAGCCGCGAGCATTTTTCACTGCGCGCGCGCCTGCACATGCCCTGCCGCCGCGGCGATTTTCGGGAAAAGGGAGCTCACCCGCCCACGCGCTGCCGCCTTGCTACTCCCCACTGACACCCTGCCCCCGCACGACCTCCACCACGATGTGGCACGACCCCAAACCGCCGGATCACGCCAACGCCCGGATCGCCGTTCACGCCACCTATCACGCCGCCGCTGGCCTATATAATGGAGCCCCGGAGCCCTAGGGTTTTCCCCATCCGCCGACGCCGCTTGCGGCCTTGCGAGCTACCACTAGCCACCACCAATTCGGAGTAAGAAGGGGGAGGAAGGAGAAGAAGGGGGCGGGGAGGAGAAGAAGGACGCCGGTGAGCCGCCGGGCGTGAAGGGAAGAAGTTCGCCGGAGGAGGAGACGCTGCCGCTGCCGGGACTGTACCGCGAGCCGCTGCTACTCTGTCATCAACCTCGCCGTCGACTACGCACCGCCGAAGACGAACCGCACCTCCACTGACTCTTCACACGCCGGTGAGAAACACACGCCGGCGCCACTCTCCCTTCCTCCTCTGCCCTGCTTGTCATGGTCAAGGCGCCACCAACACGTAGACCAAGGCCATCTCTGGCCCCATGGACACACGAGCACGCGCACGCACTTGACCGGCCCCTAGCCACCTGGTACCACGGTGTCAGAGGACTCCGGAACGGACCTACTGCCCTGAGCTCTCGCCGTGGCCATGTCCTGCCGCGGTGAGGTGTTCCCCTAGCCCAGCCATAGACCTTGCGCCGACGAGATCGCCACCACGGATGCACATCGTCACGATACACCCCGTGCGCACCCTCGCGACCAAGGAAGCGTGCCCAGCCAGTCCCTTGCCCGACCATGCCGGTGCGGGAGCGCCCTAGAGCGCCGCCGTGGCGCGCAGTAGCCGGCCGACTCCGACCAGCCCATGTCACGAGGACTAGATGCCAGGCTCCACCTCGAACCACTGCAACTAGCCGCGTAGAAGATGGGACCCAGAGTCCCCGCCTGGACGCTTGAGTTGAACGATGCCATTTCGCCGGAGCACCGCCACGGCCCGCGTCGCGGTACGGACTCTGCCGTGATTGATGGTCGCCGCCGTTGAGCCGACCACCCCTAGGGAGACCCCAATCGACCGGCAGAAGCACCAATTGGAAGAAAGGCCAGCCCTGCCCTCGGTTGCCGCACGCTCGTGGCGCCGGCGAGCCGCCACCGTGGTCGGCTATACTGGGGTGGACCGTCGGACCTCCAACCTACCTCTACGGCATCACCTAGAGTCCCTGGAGCGTAGGCGCTTGTCCGTTCTGGCCGGAGAGCACCATGGCGCTCACGTGAGTGGCCTTGCCGCCGGCGTCCTTGCTCGTCACGGCAGGAATTGGAGAGGAGATGGGGAGAAGAAGATGGAGTTGGTGTGCTGCTCATGGACGTGGATCTTGTGAACTCAGTGACTGACAGCGGACCCCACCGTTTTGTGTCCACCGTGAGCCACAGCGGTGAACCACTGTGCCCTGCGGCCTTAACCTCGTGGACCTAGACTACGTGGACCTAGAGAAGAGCCAAGGAGATGGACATGGTCCACGACAGACCACGCTGTGGTCTATAGACCCCGAGCACATAGCCCACCATGGACCGACCGGTAACCAGTGGCCATGGACTCGGCCCATTGGGAGCCCAAACGCAGACGTGGTAGCACAGCAGTGAGACACGTGGCGGGCCGGCCCGACCCATCCGACCATGTCCGGCCCACCAGGCCCACTCGCGGCCCATTACCGGCCCATTAACGGCCCATGCTCAGCGTTGACCGGTCAACACTGACGTCAGCATGGGTCCCACTGGTCAGTGGTGACGTCAGCCGCCACGTCACCACTTTCTGCCACGTCAGCAGTGACGTCATAGGGACCCACAGTGCCACCTGGACGAGACCAGAAGCTGACACGTGTCACGCCAGGAATATTTCAGCTATTTTTCTTTTTCAGAAAATAGAATAAACTTCAAAAATTCATAACTAATTCATACGAGCTCCAAAAATGATGATCTTTATATGGAAATTCATCTAAAATCAAGCCCTATGTCATCAGCCATTCTTTGTGTGCATTTGGATCTTTTTGCAGTTCATTTGTTCTTTGTGCAAACTCTATAGGGTCGCTAACGCGACCAATATCTCTCGTTTCAGAGTCGGGCGAGGAACTGTCTGATGAGGATCGTGAGTACCAGGAGGAGCTCGGTGATGACTACACAGAAGGTGCCACATCTCACCCACCCCCGTAGATCCTATTACGCATGGCTAATGATTAGATCTGCTAGTGCTTTATATTTCTGTTATAAGTAACCTATGCTAGGATTGCATGGTAGAAATTACTTGTTGGCCACTACCTTGACGCAACCTTACTCCTGCTCACCCGTTGATAGGCTAGACGCACACTCGTTACTTGCTGCTATTTACTACTTCTACTACGCTTTATATCCTTGATGTGATGCATGGTGGAAACCACTATTTATATGGACTAAGGCACGTGGTGCCGCAATGGATAACCCTGGGAGAGAGTGCTGCGTGAGTCTTGGGTGCGTGGAGGTGAGGGTTGTGTCGACCGAGCCCGGATATACGACGAGCTTATGGAGCGAGTCTTGCCCTAGGATGGACTTGACGTTCCTGTGCGAGTACCTTTGGCGGGTAAACCTGTGGACGGGGAAACCCTGAGTGTGAGCTTGTCGTGGGCCGCTCAGGGAGAGAGTGTTGTGGTGGCACGTGGTGCGTTGGCACCCGAACAGTAACCCTGATGGAGACATCCTGGCTTGGTCATCCCTAAGGACTTACTAGTACTCAGTTTCTTTAGGACTCCTTTATGGACCACACGCTCCTTGTAATGGGGAGACGGTTGGACTACTTGGTAGCACGGTGCCACTACTGCTAGGTGAGCGGTGTTAGGGAGGTATGGGTATGCGATGGACTCACACCCTTCAGAGACGTATGAACGCGTAACCCGGCACGGTTCATGACTTCACAGTTTCAGCACCCAGAAGTACTTGGGGCGTTCCAGAGCTGAGAGGTAGGGTGGCATCATTCTATTATAGCAAGCAGCCGGTATCGCCTAGGTGAGCGCTCGCCGATGAGGGCGATCTTGTGAGAAGTAAAACCTCTGCAGAGTGTCTGGTTGATCGATCGATACATAAGCCTACTTGTAGGCTATGGACCTATCCTGTGTTCTGCCTCACTAGATAGAGAGATGAGTCTTCTTTTCTTCCCCCTGGTATGGTGTTGGGTTTGAGGATGGTCTTCCGGTCGTGGACTGTTGAGACGGGCCGAGAGGGAGTCGGCCTTAGTCGCCCTGTGAGGATGAGATTGAGATGATGATGGATTGGTGTGGGATATAGGGTGGTGTGTGGGAATGATGTTAAACCTGATGAACATAATTATATACTTGTTATAATTAAAACTTGACCAACGCTGCATAGGAAACTACAGCCCATACATAGGTCTATTTGATTATATCCTTATTTGCATCCAATTCCACCAAAGCAATGCATAGGGTGAGAGTGGCCAGCACATATCGTACGATACTTTGGCACACAGTTCAGATGGTTCGTACTACTCCGACGAGTACTCTGACTGAGGGTTTCGTTTCTACGCTCGAGTCATGGAGTTGAAAGTCTTCCGCATCCCCAAGCTATTCTAGTTGCTTTATGTTTCATGAATTTCCGCCAGTGTGACGATGTAATAAATTATTGTAATTCTGTACTATGTACTCTCTTTTAATCGTTGTATGGATTTGGTACTCAACTGGAATTCAGGTAATGTGATTTAAATGGTCATATTACACTTCAATCTGTGGATTTCCCATCGTGGAAATCAGGTTGTTTCATCCGAACCCGCAAAACACGTGTTCCACACGACTCCGGGCGAGCCAGCGCCTCGGCAATATTCATTCCCTCACCAGCTTGCGGCATTTCTGACTTGCCAGACGGTGAATCTGTACATGGTCCAGCATGCGCAGGCATCATGGGGAGGTTTACCTAATGTGCAACACTAGCACTACCAGCAGCCAATGATCGCCCAGCGTATGGCGCTTTCAGCTGTCGCATCTTCTTCAGCAGCTACCGAGAATCGTTCTCAGCCTCAACAGCAAGCGGTGAAGCAGGAAACATCTCAGGAATTGCAAATAGTGCACACGGTGGCCCCAACAAATGCGATGCCCACAAATGGACACATATATGCCATCACTGGAGGCTCCAACGTAGAGCATGATAGTAAGAGAACTCAGAGGGAGTACCAAAGACGGGTCTTGGCTGTCGTGCCCGCAGCCCCAGCATGCAGAGCTACTTGGAAACTTCAGCCCATCACTTTCACAGAGGAAGACTACCAAATCCGGGACTTTCCGCATTGTGATGCTTTCGTAGCAACAGCCTTCGTCGCCGGATACACCCTGCACAATATACTGATAGACAACGGAAGTTCGGCAAACATCTTGTTCACTAAGGCATACGACTGTATGAAACTTGACCGACGGTCGCTCGATCGGGCCGGTAACGCCCTGTTCGGTTTCGGCGGCAAGAAAATAGATGCGGTCGGAAAGAAGACACTAATAGTGGCTTTCAACGAGGGTGAGAAGGTGTGCGCGGAGGAAATCACTTTCGATGTCGTGCAGATGGAATACCCATACACGGCCATATTCGGCAGAGGCATCATCAACAAGTTCGATATCATAATCAAACAGAGCTACCTTTGCATGAAGATGCCGTCCCCATTCGGGGTCACCGTACACGGTGACCAGATCGCGGCCAGGAACATCGATTGCAAGCCAATCCCCGGTACAGCATGGTCCACGAAGTGAAAAAGTCTAAAATGAAAGGAGACACTAATGAAGGCATCGACCAGAAAGAACGGAGTGCTGAACCGGATGAGGCATGAGAAAAGTGCCACTATAAGCAAACCGCCGGATCAGTGCATTTACATCGGAGCAAGTTTGTCCGAAGAGGACGCTTCTGGGTTGTTAAAGTTTCTGGCAGAAAACAGCGATGTGTTTGCGTGGTCCACAAAAGACCTGAAAGGAGTGGACAGGAAGTTGGCGCAGCATAATCTAAATGTGGACAGGGCTGCGAGACCAAGGAAACAGAAACTGAGAAAGATGTCAACCGAAAGGGCCGATGCGGCGGAAGCGGAAGTCCAAAGATTGCTGGACGCCGATGTTATTAGGCGAGTCCAGTACCCCGAATGGTTGGCCAATGTAGTCATGGTTAGGGAGAAAAGTGGCAAGTGGCATATGTGTGTGGATTTCAGGACCTAAATAAGCACTGCCCCAAGGACCCATATCCGTTGCCGTGAATCGACAAATTAGTAGATATCGCGGCAGGTTGCGAACTGCTAAGCTTGCTAGACTGTTTCTCGGGATACCACCAGATATGGTTGAATGAAGAGGACCAGGAGAAGACAAGTTTTATCACTCCTGGAGGGACTTTCTGCTACAAGCGTATGCCTGAGGGCTTGCGCAATGCGGGCCCAACTTTCTCTAGAATGACAGAAGAGGTTTTTTGAGAACAGAAAAAGAAGAGGAACCTGGTTGCGTACGTGGACGATATCGTGGTCAAAAGTGACAAGAAGACCTCCCATATCGAAGACTTAAAGGAAACATTCGTTAACCTGCGCGCAAGCGGCCTTAGGCTAAACCCCGAAAAGTGCATATTCGGGGTCAGCAATGGCAAGATGCTGGGATGTTTGGTGTCAGCAAGGGGCATAGAGGCCAATCCAGACAAAATCGCTGCGATTGTCAACATGAAGGCACCTGAGACAAAGAAGTAGGTGCAGAAGCTTACAGGCAGGATCGCAGCACTGGGCAGATTTATATCCAGAAGCGCGGAGCAAGGACTTCCATTCTTTTGTATCCTCAAGAGTTCGGAGGGTTTCGGATGGGGTCCGGACCAGCAGCAGAAAATGGAGGGTTTCGGATGGGGTCCGGACCAGCAGCAGGCATTTGATGACCTAAAGGGTTACCTGTCAAGGCTCACCGCGTTATCCAGGCCGTCACCAGATGCGGTGTTATTGCTGTATGTGGCAGCATCTCCTTCGGCCGTAAGCATAGTTCTGGTGGAAGAAAAAGAAATTGAGGGGAAATTGCAGCAATGTCCAATCTATTTCGTGTTTGAGGCATTGACAATGGCAAAAGCAAACTATTTCGAGCTTGAAAAAATCACATATGAGGTAGTCATGGCTTCTAGGAAGCTCAAGCATTACTTTCAGGCCCATCACATTCGGTGCTTTCAGCTCAGCCTTTGGAAGCTTTGTTTAGGAATGCAGAGGCAATTGGCCGGATAGGGAAATGGGCAGCCGAACTGAACGAATACATGATCGACTTCGAGCACAGATCGGCTGTCAAGTCATAGGTGATAGCGGACTTCATCACAGACTAGACCCCGCGCGGCGATAACACCAGCCTTCAGTTCGAAGAACCCGAGTGGGTCGTGCATTCGGACGGTGCATGGTGTTCCGCTGGCGCAGGCATTTCCACAGTCTTAACCCCCCCCAATGGGCCGAAGCTAAGGTACGCAGCAAGGCTGCAATACCATACCACCAATAACACGACAGAATATGAGGCAGTACTATTGGGGCTAAGGAAGCTGAGGGCGCTAGGGGTTCGCAGATGCGTCATCAAGTCTAATTCGCAGGTGATAGTGGGGCACATTCGAAAGGAGTATACAGCCAAGGAGCCAGCTTTAGCAAGATACCTAGAGGCGGTACGTGGAATGGAGAAACACTTTCTCGGATTCACGTTAAAGTACATACCAAGAGCAGAAAACGCCGAGGCGGATGCATTAGCAAAAGTAGCAGCTCAGAACACCCCTTTGCCGACCGATGTATTTTATCAAGTTCTGACAGCGGCAGCAGTTGAGCAAGAAGAGGAACACCCGGCCATAATTCACGCAATCGCCAGTGATGACTGGAGGGCACCGATTTGGGCGTTCACATCAGGGTCCTACGAGCCTTTGAACAAAAAGGAACAGCAGAGGATGGAATCAAGAGCAAAGCAATACTCCATAATTGGTGAGAACTTGTACAAGGAAGGAATTGTGGCCCCGATGTTGAAGTGCCTTAGCCGAAGCGAAGGCGTCTAGTTGCTGAATGACATACATTCGGGGACATGTGGCGCGCACAGAGGGCCGCACGAAATCGCCCATAGAGCAATGAGGCAGGGTTTTTATTGGCCAACCGCTTCCGAGGACGTCAAACGTCTAGTAAGGGCATGTCACGGATGTCAGAAGTTTGCAAAGAATCAAAGGGCGCCGGCCAATCTGACCTCCCCAATATGTCCAACTTGGTCGCTTTAGAGATGGGGAATAGATATAGTTGGGCCACTACCGCCAGCGCCTGGAAACTTAAAATTCGCAGCGGTGGCACTCGAATACTTCACAAAATGGATTGAGGCAAAGGCGTTGGCTACGATAACATCCGGCACCTTGGTCAACTTCGTATGGCAGAGAATCATATGCAGATTCGGTGTACCGTCATACATAACCGTGGATAACGGAAAGCAATTCGATTGCAACAGGTTCAGAACTTTCTGTGAGGAGCTGGGAATCAAGCTGTCATTCGCATCGATAAACCATCGAGAATCGAATGGTCTTTGTGGAGCGTGCCAATGGTGATATTTTTACTTCAGTGTCAAAGACCCTCGAAAGCACGGAGAAAAGGGCAAATGGGCCCAAGAGTTGACCTCTACGGTCTGGGCGCACAACATCTCCAAGTCACGGGCAACTGGCTTTACCCCTTTCAGGCTCTTATTCAGGGAAGAGGCCATCACGCCAGAAGAAGTACGGCTGGGGTCATTCAGAACAGAAATTATGGCCACTGCGCCAGAACAGCGACTTGTCCAGCTCGAAACCGCTGAATCCGTGAAGCTGTAGGCGGCAGACAATCTTGACAAGTACCATCAGAAGACAAAAGCCTGGAGGGACAAGATGGTGCTCAGACAGGTCATCAACCCCGGAGACATGGTGCTCATTCGGCACCCAGATAAGCAAGGCAAGTTGCAGCCCCAATGGTACGGGCCATACATTGTTGCAAGAATGATCAAGACAGGCGTCTACATGCTGGTGAATGATGATGGCATTGAATCCAAGCACACGTGGAACGCCGACAATCTGCGTCGTTTTTACCCGTGACAAAAGATTGCCCCATCGGGGTTGTAATTCTTTTTTTAGTTGGAACTTAAATTTGGAGGTGCGCTCTTTTTCCTCACAGGGGAAACCTTTTCGAAGGTGTGAGGTTTTTTAATGAGGCGTCCCCATGTACCCCTAATGCGTATCTTTCAATTTATCTTTCCCCAAAAGCAAAAAGCGTTTCATTTTGATTCCTAAACCGAAAAAGACAGTGGCATATATACCGCTGTCCCTATTCGGTCCAATTTTTTGTCAGGTTGCAAGCAACCAAAAGCCAAAAAAGGCTAAAAAGTAGCTCAGCGAAAAAGCTGAATATGCGCAAAGAAGCGCAAAAGGGGCACCGCCAAGAGTGGTGCAGCCTTCTATATTGCAATCCCAGGGTTAAAAATACCACAGGGGTTAAACAAGCATGACGCGATGTAATGGGGCAGATGTGCAATATTGGGGCCGATAGTAGTCGGTTACATTTAAAAAGGCCGCGGAGCCCACAATCACAACCGCAATTTCGGCCAATACACCCGCTATATCGGGCAACACTTCGAACCCTGGTGCAACTTCATCATCTTGGATGTCAAAAAGGAGCGCTGTACTGCACCATGATTCGGGAATCACCACCCGAATGTGGAACGCACACGCGCTAACAAGCGAAAACACTGAAACCAAATACGGTTAGTGAGGGCTAATAAGTGGATGCCGCATTTGGTCCGATGATAACACCTATCCCGAAGCCTCACACCCCCACTCTTGCTTAAGAGCACCCTTAGTAAGTCACAAATCATGGTCAACGCCATTGAAATTATGAAAACACCTAGGGGGCAATGACAGGGTTATATAGTCCGCCCAGCAAGCTGCATCACGGATAGAATCAATGCCACTTCACCTAATAGAGTACGCCTGGGTAATTGCCAGTAGGTGGGCCTTTACAACCATGGAGGCACCAAGCACCTCGGGCAGCGCATATATATATGCAACCCATCCTTCGAACAAACTCATGGTCCTAAGCACAAACTTCTGTTACGACAGTTTCCGTGTCAAAACTACTAGGAATGAGAGGAGTCAGGAATCCCCAGGCTGTGTTCACAAAAGAAAAAGCAAAAGAATGCTTTCGAGCAAGGCAAAAAAGTGAGCTAGAGCATACTAGTCTTCCCGTTTCAGTGCCAGGGGTCCTGCCCGTTAGCACAGCCAGGTTCAACTCGTCGACCTAGGCAAAAGCGGCACCCGCGCAATAGCAGAGATGCACTAGACTACGCGTTCTAGTATCACGGGGCACGATCAAAATGGCCAGCTCCTCCACGCTGACTAGTATCTGTGCGGGAATCCCACGCACATTCAGTGTTGCATTGGCATGGGGAGCCAGATGCCGTCGCGATACGCGCTGCAGAGACGGTGCACCTTATAAGCAAGAAAGCGCGGTTTAGCGCAAGCAAGGACGGCTGAAGTAGTTCGGTTTCCCTTCGAGATAGGACTAGGCTGGCGCCAAACGGTCATGCCACGCAGAGTTCCATTCAGTGGCTATGGAAATTTAAAGCATAATAAGTACCATATAAATAAGCATTCGAGTCGCGGCAACGCTGGAGTGCTAAAAATTTTTCCGAATCCACCCTCCACCGCTTAAATTCGGGGGGGGCACACTCCGCGGCTAGACGCGAAATGCGTCCTTCTCCAAGCAACGCCGGAGGGCTAAAAAAATTTTCCGAATCCACCCTCCACCGCTTAAATTTGGGGGGGCGCGCGCACTCCGCGGCTAGACGCAAAATGCGTCCTTCTCCAAGCAACGTTGGAGGGCTAAAATTTTTTTCCAAATGCGCCCTCCACCGCTTAAATTCGGGGCGCTCCTTGTAGTTAGACACAGAATGTGTCCTCCTCCAAGCAACGCTGGAGGGCTTAGAATTTGCCGAATTCAGGGAGGGGCGCGGTGCTCTATGCTAGACTACTGCGCCTCAAAAGTACCCGAACGCATAACCGAGACAAGCGGCATAACAAGGCCCCAAAATGTGCCCCTTGAGTAACGCCGTAACACCAGTGAAGCATCTAATCTCCCGAATGCGCTCGTCGCTTGATCGGCTCGGCTACAATAGCGCAGCAAAGCAAGGCGACGAAACTTTCATCCACAATAAAAGGAGGCAAAGTTAATACAACTAGGGGCACAATAGTAGCAAATGCAAACGTCACGCGAAGGTGCACCACAAGGTAGCATCAACATGTTTCAGCAAACACAGCCACATTAGGCCACAAACACGGCCACGCTTGGCCAACAAACAACCAAGTTTTATGTCCACATCTCGACTTCCCCAAATCAGTTGTCGGCGGTGGGGGCGGCGCCAGGCATCTCGACGTGTGGAGCAGCGGCTTCGGTGGTCGTCGGCGCGGTAGAGGCAGCAGCATCGGGGGTAATGGTAGCAGTCCCCCGGGTTGTGTTCTCAGGCACAATCGAGAGCTCTGGGGACCGCATGGCGTCGAGGGATGGAGTGCCGGCTTCAGCGGCCGCCTCTCACTCGTCCCTCGCCTGAATGTAGGCAAGGACCTTGTCTCGAATGATGGCCTCTTCCGTTTCATCACCCTGTCATCCCAAAATCAAATACATCAACTGCGCCAAAATCAATAAGCAGAATAACGTTGCGCCATCACGCACCCACCTCAGCTCGGCTCATGGCGGTGCGAAGAAGGCTCAGGTTCCGGCCACCCGAACTCCAGAAACCAGTGAAGAACTTCACTGCGGCTTCATGCGCTTCAGTATCGGGGACCCAGAAGCAGTCAACATCATCCGATACAGGAAGGGCATGTGCATGAGGGCAGCCAGCATCCTTCAAAGCCTTGCACAGAGCGCGAAGGGATTCGAGTGCAGTCCAGCGGCGCCCCAAATCCATCTGGCCTTCAAGGGCAAGAAGCCCATTCTCTAGGAAGTGGGTGTAGTCGAACACAGTGGTGTCATCATTATGAATGGGAGCGGCAGTTTCGTCCCCAACCCCAGCAACAAAGCGCACAAATATCTCTGCAACCTTGGTGAGTTCGCCAAGTGCCTGCCGCTTGGAGGACCTTTGAAGCTTGGCCTGGGTGTTGCACTCCATACGGGCAGTACGGGCGTCGGATTCGGCCTGTTCTCGAGCCTCCTTTTCCTGGCCGAGCTCACCGCGTACTCGGTCCAGTTCATCCCTCAGCTTCTTCACCTCAGCCTCACTTTCGGTGAGTTTGGACTCGACGAAGGCAACCGCTGCGCAGTCTTATTTTGACAGGGCATCGCTGATGATCGATTGCTATCAAACAAAATAGTTAGAACATAAAAGCGTAAAAAGAAGCTGCAGAAAATACACTTTAGGGAATCCGACTCATCGAAATCGCATGGAAGTTGATGGCAGAGAGGAGTTCCAGGCGGTCTACTTTGGCCAAGTCCCTTTCGGTGGTGGTCACCGAAAAGGCCGTGCTGCACTGCTCCGCCAAGGCAACGCCTTCGGCGGGTGGCAACACGCTGCAGCACGGCAGTCCACCCCCGCAATTAAGCGGGCGTCAGAGGCCACCCCTAGAGCATGAGCAAGTTGGTAAGTCCTTTCATGATCCGGGCTCATCTCCTCAGGAGACGAGCACCCCGAATATACGCGCATTCGGTTGCTCTCATTTGGGACGCGCTCTAAAGAGAGTTTGCCATGTCCAAAAAGAGCGCATGTGGCAGTTTCAGGGGTCATATGACTCAACTCTTGAAGGAATCGTGACTTACCAGCTCCCCGAAAGGCAGAGGAGGCAAGGGAATGAGAAGCCTCAGGAAAAGGGGGTGGAGAAGCTACCGGGGTCGGATTTGGGGTCGCCGAAACGACCACGGCTTTATGCCGTTTCGGCAGTACAAAAACATCATCAGAAGTACTCGGAGTTTTCTTGAAGCTTAAGTCAAGATGGCTGAGCATCTGTTGCGGTTTCGGCGGGACGTGGCACGGATCTGCGAGCCTCTTGCGACCACCGGCCATTGAGCTCGAGCCCCCGATATCGTCTGGGATCGCCTGCATTACATTAAGGAGTAAATTCTTCAGTTCTTTATAGCGGCATCACGAGCAAATCAAAAATAAACTCTTATGCGAATGCGCGTCATGCTCTACCATTTCGGCAGGCGTGCAACATGAATCCCCCACGAAGTCCAAAGAAAACTTAGCACTGCATTTCAGCGGCTTCGTCCAAAGCCGACCAGCCATTTCGCGGCATACCTGAGCATCGCGAGGCTTCAAACCGGCCGCGACCGGCTTAAACTTGCACGCTTCCTTTTTCGGCCACTACGGTGCTTGCAGGGCAAATCTGAGTGGCCGGGACAGCGCGAGGAGCGGGGACTTGCCGCAGGCTGCGGGAACAAGAGCCACCGGCGGTTTCGGCTATGCCAGTATCGGTGTCAGCGGGCGGATCCAGCACGGTGGGCGCAGATGCGGGAGCGGATTCGGCAGTCTGCTTGCCCTTCGACGGTTTTTCCGCCGAAACCGGTCGCTCCGAATACGCAACCCCCATAGAGTCAAAAACAATTTAGTCGGGGCGAGTTTTTTAGCTTACGCAACTTCTTCTTATGCTCCCTATCGCTGTAAGGGTCGCACAATCGGTTAGCTAGCTTTTCCACAGCTTCTACATATTCGGCATCGGTGCGAAAATGGTCGGGGCGCTGGAGGATCCAATCTGGCCCCCGATAGCCTGCATTCTCCCTGATAGGTTTAGACTTTACCGAGTCGCTTAAAGGCCACTCATCCAGAGCAATCATTTCTTCAACCAGGTACCGGCTGGTCTGCCGGTCAGCGGTGCGAGAATAGGCATCTACAGCAGCAGTATCGAGGGCCCGAATGCAATACGAGGGGATGATTCACCCCTGTCATTGGAGTCATAATGGACATAAGGGAATTTGCCCTGGCCCGACCCTTCTGCTGCACAGCTTCCACCTCAGCATCGGTGGCGACCCGAATATAGAACCAATGCTTCAGCCATTCGTCCCATTTGCCTTTGAAGGCCGGAACAATGCAATTTCCACTTTGGCAGGGAGCGGGGATGAAGTTGTACGAGCCATATTCAGCATGAATGTTGGGTCTCCCCCCGATACTGCCATCCTTGGAGTGGAAGTGCGCGTCGTGCAGCTTCACGAAGTTAGCCACGCTGAGTTCACATCCCATCATCTTCATGGCCATGGCGTATATGCTCAGGCGAGTGATGGCATTCGGGGTCAAATGATGAAGTTGCAACCGGTAGCGCTCCAGGACAGACCCAACAAAAGGAACCAAAGGAAACCATAGTCCCACGGTAAAGAAGTCCTGAAAGACGACCGCCTCATACGGGCGTGGATCCGGAGTCATTTGAGCGCCCGGAGCCCGGCTCAGCCCGTGTTCCTTGGCACTAAGGAGCCCAGTGTGCCAGAAATGATTTAGGCGTGCCTCGTCAACTTTAGACCGACAGATGACGCATGTATGGCCCTCAATCACCACCGTGCGACTTTTTCGCGCGGGGCCAGATTCAGCGTCGGCGCTGTCATCCATTTCGGCACCTGCCGCGCTACCCTCTGCTTCCACCTCCACAGCATAATCATCATATTCATTGTCCTCGGCTCCCGCGCTGCCCTGACCACTTTCGGCATCGCCGATAACGGGAGCCAGCGCAATCGGGAAAGCGGCGGGGGCCATGACCCGAATGGGTTCCACAATTTTGGCCGCGATAGCGGCAGTATCGGGAGCGCCTTCCATGGGTTGGGCAGCAGTCGGCGCAGGAACGGCACCGGATTCGTGGGATGAAGCGGATTCGGAACTGCTAGAGGACTCGGAGCCGGATGTGCAGGTGAAGCTTGGAATATCCTGTATGCAGATTATACATCAAGGAGATGACCCATCCTAGTCTTAAACTTTACTCGAGGACGAGCAAAGGCTAAGTGTGGGGGAGCTTGTTGGCGGTCCTTATCTCACACTTTATACCGCCAATAAGATTATAAAACCAATGCCAAACTTAGTGAATAGGTTTTTATACTAATGATTTCCACAAGTTTTGGTGTTTCACTTGTTTTGCAGAACAAACATGAAAACGTACCCGAAGCGGATCCAAAGTGGGAAAAGTAACGAGATAAACAAGAGGCCATTTTGGACCAAAAGCAAAACAAGAATAAGCTTAATAATACTGGGTCCACATACCAGAGTTCCTGAGCTCCAAACATGGGAACAAATGTCCAACATGAACCCAAACAGCGGAGGCCCAAAACCCAGACGAATTACATATTGGGCTGCAGGAGTAGGCCCGGGTAATTTGGGCATAACTCAATCATCCGGAGTCCAAACGGAGAAATCCACCCGGCCACGTGAAGCTAATGACGAGATGCATGCACCCACAAAATCTCAGCCCATTTGGCCCAGCTAGTGGGCCGATCGCCCCCCGTGGGGCCGATCGCCCCCTCGGGCCACTAACCGAGCCCAACTTTGGCGTGGCGGTGCAATAACTCTCCAGGAGGGCGGTGCGCTGGTGGGTTTTGCACATACACTGAACCTGGACGCTCTGGAGGTCAGTTTGTGGAATAATGAGGGGAATATTCCATGGCACATTCCTCCCCTCTCACCTATAAATAGAGGGCTCCTCCCCCTCTCATGGAATCAACATTTTCAAGGGAGAAGAGCACCAAGCAAGAGCCACACTCCAAAGGTATGCCCTAGTAGCTATAGAGTTAGAGAGTAAGATGTGAGGGTGAGAGCGGGGAAGCACCGGGCTTGTCGGTGTCTCCCCGAGCTTGTACCTCTTTGGGTATTCTACTTGGCTCCCTAGCGGGATCTTGGCTAAGTAAGTATTTGTGTTTCTTATAGTCTTTTGTGTCTTTTGTTGGTTGAGCTTTACCAAGCTCGTTCACGGGTTCGATGTTCATCCTACTTTGGATGGAAAGCTCTAGTAAGAGGACCCCTGATAGAGACGGGTGTTCCTGATCACCGCTAGAGCTGTAGGAACTAGCGTAGACGTGGTGTCTAAGCTAGGAGTTACCGTCGTTTGCCTCGCACTCCACGGTTGAGGGGTAGGTGGCAGGTGGTGACAACCCTGTCCATCCCTTGTATCTCCCACGTTCGGGTGCGGGGTAGAGCTAATAGCCGGCATCGCTTGGCAGACCAGGCGCGTCCCGGTGCCCGAAGTGAACAGGTGGACGTATTGCAACGCTAACCTTAAGACCCTAAAGCCTATAGGGATCCATCTCCATCACCTTTCTATCTCTACCCTTATGTTGTTCCTTGGGCAAACTAGCTAGTTGAAATACCTCTGTTCCCTATGGAAAATATGATACCCTGAATACTTCCGGGTGAAGGCTACAACGGTACTTCCGTACGCTTGCGGAATCTACGCATCGTTAAGAAATACCAACAAGCTTTAAAGCGGTTATTTCTTTGCCGGGGAACGGTTGCTATTTTCTTCGAACCTAGTTTGTCCTTGTATCGTTTTATAAAAAGAAAGAAAAAAATATTTTCTAGTCCCAAAAGTTTCTTTTTATAAACAAAACACTTCCTCGATCCTACAACCATGAAGACGAATTCCAATCCAAATATTTCTGCTTCAAAAAGAGGAGTTCTTTTGAGCCAAATTTTTTTTATAAAAAAAATCCATCTAGCTGTGAACTCCACCTAGGAATCAGAACCAGGGTTCGGGCATAGCCCTTCTCGGTCTTGATCTTGACGATCGTTTTAGACATCTGCATGATTTTTGAAGAAATGTGTTCATCCTTAAGCATTCTAGGCATGACACAAGAAATTCTTATGTGGAAGGTGTTTTTGTTCTCCCCTAAACAAGGAGGCAAAGCAATGATACACTAATGCCATAGGAAGTGTGAATGGAGACTGGGATGAAAAGACAAGTTTTACCATGTGTTCTTCCCCATGTCTCGTATCACCTCTCTACGAAGGGCAATCCTCAATTTCAAGCAGAACAAGAAGGAATCCATAGGTGCAGCCTAGGCTTGGTTTATGATGTTAATATGTGCTGGCCTAGACTTGTCTTTACCTAAAAGCATGCAATTGCATCTTTTGGGTCTAGACAGAGATGCTGCCCTATGCCTTGTGACATGACTGTTGGAGGGTCGTTTTTACATAAAACCATGACGGAATAGAGGAAAGCATTTGTTCATATCCTAGAGAAGCATGCTTCTCCCATCATAGAACCTTCCATATAAAAGGGCATGTCAAGCTTTGAGGAGCCCTCATGAATCGAATCTTTGTGCTTGCTATCCTTAGATTCGTTTGTTGAGCCCTCACCCGAACCACGAACACCGAAAGAAGGAATGTTTTATCCTTCGAGTTCACCATCCGAGGATTATGGCAGGACCTCAAGTAGTTCTTCGCACGTAAATTTCTAAGGAAGTCCCCTCTAACAAGGAACATTTATAGGAATGGTTGCCAAAAGTGAAACGATCTTCGAAGCAATTCAGATTCTTTCACTTTCATGACTATATCTTGTTCGTTAAAAGGGACTCCCGTAGAAGCCCTACACACCCTCATAGTCGGGACTATTATCATGTCACATCTCTATGCGGAAACCCTTTTGGGAAACACGCCGCTAGTCCCGACTGACAAAACTCTTCAAGTGTCCATCAAGGCTCATCTGAGTGTTGTGGGATTGTTAGGGTCATGCCATTCAAAATGAACGAAATTGAGGTTTACTTAAACCTTCATTTTTTTGCCATCCTCGATGTTCATCTTCTCATAAGGCGCTCCTTGAAAATCTTGTCCCAAAAAGAACCATCTCAAGGGAGCCCTGATGAGAAGATGAAAGTTTTGCTAGTCTTATCTCTTGCCCCAGAGACCCAAAGGCATAGCAAAACTACCTGTTCAAGCAGGCGAAGTGTGTATCCTCGTTCATTTCACCTAAGCTTCCTTTTCACCCTTAAGGATGGGAACGTCCACCTTCGCCCTTGCTTGAACAGGAGGCATGTCCCTCTGGCTGTCGAAACATTGGTCTCAACAATGGTCGAGAATCAATGTTCGTCCCTTATGATAAATCTTTTGAAATAAGACCCATGCCACGGACGTGCCTAAAGCAACAACTCTAGAGAGACTCCGCTACTGAGCACACTAAGCTCTCTTTTGAGATCCATCATGTTTCATGCTCACTTTTGGATCTCTAGAGTTTGTTCCGCTTTTGTCCACGTGCCCTTACAAGATTCCCAACCACCTCTTAATTCTTGTTTCAAAACTTTCTAAGAGGATGAGTGTGGGTGCCTATGTTTATCATATGCATTTCAAATCTTGTAGTGGCACGATGGTGCTCATCTTGCAGCTTTAACATCTTTGCCCAATGTTTGGTGGCTAAGTTGGGAGCTAACACCACCATTAGCTGTAAGATGAAACACCAGTAGGTCTAGCTTAAGACCATAACTTAAGCACTGCCGGGAGATACCCCGAATTATCTCTCCTTTGTAGAAAAAAAAGGGCAAGGACAAGTTTTCAAGTTAGTATGCACCCTCGGGTATTCCTGTTGCTAACCTTTTTAGGTTGAGAAGAAAATGGGTCATACAACACTTGCAAATAAGGAGTGACATCAGTTACATGACTTGATGTTCTTAGGTGATGGAACACACTCACAAGGGGACCTTGATGCTACATTTGACTTGTACACAAAAGTCCAAGCGTGGGGGGAGGGAAGTGAGAATCCCATGTTCCACACACACCAAGAGACACTCGAAAAAAAGAGAGGGAAAGAAAAAAAAGAAAAAAAAAGAGTGGTGAATTCAAGTCGATGTCGGCTTCACCTTGTTAAAAAGAAGAAGAAGAAGAAGAAGAGAGAAAGAGAGGAAGAGAAAAAAAGCAAGGGTTCTCTCCTTCTCTAGACCTTTGCTACCTCCAAGGCCCATGGTTTATTAGCCATGAGTATGTGGCCTGACCTTGTGGTTCACCTGAGAAGAAACCCATGGCACCAGAGTAGCAGGAAAAGTACTTGCATCAGAATACGCTACCGGTGAGTGCACTTAGGTAAAGCAAAGGTAATGTTCACTAACTTATTTACTCATACTTGTCTCCCTGAGATCGTACAAATTCATGCTTCCTCTAGTTATGTCATGTGCTCTGGTTTGGGTGTGCTTGTATAAGGCCTTATACAATTGTTGGCGTTTCTTAGCATCGCTACCAAGTATGGAGGTTTTAAGTCCATCCCAGGTAACGGCACTAGAAAGCCAATTGGTATAAGTTACGCAAACAGTGAAATCCGCAAGCGCACGGATACCGTTGTAGCTTTCACCCAAGAGTACTCCAGGGTATCGTATTTATCCTCAGGGAAGCAAAGGGTAAAGAAGTTGATAATTAACCTTCATACATCTGTTAACTAATATACCAACTAGACTAATGAGGGGGTAAAAGATATAATCGGGTTTTTAGATAAGTGACACACACAGGAGAACCCTAAAAAAGATAGCAGAGCAGACTAGCTAAGCTAAGAGGTCTACAGGAGATGCCAAGATTCCTATTTTCTTCTCCATTACTGTGGTTCTATTCTAGTCTATACCAAAGGGATAGCTAAGAGGAGGTCAACATAGCGGTTACACCAAGACACTTTGGAGCAGCTGTTCCTTTTCGGTTCTCGAAAAGACTGGAAAGGGGTAACTGGGGTCAGGCAGCCAAAGCTCTACGAAAACACCAGCCCGAACGTGGTGGAATACAAAGGCCTGGTCGGAGCTATCACCCCCGGGGCTACCACAACTATCCGTGGGGCTGGGCGCATTCTCCGATAACTCGCTAGCCCAGACACCACGCCTGCACTAGCGGTTACTTACTCTAGTCACGATCTATAACTAGAGCAATCGGTCGACCAGAGAACCCATGCCAAGGTATAAACACTACACTAACCAAGCTTTGCTAAAGAACTAAGGCATGACAAGATAACCAAATGAATAATTCAGTAATGTAAAGAAGATAAATATAAGAAAGAACTTGAGTCTTTCAGAGGACCGATACAAGGTTGGCCGAGCCTCCGAGGACTCTTCCGGAACTCGACCTCTCTCCCTCACTCCCAACTAGGCTAGCACTACTACTACATCTTGAAAAGTGGAATGAGAGAGCTCCTTGGTGGTGTGTGTTGAATGAGGGGGAGAGAGCCCTCTTTTATAGGTGGAGAAGAGGGGGCTCTTTGGAAGAGTGCCATCCCCACATGGAAGGACCAAAACCGACCTCTAGAGGCGGTTTTGCACCTTCCTTGTAGGAAACACCACCGCCATTTGCCTTGGGCCATCAGCTTGGGCCACCTGGCAAAAGATGGGCCTGTTTGGCGCCAGGACTGGCGCGCTCGCGCCTCAGGCGCGCGCGCCCATTGTGGGCCCCTTGGCCCCAACTTTTTCCATATTCTTATGGGCCTTTTCCTTAGCTTCGAAAAGGTGGGTATTTTGTCCAATTCCGAGTTCGGATGCATCCGGGCGTCCGTTTTACTAGGACGTGTCCGTGCGGTCAAAAACGAACTTGACCCCGATTTGGTGCTTGGGCTAGGCCACTCCCATGTCGGTGGTTTGGCCCAAACTATCCGGCACTGGGCCCCTCTTCCTAACTCCTCTCGTTTTGCTTGAGCCATGTCATATTCTTAGTATATTTTTATATAAGCCCCGCAAAACAAGTGAGACACCAAAACTCGTGGAATCGGTTAGTCGTAAGCCCTATATCTAAGTTTTGGTAAACATTTTATTTGTAAGTTAGCGGTAAAAAGCATGCAATAAGGAGCGCCAACAACAATACATCCATAGGCTTTTTAAATTAAGCGTGGTGTTTAGGTTAAAATAGCCTTCTTTAATCACAATTTTGGCATGGTGTTGAAATTTGATTAATGAACTTGAGTTGTTGGCATAAACAAAAGGAAGTGATCAGATTTGGAGATAAATCAAGGTTTGTTTTACTTTGCAACTTAATCTTGACCTTGTTTGAGTTATGAGTTGGGTGAGCAATAATAACAAAATAAAAGTATCAATAATTTGAGTAATAAAATCTTGGCTCCCCGGTTTTCCAACCGGCAGAGCCCTTTGCTTGTTTTCTTTTCTATTTTGTTTTTGTTTTTTTGGAAAATAAAAATAAGTACAAAAATGAGTGTGGGGGAGATCTCTCAAGCAATACTAACTTCACATTCGAGATCTCCCCGACACAATGCACAACATCGAGTGATCCATCTTGCAGAAGGACAAGACAAACGACTTTCATTGGCTCCTTCATCTTCAATGGTGGTTTGTGCAAACTCTACCCTCACATCTCCTAAAGTTTTGAAGTTTAAATTATTCAAATTAAAAAGACAAAACTTTTTGAAATACCACCTCCATGCTATCCTTTGATAAGATTTGCATACTCTTTATTCCTCGCCAATATTCCTATAACTTGTGAACAACTATCATAGGGGCCCCATGTTATCTAAGTGATTGGAGTATGTGATATAGCTGGAAGATTTGAACCTTGCTCTTTTTACGAAGAACTTGGAATTTATTTTACAAAAACAAAATACAATAGCATGCTCCTCAGTGATAGAGAAATCCTACCAAGGCCATATGACATGCTTACATACAAAACCCTCTGTCATATGCTACTTGTTTGATCATTGAGCTTCGTCAAATTATTTGTGACCGGTGTGAGACTATAGTCATGCACCCACGATTGAGATTCACTTGCACCCACCAAATAAATTGCCGACTCTTACCTTGAGAGTTGTGCACAAACATGCACCCCTTCTGTTCACCAAAAATGTCAACTTTTACCTTAAGAGTTGCGCACCAGTCCACCAAATAAAAATGCCGACTCTTACCCTGAGAGTTGCGCATTCCTTAGACACCAAAAATTTACTCCACGCATTCCATCATGACATCTCTCTCCATTCCAAGTTTTTCATATTCTAAAAAGAGAGCTATGCGCTATGCTAAAAAAAAGAAGAAAAAAAGAAGAAGAAGAAAAAAAGAGAAAAAAATAACTTTGCCAAGGGGCATGAAATGGACAAGGGTCCAAGTAATAAGATAACGGGAAATCAAAGATCCCTATTCAAAAAAAAGGGAGAAAAAAGAGAGCATAAATAGCATACCTTTTATAGCCCATACTCTCCTAAAAATTCCATCCACCAATAAGAGAGAAGTCATAATGCTTGGAGTATCCAAAAATACTCAAAATTAGGAACCATCCATCATTCCACACACGTGCACATCTTGTCAAGGTGTATGACTTGTGTCTGCATAGGGTTCGGTTTTTGACTTAGCAATATATGTGATACAAGTATGCCCACTTTCATACCTGCCCAAAAACTCCACTCAACAGCTTTAGTGGTAGGTCATGAGAGAAGGCAATCTCAAAATGCCTTTTGGGAGGAACCACACATATATGAGTGACTTGAGAGTATCATTTGAGGAGCTAAGCTATGTTTTACATTTTCAAAATCATTTGAAAACCCAAGTTTCTAAGCTAACTCAAGTTGCAAGGGATTTGAATCCATGTTGTTCCATTATTCAATTACCCAAGATACCTTGGTAGACACTTCAAAGTTCACAAGTGCGGTGAAGCTTGGAATATCCTGTATGCGATTATACATCAAGGAGATGACCCATCCTAGTCTTATACTTTACTCGAGGACGAGCAAAGGCTAAGTGTGGGGGAGCTTGTTGGCGGTCCTTATCTCAGACTTTATACTGCCAATAAGATTATAAAACCAATGCCAAACTTAGTGAATAGGTTTTTATACTAATGATTTCCACAAGTTTTGGTGTTTCACTTGTTTTGCAGAACAAACATGAAAACGTACCCGAAGCGGATCCAAAGTGGGAAAAGTAACGAGATAAACAAGAGGCCATTTTGGACCAAAAGCAAAACAAGAATAAGCTTAATAATACTGGGTCCACTTACCAGAGTTCCTGAGCTCCAAACATGGGAACAAATGTCCAACATGAACCCAAACAGCAGAGGCCCAAAACCCAGATGAATTACATATTGGGCTGCAGGAGTAGGCCCGGGTAATTTGGGCATAACTCAATCATCCAATGTCCAAACGGAGAAATCCACCCGGCCACGCGAAGCTAATGACGCACGCACGCACGCACCCGACCGAGCCCAACTTTGGCGTGGCGGTGCAATAACTCTCCAGGAGGGCGTTGCGCTGGTGGGTTTTGCACATACACTGAACCTGGATGCTCTGGAGGTCGGTTTGTGGAATAATGAGGGGAATATTCCATGGCACATTCCTCCCCTCTCACCTATAAATAGAGGGCTCCTCCCCTCTCATGGAATCAACATTTTCAAGGGAGAAGAGCACCAAGCAAGAGCCACACTCCAAAGGGGTTATGCCCTAGTAGCTATAGAGTTAGAGAGTAAGATGTGAGGGTGAGAGCGGGGAAGCACCGGGCTTGTCGGTGTCTCCCCGAGCTTGTACCTCTACGGGTATTCTACTTGGCTCCCTAGCGGGATCTTGGCTAAGTAAGTATTTGTGTTTCTTATTGTCTTTTGTGTCTTTTGTTGGTTGAGCTTTACCAAGCTTGTTCATGAGTTTGATGTTCATCCTACTTTGGGTGGAAAGCTCTAGTAAGAGGACCCCTGATAGAGACGGGTGTTCCTGATCACCGCTAGAGCTGTAGCAACTAGCGTAGACGTGGTGTCTAAGCTAGGAGTTACCATCGTTTGCCCCACACTCCACGGTTGAGGGGTAGGTGGCAGGTGGTGATAGCCCTGTCCATCCCTTGTATCCCCCACGTTCGGGTGCGGCGTAGAGCTAATAGCCGGCATCGCTTGGCAGACTAGGCGCGTCCCGGTGCTCGAAGTGAACAGGTGGACGTATTGCAACGCTAACCTTAAGACCCTAAAGCCTATAGGGATCCATCTCCATCACCTTTTATAACACCCCGGTTTACAAAGAATACCAGAGGCCGTCATATGTGTGTCCAGTAAGTCCACACATATAACTAGAACGATAAATATCAGATAAACAATGTATATATAGCGGAACATATATATAATTACACTTACAAACATCAGAGTATCGTGAAACATTGGCTACATCTTCTCTTCAGAGCTCCATTCCTCTTAGGGACAGTTGACTGGGGGCTCCGTACGCCAAGCACCTTCGGCATCTCAATGTCCGGCAACACCTTGCTAGCAGACTATTGCAAGGTGAGTCCATCTCGAACTCAGCAAGTACAGACGGAAAGTATAATGATATGCATGGCTTGAACAAGGTAAAGCTCAAAGGTAGACTGCAGTTGCATTTTAGTAGAAGGCATATTTTAATTAGCAACCTATTTACTAATCATCTTGGTAGAGATAGCCCAACCCTTAATTAAGGTTCAAGTGGAATTAAGAGTCACTTAAATATCATTGATATAAGCATATATCAACATTATGCATATGAGATCGCCATCTCATAAAGACACAGGATCACCATCCTGCAACAGCACGAGGTCACAACCTCACAGAAAACACAGGATCTCCATCCTGCCACAACACGAGGAAACCACCTCGCAAGACATCATCTCCATGATTTAAGGTAAGAAACCATTGGGCTTAGACATGTGAGGATATGGGCCGCTCGTAACCATGAGCTCGGACGATATATCGATTATACTCTGCACAGAGGTGTACACTTTCCCTCCAGGTCGTGATTCCCATTTGCCCGGGGTAGCTACTCCCCAAACACACTTCCAAGGTGAGTAGGCAGGGTCTCACTACGAGGCTGTTCACAGGTCATAGGCAGTGGTAGCCCGCTAGGTATGCCGCAAGCACATGGAAGAGTCACCGTAGCCGCCGCCCCGAACTACGGATCACTCCTAACACCCATGCTAGAACTGTGTGACACCCTTTTCACCATAGCAATGGCACCCGTCGGTAAGCTACCTAACCCACCTATGACCGCCCTGTTAATTAGCCAAGCCAGAGCCATATAGCCTGGAGTCGTACGGAAGTCCCAGGTTGCCGCTCCATGAGGGGGTCCTTAAAGGGCAGACACGGGTGACCCCGTCTACACGGGCAACCGCCCACCCGCATCCCCCTTGCTTCCAACAACAGCGATGCATCACGGCACCGCCAACCTCTCCATGGCCACAGCCATAACCAACAGCTTCACTTATTAAAGAAGCAAGATTAACAAGTGATTAATATTAGTGAGTAGGTGAGCAGAGCACTAGCAGACCTACAACCTGTCTACAAAACCCCCATAGGATATTTGGTAAAAGTGGCTAGTTGTTCCTATGGTTCACTGATTTAGACACATGCATGAATTATAAGCATTCATAGGTACAATATGAGCAAAGGGATGCCTGCACTTGCCTTAAATCCAAAGTCCAACTGTTCAGTAGACTTTAATTGTTCTATCTTCTGGTCTCCAACCTCAGCTACACTTGTTGGTACTCAGCTCCTGGTCTTCGGCACTTGTCGACTGCTCGTCGTCTATTCACACCAAGCAAGCAACACAAACAAACAAGACTAAGAACATACACCATACAAATGAAACAGCTAAAGAAAGAGCGTACAAAAAGGTAGAGAGCGAAGCTATGGTCTTGAAAGCACTAGAAAGACCGACGAAGGAACTATCGTTGAGAGGGCACAACTAACAAGGTCAAACTAGTCTAATCGCATTTTAAAAGAGCATCGATAGGTCACTAAACAAGCTCACACTAAAGTTGCATTTTCAAAAGCGTCAAATGAGTCTATCGTCACTGCTAACGCGTAGCTTGCATCGAAACGATTCCAACGAGTCCAAGATCGCCTAAAACGGAGCTATAATGGAGAAGTTATGGTTAAAACAAGGTCAGGGGCAAAACTGTTAAAAACTGGACCTAATTCTAATTAGTTTTGAACTACGCAGGGCTGATCCATAGATATCAAAAAATGCAGGGCCTTTTCTGCAAAACAGCCAGGGCTGACCGGCTGTTGACTGCGCTGACCTGGTCAGCGCTGACGTGGCGATGACGCGGCGCACACGTGGCAGCCACGTCGGCAGCTGAGTGGGCCGGGGGCTGTCCCCATTGACCGCCGCGTGGCGGCACGCGGATGGCCAGGGCTGGTGGACCGGCCATGGACTGGTCCTGTGGTCCTGGTCTACTGGTCCACCGTGGACCGACGGCGGGGACAAGTTGACCCCGACGACTGGGGCCATGGTCGCCGGCGGCGAGCTCCCGTGGCGGCGCGGCGGGGGCCTGAGGAGACGCGCAGCGGCCACACACGCGATGCGCGCACGCTCGCGCGTTCAATGCACGCGAAAAACACCGGCGAGTCGCGGCCGGGGACGCGGGGTCACGCGGAGGTGGCGAGCGGCAGCGGTGGTGGAACTCCGGCGGCGCTACGCGGCGAGCAGGCGGAGCGAGAGCGGCCGGGAAGGGCACCACCGTGACTCTCGCTGTCGTGCGGAGCTCGGGCACGGGCTCACCTTGGCAACTGAAGGCGAGAACGGCGAAACGATGGCGGCGGCGGTGGCGCAAGCTGGAGGTAGGGTTAGGGTTTCGCGACTGTGCGAAACGGGGCGACGCGGCGAGGGGAGCCGAAGGGCGAGCGAGCGGGCGGCGGCAGCGCTTTATAGCGCGGGGCAGAGGACCTCGGCGGTCCTTGGGCCGCGTGATTGCCGGGCGGGGACGCGATGATGATGGCGGCTTTCCATCAGGGGCGCGGGGTTGGGACTGATGGGTGGGCCCGTGGCGTCAGCGACTGGAGGCGGCAGAGCTGAGTGGGCTGCGGTGCCTCTGCGCTAGCTGGGCCGGCCCAAGGCGGAGGCGGGCGCGCAGGCAGGAAGCAGGTTGGCCATGGGCCGCGGTACTGGGCTTGGCCCACGCGCGCGCAAGCCGGACTGGGGAAGCCGAGCTGGGCTGCTAGGCTGCTGTTGGGCTTGGTGGCTTGCTGGGCCGCGAACAGGCCAAAACCTGGAGCAGGCCGAAAACATGGGAGGGGAAAGAGATAAAAAGAAAAAGCATTTTCTTTTTTTATTTGAACAGATTTTCAAACCCATTTTGAATCAATTTTCAAACCAAACTTTGAGAGGCATTTTGGGACTTTGGTTCTAATTGTTTTGGAGAATATAAATCGATTTTCCAAACACTTTTCAAACTCAAGTTCTCAACTCATTTTGAAATAGAGATTTGAAGACTTTTATTTTCCAAATTCGAAGGGAACCTAATCGTGACTTGCTCGACTTTTGAAAAATCTTTTTCTCACACAACCAAAGCAAAACAAGGCACACCACTAAAACACACATTTATTAACTTTATAAAAATTTTATAAAAGCATATTTTTATTATTTTATAGTGACAACCAAGAATAAAATCTTGGTTAATTTTAGAAAAATTAATAAAACCGTTATTTTCTTAGTGTTTTCGATTCACGTCCCAAAATAGAAATTTTGGGGTGTGACACCTTTCTATCTCTACCCTTATGTTGTTCCTTGGGCAAACTAGCTAGTTGAAATACCTCCGTTCCCTGTGGAAAATACGATACCTTGAATACTTTCGGGTGAAGGCTACAACGGTACTTCCGTACGCTTGCGGAATCTCTGCATCGTTAAGAAATACCAACACTTACTGAATGGAGCGGGAGGATCCGGGGACGAAGAAACCGGATCTGCTCTCGCGAATGAGTCGGCAAAGAGCGAGGAAAAGTGAAGTGCCCCGCTCTACACGCGACTCAGCCTTTTATAGGGGTGGGCGGCCACTCAGGAGCGAACGTGGCGGTTCACGCGAATCGAGGTGAGAAAAAAAAATCACGGGGGCGGTGCTGGCACATTCGGCGCGGCGTGCAAGAAGCGACGGCGCCCGAATATGTTGGCCTCACTTCGGACGCTGCCGGAGGGCCATTGTTGGGGGCAGGGGTGGAATTTGCCACCCCATCCCCCGTTGTCGCATGTCTCACCTAATGTATTTTGTTGCATGTAAAGCCGAAAGTGCAGTCTCCGCTGCACATTCGGTGCCTGACGCCGGACAGCCGCAATCGGCGTGGATGAGGCCGAAAGCACAGGGCCCGCTGTGCTTTCGGCACATGGCGCCGGACAGCCGCAAGCGGCGCCGACGGAACCGGATGCGTAGGACCCGTTGCGCATTCGGGGAGTCCCTTCCTGTGAGAAGCCTGGGAGGAACCCGGATGCGTGGGAGGCACCGCATGTTCGGGGCCAGAGCCACCGTTAACGCCCGATGTCGTCAAAGGCAGTACGAGTGCTGGCCTCGTGGATGTGGGGCGCGTCGTGGTTTCGTCACCACGATCGAGATGCAAGCGCCGATGGCCCCCGGATGTGCATCCTCAGGCGTCCATTTGGGATCAGTCTCGGGAGTATCTACGGTCGGTAGTTGGGCGACACTGGCGGGCCCCTCCGCCACTTTACGTGTCTGCCCTTGGTTGGGGCGTGGCGGCCACCTGGAGCGGGAATGCTAGGGGTAGTTTGGTCTTGTACAGTTTTTGAGCTCCTATAAATACGCCCTTGATGGGACATTGTAAAGGAGGTTCTTTTTGGCTCCGAGCGTTTTAGTCGGGCTAGCAAGGAATACAGAACTTGTGTCGTTCTCGTGTCTTTGTCCTTGCGTGGTTCCGGTTTCGGTCAGGGGGGCAGTGTCCTCCCGAGCCGAAACAACACCACCGAAGTTCCATCGGGCACTGTTAACTCCATGGACTCTCGCATGACATGCGAAGTCTGTGGAAATGTTGGACATTCGGGGAACGATTGCCCCAAAACCCGCGAAGAAGCCTCGTACATCAACAACAATGGGTTTCGCCAACAAGGAGGTAGCAATGGTTGGAACAATCGATCACGACCACCATTCCAAGGTAACTCAAACTTCCAATCTAATTATAATTTGAGTCAGCCTTCACTAAAAGACTCGGTTCTAGGCCAAGCAAAAATTAACAAAAATCTTACTAAAAAAGATGTTTACAACTCGATAAGGTCTTAGAAAATATAAACGTTAAAATTGATGGTTTATCTTCTGCCATGAAAAACCAACTAAGCTTCAATAAAATGATAGAAACACAATTAGCTCAAATAGCCGCCGCAATCCGAAATAGTGAGTCAGGTAAGATCCTGGGGCAACCCGAGGTCTCGCTTGAGTCCATTAACATGATCTCAACAAGGCTTGGTAACCCTTGTTCGAGCTGGGGATATTCTATTGTGAAGAAAGGAGATCCAGGTCGGCCTACGATCACAATCGGCATCGGCCCACACACCATTCACAATGCTTACTGCGACCTTGGTGCCAGCATAAACGTCATGGCCAAGGTAACATATGACAGAGTTTGGGAGGACCATTGTCCCCCGCATCTTTCCAACTACAGTTAGCCGACCAATCGACTAGAAAAGTTGAAGGTGTGGCCGAAGACATCTGTGTGAGGGTAAAGGATGAGTACGTCCTAGTTGACTTTGTCATCTTAGATATGGGTGACAAAGCTGAAGTACCACTCATCCTGGGATGACCATTCCTCTACACGACTAAAGCAGCGCAGCACGTGGGGAAGGGCGTAGCCCAATTACACTTCAAAGGCAAAATGGTAAGTATGCCTTTCAATGGCTACCCCAAAAGGGGAGAAGAAAAGAGCCGACCAACGACACCGCCACGGCCATCGATGCCTAGCAAACAAGTGTGGCATATCAAGACCATGGAGTCAGGACCCACTTCTCCCGGGACCGACACCACAAGCACAACATAAAGGGGAGAAAAGTCCTGCTCTACTGACTCTAAAAAGTGAGCCCTGACCGACCGGTAAACCGGTAAGTTATCTGCTCTAATAACTTCTTCTAAAAATATTCATAAAAAATATATTCAATTATATAATTCCTACTAAAAATATTTCCTTACTATAAAAAACTAAAAATGCTAAAAAGATCAAAAATATTTATTCCACTCATTATATGTGTGTAAGAGTATGTAGTTCTACCTTTGTTGAGATGATGAATAGTTGCTCTATCTTATGTCATGCTTGTACCCGATTTAAAATCAAGTTTTCTCTAGGATTTGGGTTTATCGGTTTAAAAATGTCTCATCCTAAAAACTTGAAACTAGTGGGTTGCACATGCTTGCTCAAGTCTAGGTGATTGCTGGATATGATATAGTGCCATGGACTATGCTATGACTTTGATCTAAGAAAAACTTGACATCTGGAGAATTTATTTTAAAAATATTTAAAACAATAATTCCTCAATGATCATATAAATTCCCACCAAGGCCATATGACATGCTTCACCACACATATATAAAACCCTTTGTCATAAGCTGCTTGTTGATTGTTGAGACTTGTCAAAGTGTTGAACCTAAGATAGATTTAAGTCATATGCATAAGATTGAGACATCACTGGCACCCACCAAATAAAGCCGACTCTTACACTGAGAAGTCGTGCACAACATGCACCCTCTCCATCCACCGTAAAATGCTCTACTCCTACACTAGGAGCAAGCAAAAAGAAATATCAAGTTAGAAAACTACTCCATGTTCTACACTCTATGATCTTTCTCTTATTATCCATTTTTAGAGAGACATGGCTAAAAAATCAAGAGAAAGAAAAGAAAAGATGGAGATAGTAGAACAAGGAGACAGCTCAAAAGGTCCCAAAGCATCCTTTGTTGGAAAACAAAAGAAAAAGAAAAAGAAGTGTTGGTAGCCATGTCTCTAGGAATTAAATTCCAAATAATTCTAAAAGAGAAAGATCATATCTCAAAAAGGAGTATAGTTTAGAAATAGGACATACTCATCCATCCCACACATTTGCACGTCTCAATCTAGTGTATGATTTAGATCTTAACCTGGTTTGGGCTTTGACTTGGCAACACATGATCAGCAAGTATGCCTCCCTTAATTTGCCTACCTAAAACTCCACTCAAAAACACTAGAAGTAGGCAATGAAAAGGCAAAAATCTCAGATGCCTTTGGTGAGGAACATATACACTTTGAGCGATCGAGAGAAATCATATGAGGAACTTGGCTTTCTTTGCGAAAATTTGCCAAAAAAAAACTCTGGAAAGAAAGTTGCTCTTGGAACAAATGATAAGCAATGACTGTGAATCTGTTCTATCTTGCAATCGCTCAAGACTAGAAACAGCTAATAAGCCCCATTGGTTTTGAGATAATAATTGGGTGGATAGAAATGCTGATTTATTCAAATCACAGTTGAAAACTTGCTTATAAATTTGGTACAAATAAGATGTAATCGGCATTGTAGCAACTCCTGATCAACAACCCAAGAGCCCAACTTTGCTCAGGACGAGCAAAGGGTAAGCTTGGGAGATCTTGTTGGCGGTCCTTATCGACAAATTTATACCGCCAACATAGGATCAAAAAGGGAGAATTATGTACTCTTATACACATATAACATGTACTATTGACCTAGTTCCACTTATACCGGAGATTTCATATGTTATGCAGGAAATACAACAAAACAAGTGCGAACGTGATGAAAAGGTGCTTTCCAGAGAAGCGTAGAACCAACCACAAGGTGGAAAAGCCTTCTCGGGGTCTAGATGGGCCAAACCCACCATGGGGGAGTGATCTAGACCCATCCAGGAGGTCTCCCCCCCGAAGTCGGTCAGGGGGAGGCTCCTCCCAGGGTCGGGCGACCTGGGGGTCGGGAACCCCTCCCCCGACTGCCTCTCGGGCCCAGCTGCAGATGTCGGCACATTGAAGACCAGGGGAGGACGGTGCGGGGTGGATTTGCCTATTATGCCCTCCAACCGACCTGTAGCTGCTATAAAAGAGGAGGAGGGGCTCTCTCTCTCTCTCACACACACTCATTTGGAGCATTCCCTCTCTCCCTCACTTGTTGCTTTAGCTAGTCACTTAGTGTTAGATTTGGAACAAGGAAGAGCTACATGGAGGGCTTGTCCCTTTGGGAAGAAGAGCAACTCTTTTTTTTTTTTTTTTTTTTTTTTTTTTTGAGGAAAACCGTGGAGCCTTGCTCCCCGTGCATATATTAAAAGACAAAGAAAACAAAATTACAAAGTAGTTAGCCGGAGGCTAACTTGAAACACGAGAAAAGAAAAAGAAAATACCTATGCCACCTACCTAAACTGAAGAGAGAGGTTGGAAAGAGGAAAAGGACTTAGGCCTTAGCCTACGAAAATAAACTAGGATTACAAAGAGTTTGTCCAATTCATAACTACCGATTGCAAGGTACTAGGAATTCTGTACGGTGAAGTTTAACTTCAGCCTTTAATCTTTGTTTCCAGCTTGCCAAAGATGGAGGTTTATGATTGAAGATATAATCATTTCTTTCCTTCCATATACTCCAAGCTGCAATCATGAAGAGATCCATGAACAGAGGGCCTTGGAAAGCTTGCTTTTGCTGTAGCAGCATCTGATCTACCTCACTTTGCAAGTTCCATTGCAGCCCAATAGCAAACCACCTTGCTTTGCTTGAGGAGCAATCGAAGAAGAGGTGATGAAGAGTCTCATCAACATTCTCTTGACACATCACACAAGGATAACCTTCCTCTAAGATTTTGTGCCTTCTCCTCAACAAATCTCTCGTATTTAATCTATCACCGAGTAGCAGCCAAGCGAAAAATTTAATCCTTGGCATACATTTGCTTTTCCAAATCCATCTAAAAGGCGCCGGTGGTGTCGATTCTCAAAATGTCCATGGTAGTACTTCCTGGAGCTATATGAAGTTGAGTTCCAATTATACAACCAAATGTCATCTAACACATTGTCAGATCTAAAGATGTCCAAATCCTGTTGCAAGAGGAGGAACTCATTGTATGCCAATCTGGACATTGGTAAACTGAAAATATCGAGGCAATTTGTGGCTGCTAGACAATCCTGTAGAGACATGTTAATGTTTCTGGCATATGAGTACAAGTTGGGATACTTATTAGCAAAAGCAGGCTGCATCAATTTATCTGTCCAAAGACTAACTGTGTCACCCTTTCCTGGCAAGCAGTGAGCTAATTCTCTGAATTGTGGTGACAACTTCAAAATATCCTTCCACCGAAGGAGCCTCTAGCTGATGTTAAATGTGGAACTTTATGGCTATAATAAGTTGTCCATACTAGCTGCACCCAGGGTACATCAATTTTATTATAGAACTTGTGCAGATATTTTAGCAATAGGGCATCATTCTGCACTTCTAAATCTTGAACTCCCAAACCTCCTTTCAGTTTTGGTATGGTAACCATTTCCCAAGCTGCTAAGTTATATCCCTTGGCATTGATGTCACACCCCCTCCATAGACAATTTTTTCTAAATTTGTCAATGATCTCAATCACTGTTTTGGGCAATTTCACAGTGCACATGAAGTAAGTTGGTATTGATGATACTACTGAGTTGATGAGCTGCAGCCTTCCAGCATAATTTAGATATATTGAGCTAGCTGAAAGCTTCCTTTCTATTCTGCATATTAATGGTGCATAGTCCTTGACTAGAGGTCTAGTAGTTCCAAGTGGTAACCCTAAATAGGTGAAAGGCAACTCACCTTCTGTGCAACCAAGAACACCAGTGAGGAGTGGCACTTTGTGACTAGGTACATTAATAGGGATCAGATTTGACTTATGGATGTTGACTTTTAGCCCAGTAGATGTGGTGAAACTTTGTAGTAGTGCTTTCAAGCAAAAGAGCTGCTTTGCATCTGCTTGCATAATCATCAATGTATCATCTGCGTACTGAATAATTGGAAAATGGTCAACATCTCTGTTTGGTATTGGAAGAGTGAAAAGACCTTGCTGAAATGCCTTGTTGACTATGCTTTGTAGCAAATCAGCTGCCAACACAAAAAGTAAGGGTGACAGAGGATCCCCTTGTCTTACTCCCCTCTTGCACTGAAAATCTTTACCTTGGACTCCATTTAAAAGTATAGAGGAGGTGCCAGATTCTAGGATTTGTGCAACCCACTTGCACCATCTTGCAGGAAAACCTTTAGCTCTTAGGATGCTTCATATGGCACTGTGTTCCACCATGTCAAAAGCCTTTTCAAAATCTATTTTGAGAATTATTAGTTCCCTCTTTGAGGTATGGCATTGATGCAAATATTCAAATGCCCATCCTAGGCAATCTTGAATGGTCCTTCCTTGCAAGAATCCATACTGATTTCTATGAAGCACTTTGAGAATGACCTTCTGGAGTCTATTTGACAGTATTTTGGTAATGAATTTCATGGTAGAGTTCAAAAGAGAGATGGGCCTAAAGTCTGTGACTTTCTCAGGATTTGACTTTTTTGGCACAAGAGTGATATAAGAATAATTGATACACTTCAAATCTGCTGTGTGGCTATAGAAGGATCTGCATAATCTATAGATATCAAACTTGATTAGACTCCAACATTTTTTGAAAAAATGCCCATTGAAACCATCAGGCCCAGGTGCTTTGTCTGTTGGCAAGTCCTTGAGTACTGCATCCATTTCTTCTTCCGTGAAAGGTACTGCCAAATCTTCCAAATCATGCTGCATCAATTGATTAAGTTGAAAAAACATTTGTGGCTGCACAGAGACACCCATTCTACTTTTAAATTCCTGCCAAAATAGTGCTGCCTTTTCCATGTGATCTGTCACAATTCTTCCATCATCAGCAGTTATCTGTGAGATCAAGTTGAATCTAAACCTTTCTGTTGCTCTAGCATGGAAAAACTTTGTGTTCTCATCACCTAACTTGACCAAGTTTTCAGTATACCTTTGTTTCCAATAAACTTGCTGATTGTGCAAAAGCTTTCTGAGTTGAGCCTGTATAATAGTTCTGAAATTTCTTTCTGCTACAAACAGGGGCCTCCCATCTTCTACAGAATCCATGAATGCTATGACAATATTACAATGCTTGATTAGAATTGCAAGACTTGACCTTGCTCCATTCCATTTTTTGAGTGCCGCCCTTAGTGCTTTCAGTTTGGCTGAAACATTTCTAGCTGCATTGTTGTGGGAACAAGAGAACCAAGCAGTGGCTGCTGTCTGCATGAAGGATGGAATATTTGTCCAATAATTTTCAAACCGAAACAATGATGCTTTGGGAATAAGAGTGCCAATTTGGACTTTGCAAGGCGTGTGATCTGATGTAGGTTTTGCAAGTGGCAGCACCATTGTATTAGGATATGATAGAGTCCATGCTGGCGATGTGAAGAACCAATCAAGCTGCTGCATGAGAGGTTGGTCTTGCATATTGCTCCATGTAAAGCTCCTTCCTTTTATTGGAAGTTCTGTGAGACCTAGGTGGTGAATAATGTCATTGAACACTAACATGTCATCTGTGTTGCCCCCTGGTTTGTTTCTGTTTGCCATAGACCTATAGAAATTGAAATCACCCATGATAATGTAGTTGTCTTCAGGATTGATGTCCAGACTATAGAGCCACGAGACAAAATTTGTTCTAGCGGGTTGGCGTGTGGGCCCATAAACTGTAACTAAATTCCAGGTTGATTGGTTGTGAGAAGAAGTAACTTGCAAGCTCAAAGCAAAATCTTGGGAATCAAGTGTGACTGCTGAAAAATAGCTAGAGTTCCAAGCTGCTAAAATGCCCCCGGAGGCACCATCAGAGGGACAATAATCAAAGCAATCAAAACGCTTCGGTGCAAATTTTCTCAGTAAAGCAGCATCTATTTCTTCCATTTTTGTTTCTTGGAAACAAAACAAAGAGCATCCACTTTCTTCTATCTTATTGCGAATAAGGTCCCATTTATTAGGATCATTTAACCCTCGAACATTCCAACATAGCAAGTTCCAAAAATGACTATAATCCATTAACACTGATAAAAAAATTAGAAGAAAAAGTGGGAGCACAGCAACCACCGAGATGAGACAGAATCAGATAAAGACTGATAAATCGACATACACTTCCATGCCCTTGTAGCTTGAAACTAGGCATCTTCATTGGCAAAGTTGGTGAGAAGTTTGACTTCAGTAACCTCCTCAGAAGGTACTTCACAGTAATCCACAGCAACATGTTGCATGAAGGCAATTGGAAGGCTGGCATCTCCCTGATCAGTAGCCTGAATGCTTCCCATAATTTGATCTAGCTCTTGCTGCATCAACACAGTGTCATCTTTACTTAGCTTCCTCGGCTTAGATTTTTCATCTAAGAATATATGCTCATAGTTAGGGTTTTTAAAGAATCTGGGACTTCTTCTAACTTCATCATCAACAATTGGGGTTGGCCTCTTCCTGCTCCTCCTTTTCTTGTGATGAATGTCCTGACCATTTACTGGCACCAAGGCCCTCTGGAAATCTTCCTCTGCTGCAACTAATGTCACATGTGTATCTTCATAATCTTTTTCTGATGGCAGTATAGCAAGATGTGTGTCAGATTGATCATCAACCTTGTCATCGAAGACATTATATATCGTATGTTGGTTGCTAGAGTTCAGAATTTGCATGCTCGAGTTTGTACTGATGGCATTGTATATTGAAGACATTATAGGGATTGTTGATTGCAGATTATCATTCCAAGGTGCTGATTGCAGTCCTGTTTGCTGTCCCACTAAATATTCTGTCATGCTCACATCATTTTGTTCATATGCAGACAATATTCCATCAGATTCAGACACAGCCAGATGTGTTGGTGATGTTGATTCCGAATTCATCATGTCATCAACTGTATACATTCTAATTAGCCTGTTGGGAGGTTGGGGTGCAGCTGATGTGGAAGCTTCCCAGTTATTACCCCAAGACGAGCTACACAGCCCACTGTCTTGGTCCTGAACCTTCATTGGCTGTTTTCCAATATAGCGAAGCTGAAAGTGCAGTATGGAAGGAAACTGTGAGAGCCCAATGTTCAAAGGCCTGTGAATAAAAACATCATACTGGTACTTGGTGGAAGCATGGATGACATCTTGCAGGAGCATTTGTGCTGAAGGCATGGGACCAAAAACCTGATGTAGCCGAAGAATCTTTGCTAACTGAAAAATAGGATGATCACTCTCCCTATCCATGCTATTATTGAGGTTTGGAATAATAGCATGGTTGCCTTGTATCACAGGAAATTCCAATCTGATTTGAGGACCCTGAGCTCTGAAGGAATCTAGTACCTTTGAACTTACAGTTTCAGTAACCTGGGAAGCATTAAGGTGTTCAAGCATTGCTTGCTGAACTAATGTGTCTGCCAGAGCTTGCATTTGGTGCAGTTCATTTTGATCCACTATTTCACCTTCCTGAGACCCAGAAGACAAAGCGTTCCCAAGATTGGCTGCAGCAGCTGCAGCAGCATTTGGGAATAGAGGTGGCATCCACCCTTCAACATTGTTGGCCTGCTCAACATCATTCAGATCTTGGTTATCATCCCAAAATTCATGATTCTGATTATCTTGTTGGGCATCTGGAAAAGGATGTGGATTACCACCATCCGGGATAGGGTCTTCATTATCAGCAATGTTCTGATTGTTTTGAGAGTTTAAAATGAAAACTGGCACGGTCCATGAATGTCCAGCACCCCCAACCGCAGGAGGTCTGCACACTATGACACTTCTTGGAATTTTGCTCATACGTAGCACTGAACATCTGACCAGCACACGTGACTTGCACCGACTATTATCGGTCCATGTTAAAACTGTACCAAAATGATTGACAGCTTGCTCAATGTAATTCTCTGTCTGGTAGTCTAGGGGGAAGCACAAAAACATGACCCAGCAGATTCTAGTGAAGGGACAGGCTCTAAAATTAAGTCCAATGTCATGCTCTTCTAAAATAATCTCTCTTCCTCCAGGCAAAATATGAGGACTGCGATTAATCATAGCCTGTCTAGTAACAGCTGAACGGAATTCCAACAAGCAAAGCCCTAGGGGCGAAGGGCAGGTAGAAACAATATGAACCTGTCTGGGACCTTCGAAGTAGGCTCTGACTTCGGCAATTGCTTCTTGAAGCTGTTGAAGATTGTGTGGATGCGGTGCCGGCGTGAGCGTTGCAATGGCGAATTCTTCATGACGTCGTGGAGGGTTGCCAGCAAGGACCAATCTACCACGTGCAGGTCGAGCCCAATTCTCAAGATCAAACCCCGTTGGGATGTACGGCACGGGATTGACTTCAAAGTTGGCCATGGCGGCGTCCACGGGTGGCTGGTGGTCGGCCGACGGCGGGTGGAGTTGTGGTATAGATTGGTTTGGAGTATTGTTTTCTTCAGGAACCACGGACGGAAAAGCTTCAGTGTCGTTAGCCTGATGGGCAATTTGCTTAGATTCCGGGAGCTCTGTAACAGACTTTGGCTTCCAAAACAACCTGGGCCGTGCTCTTGTCATGCACCAACGTGAGATATGACCATAGTTGTAGCAAAGTTTGCATCGGATAGGACTGGTACACGTCTGTGCCAGGTGTCCAGGACTCAGGCAGTTGGAACAGGTAGTACGTAACATAGGGCCCTTGTCAAAAGAAGATCCTGTAAACACGGTTTTGCATGCGGATCTGCATGTTGAATTCAAATTCAACTCTTGCGAAGAACACTGAGGGGTAGATCGTGACGTTGACCCAAAGCTTGAAAAATTCTTAGAATCAGAATTTTGCGAGATCTGAACTGTGAATTGCCCAAATTGTAGAGATTTAACCGGTGAATGATCAGGATAAAAAACTTTCCTTGGAATATAAACTGGAGAGGATGCAAAAGACACTTTTTTAGCAGACTTGGATTTTTGTTTTTGACTCTTGCTCATAATTTCGGACCAATCTCTCTGCTGTTCTTGCTCCCAAAGCCGCTTTTCTTTTTCCCAATCGGCTACCCCATCTCTCCAGAGATGAAAGTAGGCATCAAAATGATCACCAATGAAACGTCAAAGAGAATAAACATGGAAACCCACTGCTTTATTTGCCACTGAGAAACGAAAATGTCGATCACTTTGAAATTGAACATGAAAACCAGCAGGAGCGCCACCCAGGCAAGAGGCTAGAGCAAATGCCACTGATTCTTCAGTTAGACGAAAGGTGTAACGCACTACGGGAAACCACGACTTTGCCGACTGCCGACTCATTTTGCCGACTGCCAAGGCCAGGGCAGCCGGCAAAGACACGATTTCCCGCCTCCCTTGGCATTGGCAGTCGGCAAATCAAGGCAGTCGGCAAAGGATACCCTTGCCGACGCCCTGTGGCTCCAAAGGCGGCAAACCTAGGCAGTCGGCAAAGGATGCCCTTTGCCGACTGCCCCTGGGTTCCAGCAGGCGGCAAATCTTGGCAGTCGGCAAAGGATGTCATTGCCGACTGCCAGGACAAGCAGTCGGCAAACCTAACAGCGTAGATCACATGTGGAGAGGTCTGGGTTTTGAACATCCGACGTCGTAACTTGCTCTAAACTTTTTCAAATTTTTATCATAGCGTCCACATGTGATAACACGACACCTCCACGAGTTTCGTGATTTTTCGACTTCGTTTGAATTTTATATAATTAAAAAACACGTCCAACACGTCGGGAAAGTCCTGTTCCGTGGACAAGGACTTCAAACTTTTGGGTGTCCTTCTGCACACGGCCTCAAAATACACTCTTGAACATGAATATCATTTTTGGAATGGCTACGATCCGATATTTCATGCACTGCAGCTTCAAACTTGAATTATGCCCCGAAAATGCAAGGAAACAAAAGAAATCAACGGAATATAGCAAAATATTGTAAAAAACCCCAAATTGTGACATGTGATTTAAAATTACTTATTTAGTCCAAACAAAAAATTTGGAGCCAAAATACTAAAAATTAAAAAAATTATTTGCCGACGCCTAGTATGGCGGTCGGCAAAGGGAATCCTTTGCCGACGCCCGGGACAAGCGTCGGATAGGCTTTTGCCGACGCGGACTGGGTCGGCAAAGAGGACACAAGGGTGGCCCACATTGGCCCACCTTGCTCGGTCCTTTGCCGATCGCTACGGCAGCTCGGCAAAGGCGTCCACTTCATTTTGGGCCGGCGCACCGCCCATTCGTCCCAACCCTATCGTCTCCTCCCCGCGCCCACACCCGCGAGTCCCGACGCCGCCACACGCCGACGCTGACGCCGCTACCCCCGCCCGCGGCCGCCGGTCTCCGGCCCCGCTTCGCCCGCCGCCCCCGCCCGCTGGCCGCGCGCCTCGGCCCGATCCGCGGCCTCCGGCCGCCCCGTCCCGATCCGCCTCCTCCGCCCCGCTCCCGCCCCGTCCCCGTCCGCCGCGGTCCCGCCCCGTCCCCGTCCGCGCCCGGTCCCGCCCGCCCGATCCGCGCCTCCGCGCCCCGGGCCGCTCTCCGCCGCTCCCGGACCAGCTCGGCCGCCTCCCGCCGCCCGGCCCAGCCTCCCGGCCCGCTCGGCCGCCTCCGCCGCCCCGGCCGGCTGCGCGCCTCTCGCCGGCTGCAGCGGGAGCGAGGGCCGCGGCCTCCGGCGCCGCCGGCCCGCCGCGCAGCCGCAACCTCCTCCGCGGCCGGGCGGCTCGAGACCCGCCAAGGTAACAGGAGGCATCGCCCCTCCTCCTCTTATTCTCTCGCGCTTCATCTACGCCGCCGTGCGCCGCACGACGGCGCATGAGTAGGATGACGTCGTTGGCGAAATAGCTAAGCATAGCCAACCTCTCGCTAGCTTGTGGATCAATGTTTCACTTTCACACTTTGTACGTAAGAAGCGACTCTATCACAGGTCATTTTTAGGCATATATTGCTCATTGTTAAATGTCAGGCGCCAGAAAAGACAATTTTATTAAGCTTTTATTAGGGCTTGTTCGATTATTTAGGAATAAGTCCCTAAAACGATTCCTAATTGGAATGGCTCACTAATCTGTACTATAATATAAGGTTGATAAACTGGAATAGTTCTCTAGCTCGTTCTAGACTAATGTTTAATTTGTGCCACTTTTTATGACTTGGAATAAATCCGGGTAGAAAGAAGGCTACACGAGGGAGCCCTGAGGTCTTACCTAATGCACCACGATGGCGTGCTGCCCTAAGGTCTAGCTCCGCTTTGCACCTCCATAGCCTCACACCGTGTTATAAGTCATAGAAAAGTTCATCTTAGTACAACCGCTGGCGAAAAACCACCTCTCCCGAGAGGGTTCGGGGTTCATACTCACACTTAGCAGCTTGTTTCATTCCAATTTCTTCATGCAAACTAGTCTTACTTATCTATTGATTATTACTTGACTTTGCTTACCAATCCGTTCCTCGTATTCACCCTACCCTCCAGCTGCGTAAAGCCCGTGAAGGGGAAGAAGAAGAATAGAAGGAGGAAGGAGAAGGGATGATCGTCGACGCCGTACGTTGACGACGTTGGTCTACGCCGCGTGCACCTCGTCCGCCGCCGGAGAAGAAGGTAAAGGTCCATGTTGTGTTGTTGATGGCCTTCGTGCCTGACGGCCTTCGTGCCTAGATTGTGCACGTGTGGCCTTCGTGCCCTGTATGTGTTGTTTACGGCCTTCGTGCCGTATATGTGTTGTCGGCCATCGAGCCGTCTTTCTTTCTTGCAGGTTTTGTGAACCTCCCCGTGCAGGGGAGGTTCTGCCGAAATTTTGTGCTGATATTGTTTTTCTCTTTCTTTCTTTTGCGGTGTTCCCGGAGTAGCTTGGCGACGCCGATTGTCTTCGTCGGGGCCGTGTCGCCGCCACGCCCGCCTCGCTCACATCGCACCGCAGCTTTGTCTCCACCGCCACCCTAGGTATAAATATTCACCTCTCTTCCTTATAGTTGTTGGTTGTAGATGACGTAAACGAGTTAGGCGTCTCCCGTCCGAAAGGGATACGCGGTCGTTGGTATGCTGATCAGTGCATATCTGCGACGGTATCTCTTTCGGATTGTCCACGTTTCTTGGACAGCCCGCGGATGCGTAGATGGGTTAGCCTCCATGTTCCGCTCCCGTCCGAGCCGGAGTTTCGGCAAAGACCTCCCCGTTGTTCTCCGGATACACACTCTCCCCACACCGGACGTGTATCGGGAGAACAGGCGGGAGGTGCCCCAAATTCCGTCTCGGCGTGAGCGGAGCATGGAGGCTAACCTCATCTACGCATCCGCGGGTGGGATTAGGACCTATCCTTCACCTATTAGATGGTAGGAACGCCTTGTACATGCAAATGTTGGTTTCATTACCCCCTCACTTTGGCGAATGACGGAAGATGGTCGGCCGTGAGTGGATGTACAAGGGCTGGACCAAAAAGAGGCGAGTCCCGAATGGGTTCATGGTACCAATGAATTCCTGGGTAAAGCATTTGGCCCGACTCCTAAAGGGTCCGATCGGGCGCGGTGCCCATGCAATGACCGCAAGAACCAAAAAGAAAAGTATTCAAGGATGTCTACAAAGATCTTCGAAGCATGGATATGTGGCAAACTACGAGAGGTGGATCTTCCATGGTGAACCGAAAGCTACCATTAGAGAGGAGGAGGTTAGAGCACGCCTCGATGAGTTTGAGGGAGATGCCGGCGTGGCCGACATGGTGGTAGACTTTAACGAGGGCCGTGGCAATGAAGGTTTGGTGGAGGAGGATCCGGAGGAGACCGCAAAGGCGTTCTATGAAATGATGTCTTCGGCCTGTAACCCCTTCATGAGAAGACAACAAAGTCCCACTGGATGCCATTGGACGTCTTCTAGGGTTGAAGTCGCAAGCTGAGCCCGAGCCGAGACGGATTCAATCTCCCGTTGGCGTGGTGGGCTCCTTGCTTCCGGATGACCACACGCCGCCGAAGAGCACGTACGAGCCTCGGTGAAGCTCCCGCGTGCACTTAAGATGCCGTATGAGTCGATCCATGCTTGTCGTAATGGGTGCGTCCTATTTAGGGGAAAAGAACTAGAGGCAGCAACGCCGTACAAAGTGCAAAGCCTCTAGGTATGTGGAGGTGGACAAGGGTGATGGCAAGAAGGAACAGCCTAAGATCCCGAGATGGTCGTACGGTACCTCCCACTCATTCCAAGGCTCCAAAGGATGTTCATGATAGAGGAGTTGGCGAAGCAGATGATATGGCACAAGTTTGGCAAAATATACAGTGACAAGATGGCACACCCAGCGAATGCTGAGGCATGGCAAGACTTCGATGTCCAAGATCCCGATAAAGCTAAGGAAGCTCGGAATGTACGTGTAGCGATAGCAACAGATGGGTTCCAACCGTATGGAACACATGCGGCCCCGTACACTTGTTGGCCCGTGTTCGTGATCCCCCTCAACCTCCCCCGGCGTCATGTTTGAACCCAAGAACGTGCTATTGTCGCCGATAATACCCGGACACCCGGCAACAATATGGGTGTGTTCATGCAAAACACTGTGGGATGAATTGGAGCATGCTTGGGAAAAGGGGGTAAGGACGTACGACCGAGCTACAAAGAAGAACTTCACAATGCATGTGTGGTATCTCTATTCAATGCATGACTTCCTGGCGTACGGCACATTCTCCGGGTGGTGTGTTCATGGGAAGTTCCCTTGCCCAGTATGCAAGGATTCTGTGTTGTTCACCTGGCTGAAAAAGGGTGGCAAGTACTCTTCGTTTGACAAACATCGCCAATTCCCGCCCGAGAGAACCATGCATTGAGACTTGACACCCAACACTTCACGAAAGGCCTTGAAGTCACCAACCCTATTCCTCGATTATGAGCAAGGAATGTGTCCTCGCCGAGTTACGTGCTCTCAAAATGGACAAAGACAAAAAGGCTTCATTGGATATGGTCAAGAACACATGTGGACCCATATTTCGGGCTTGACTAGGCTCCCCTACTACAAGCACCTCCTTCTTCCACACAACATCGATGTGATGCACACAGAAAAGAACATCGCCGAGGCACTTTGGGGAACACTCATAGACATAAAACAGAAGTCAAAGGACAATGTTAAGGCTAGACTGGACGTCGAGGCGCTCTGTGACGGACCCAAGCTAGTGATGAAGCCCCCTGCTCCAGGCAAGACTTGGAGAAGGGGCCCGGCGGATTACATCCCGAAAAGGCCCGACAGAAGGAAGTGATGCGGTGGATGGAGACGATATTGTTCCCGATGGGTATGCGGCGAACTGGAAAGCGGGGGAGTGAACCCTAAGACCGGAAAAAAATTAGGGATGAAGAGTCATGACTTCCACATATGGATCGAGAGACTCCTTCCGCGATGACACGTGGATACCTCCCCGAGCCGGTGTGGCGCGTTCGGCGGAGTTGAGCTATTTCTTCCGCCGCTTTGTGCCGGGAGTTATCTCTTGAAGTGATTCGTGACATGGAGGACAAAGCACCTCTCGATCCGCAAGTTGGAGATGATCTTTCCACCCGCTTCTTCTTGCCGATGCAAAGATCGATCCCGCACCTACCACGTGAGGCACGGGCCGGGGTCTGTATGTGCCCGTTGGTGCTATCCAATCGAGAGGTGTCTAAAGATTCTTCGGAAAAAGTGTAGAAATAAAGCCAGAATTGAGGCTTCCGTGGCGGAGGCAGCAAGAGTGGAGGAGGTGTCGAACTTCACGAAGGCGTACTATACCGAGAACCTTCACTACATGCATCCACTCCTCGTTACAACGAGGACGAGAACTTATCGACCCCGAGCCTTTTCGAGGGCAACTCGGAAGGGGCAGCGCGAGTAACCCAAAGACGTTGCAATATTCTCGAGTGGCATGCCATCATGCTCTACTTGTTCCCGAGCCTTGATGAAGTGGTTCCTTATCGAGTGTAAGTTCTCAAAGCACTTGTTACATACGTTGTCAATATCCTCCACCTATCGGTCCGACCCCTTCATGTCTTGTTTTTAGGGAGTTCATTCGCAAATTCCTGAAAAGGAATACGCCTCCTACCTCGTTACAAGAGGAAGAAGCTTTCCTTAAAACCGCCAGCCCGATTTTATTGGGTGGATGCATACAAAGGTAACATCCAACTTACCTCGTTCCATCTTTGAGTTGCTCCTAGGAGCGATTAATGTAACTATCTAAGTGGCCTCACCTTGCGGTGCACGCACGGATGGGGAAATGCCCGCCGAATTGAAACAGGTTGCTAGTGGCTTCGACTAGGGTCACCGAATTCACGATATTTGATGTTAATGGGTATCGCTTTCGCACAAGAAGCTACGAGGAGAAAAGGCCCGGCCAAGACCACGTGCACAGGAGTCCGAACGACCGCAACGATAAGCACGAGTACTATGGCATAGTCGAAGAAATATACCAGCTCGACTTCCCGGGCCCCAAAGCTCAAGCCCGTGTCTTTGTTCAAATGCCGATGGTTCGATCCTCATGTGACGAGAAGAGCCGATGACATCGGAATAGTCGAAATTCGACAGGATTCCGTGTATAAAGGAGATGATGTCTATATTGTGGCTCAGCTGGCAAAAACACAAGTTTATTATCTCCCATGGGCGTGCCAAAAAGACAAAAGGCTTGCGGGTTGGTATATTGCGCAATTGGTATCGCCACGCGGCAAAACGCCCGCCCCAAACGATGATGACTACGACTTCGACCCAAAGGCGGGACGGCGGAGAGTTCTATCAACCTGAGGGGCTAGATGGGCGTTTGGAGATAGACATTTTTTCGCTGATGGCCATGGACGAAGACAATGACATCGATGAGGACGACGACGAGGGAGAAGTGGTGCAAGATGCTAAAGACCTAATGATGCTTGAGCGATGGAGGGCTCTTCGCGAACAAGGTGTTGAGGACGATGGAGGTGGTGAGGAGACAACAGGGAGAGACGAGGACGGTTTTGACAATATTGATAGTGATGACGACAGCAGTGATGCTGACAATGGTGAAGACAATGGTGAAGACAATGGTGATGACAATGCTGATAGTGACGATGAGTACTTCGGTTTCTAGTTCATGTAATACAATATTATTCTTATTATTATTACTTTGCATTTATGTTTCGTTAATTTTGCATCTCTTCACAATTACTTATCGATTATTTGAGCTAATTGGTTTAATGTTTGTCATTGCAGGTGTAGGACAAAATGCCGGGCGGAGGCGGAACCGGTCGAAGAGACCGGTGAGAAACGCCAAGTCGCCGTACGGGTCGAGGAGACCGGAGGCCGTGCAGCGGGGAGGTCGACGAGCGGAGGTCGACGAGCACGTGACGGTGGGCCGACACGGGCGGGGGTAGACCTCCCGCTACCGTACGCCCGTTTGACGAGGAGGTTGGCGACCGGGACTGGGCGGGGAGGACGAGAGGAGGACGGGGCGGGGAGGACGGGGCGGGGAGGGCAGCGAGCCGAGGAAGCCCTACAAGCGCGGGATCACGCGCCTCCCGCGACAAGCCCACGTTAGCCTTCCGTCCGGTGCTTCGACCCGAGGGAGATAGGTAAGTAACCATTCATGTTTTCAGTTTCTTTTTCATATTCCATGTTGAAAATTGAACTTCGGACTAACATTTCTTCTTGTTGGCTTGTGCAAATTTGGAAGCGTGTGGATAAAGGCTTGCAAAGTCGTCATCCTAATAGCATGCGGGGCCTCATCATTAAGAAGAACTTCCCGGCCTTATCTGGGTAGACGGTGTGCAAAAGGTGCCCCAAAGACCGGCCGGACTACTCCAAGGTGGTTCGGAGCTTGATGGAGGAGTTCTTGTCACCCCGGCCGAGAAGATCAAGAGGGAGTTCTCGGGTGAGTCTTCATCCCTCCGCTTTGCCAATACTACGCATTCAACAAATGTCCTTCAAATAATGAACTGATACGTGACATCCGATTATTGCGGGAATGGTTCACGTGCGAGCCGGGCACGAGGCGGAGGCGTCGGTCCACCGGGACAAGGTCTCGCGCCTCCGTGCTTGAAGAACATGTTCTACGAGGCGCACATCCGGTGCATGATCGACTACTATGCCGAAGTCCGCCATGAGAAGCTTGACAAGAAGGACGCCAGACAGATGATGCAAGATCGCCCGAAACCGACATGCCCTATGAGCACTACCTGCTCGTAAGTAGGAAACAATAATTCGATTCCATTTTGATTCATCTTGTTACTTACCTAAATGCACGTTGTAATGCGCTTTCCTCCGATTGGTGCAAATCGCACGTGGACCGGGAGGCGATGTGGCCGGGTGGAGAACGCCGGCGCGTACGAGGAGCGCAGGAAGAAGTCCGGATATGCCAAGTCGAAGGCGGGGCCGTCACACCACCGGGGAGCCGCAGCCTCGGAGGGTTCATGGACGCATGGGTACCATTCGCATTAATTTGTTTGTTTATTCATTTACCGAGTCATTCATTCTCATTACGTGTAATCGTCCTTGTGTTTTCCTCGCGAGCGATTCGCATGATGGCCGGGTCATCAACGAGTTCACGGGCTTCGGGCGGCTCACCGGGCGGGCGACGATCCGAGAACGTCTACGACCGGCGCGGGGACCGAGGCGATCACCAACTCGAACATCGCCGAAAACCTGGTCCAAGTACACCCGGGCGGTTCGCGCGCGCCATGGTGACACCTACGACCCTTCGACCGCGCCCCGGATACGGACACGCTCATGAGGCAGGGAGGAGGGAGCGGACGGCCGCTACCTCATTGCCCACGGCGTCATCGGCCCGGCCGGCGTCCCTCCCTTCGTGAGGTTCGTAAGGCCACCCCTGCAGTTCCTCCTCCGCCGTCCCCATACAACCTCGACGGGCAAGCTCCACACAGATGATGGCGTCGGTTCAGGTAACTATTCGTCGTTCATTGATTTCACATATGTTGCCGAAGCCTTATATGCATTGTCTAAGCATCGCTTGTGGATTGTTGCGGTAGCCCAGTGGAAGAGATACTGAGGCAACGTGAGGCCGACGGGGTGGCCGCGGAGGAGAGAGAGAGCGGCCATGCAAGCGGCCCATCGCCGGCGGCGGCGGAGCAGCGGGAGGCCCATCGGCAAGTGATTGCAACTTTGCGCAGCGGTCCCAGCGGCAATGGTCCGAGTTCACCAAGTCGTTTTCCGGCTACTTGCGAGCATGGACATCCCGAACTACGTACCACCGCCGCCGCAAGTGAGCATCCCTCAACCGCAGCCGGTTGTTCTCCCCGCACTCCCTCCACCGCACCGTACGGACCCCGGTGAGTTTCTAGCGGCCTCTCCATTGATTTCTCTTGTGCGGCCATCCCTTAGGTACTAATGAGATCGCTTCTTCGTGCGGCTGCGGTCGGCGGGTTCGAACCCGACTCCGGCGGATGGACATTCTCCACACCACCCAAGTCCGAGTCCGGGCGTTTCACCACGGCTCGATGCGTGGGGGTATGGCGCGACACAGGCCGGACCGAGCGGGTGGGCTACGTGGCCGACAGGGGAGCTCCTCACACCACCACGCTCGGGTGGAGACGGGCCGGTACGAGGCGAGTGAGTGAGTGGCTCCGTGACTTCATGTTAGGTTGGCGGTTGGTGCATGGATGCCACTTTGCTATTTTGTGTGGATTCGTTTGAGGACTAGATGGATGATCGACGTGGTTATGGATTAGGTGTGGATTTATGAGACATATATGTGGATTTCTGTGATATAAATGTGGATTTGTGCGATATCTATGTGTATTCCTGTTGTATATTCATATATGTGTTTTGGAGAGTGCGATACGTGAGGCAATGCGGCAAAAACCACAAAAAAAAAGCAGGTTACCCAGCTTTGCCGACTGCCCTGGCAGTCGGCAAAGCTGGGTTTCATGCTGCAAATTTTCCCAGCTTTGCCGATCGCCAGGGAAAGGGCGTCGGCAAAGGGCTTTGCCGACTCCTTTATGCCGGATATGGCATGTCAAAATGGCAAAAAAAAAAAAAAATTTCTTTGCCGATTGCACTCCGGTGGCGGCGGCAAAGCCCTTTGCCGCTGCCAACTCAGCGGCCGGCAAAGGAAACGCCCGACGTCGGTTGACGGTCGGCGCGTTTCCTTTGCCGCACCCAAGTTGGCGGTCGGCAAAAAGGCCTTTGCCGCTGCCGACACGTGGCGATCGGCAAAGAAGGCCTTTGCCGCCTCGGCCTTTGCCGCCGCTCTTTGCCGACCGGGCACGTGAAAAGCGGCGGCAAAGAGGTTTGCCCATTTCGGCCTTTAGCGGACGCCCGGCGATCGGCAAAGACGGCGTTTGCAGTAGTGACGGCGGAAGGTAACCAGCAAGAAGAAAGATCCCGATGGAGTAGCCAAAGTATGGTGAACCGAAGAACCAAAAAGTTGCAAGATTTCCTTTCGAAATTTTTTGCCATGATCGAAATCCAACTTCCGAGAGAGTTCTTCCAACGGATCCATGGGGAGAGAGGAGGGGATGAAAAACTCACGTGTAGATCGTTGGGAAGGAGGGGAAATTGCCGTGGGCGATCACCAGGGTGAAGGTACACCGGCGTCACCATGGGAGAGAGCTACGTGGGAGACTCTCATTCCTGAATGGGATTATAATTTTTTAATGTGTGTTTTAGAAGAGCAACTCTTGGTAATATTTTCAATATGAGTTCTTCCTTTTGCAAGTCCTTTCTTCTTATATGTAGCATCTGTTAAGAACTAGAGTATAGTTGTGAGCATGATATATTCCATGAGTATGAACTAGAATATAGTACATATGAGAATAGTTCATCATGTTCATATGAGTTCTTAATTGTTCATATGATATATGAGAATAGAGGTGTAGATTGGAATGGAGTAAAGGTTTATAGTACCTTTGGGTTTGCTCTAGTCCTAGCTCATCCATCCGTAGGGTGGGAGTCTACGGGGAACCTGAGTAGCTCCTTAGTATGCGGACGTGGTGTCCGGATGCGAGGGAGCCTACGAATATGATGGCATGCCATGGTTGAGGGGTAGGCGGCAGGTGGTGAAAGCCCTGTCCGTCCCTCGTATCCCCCACGTTCGTATGTTGTGTAGGAGTTTGTGAATGCCTCCATCAGCTGGCAGACTAGCTACAGAGGTCTCCCTTTTACTCCGGACCTTGACATACTTCCTGCCTTGTATAACATGTGACATTAACTGTTCATGCACGCTACATAGGATGATCCTGCTCCACTTAGGTTATTCCTTCATTCTTTGTAGTATTTTACTTTTATCCTTGGGATTGCTCTTGTGTGTGTCCACTATCTATGAACCATATTGCTTACCCCCGTATAGCAGTAATTGATCATTTCTATGAATGAAGTCATAACAACATATCCATGCTAGAGTCAACACTACATCATATGCCTTCCTTTGGGAAAATATAAATACGATAACCCTGATAATACTTTCGGGTGAAATGCTACAGCGATAGATCCGTGTGCTTGCGGATATTCATCTTTAAAGGCCCACCAGGCCATGCCCTTCAAGCATGATCCTTGTCATGCCAAGGAAAGTCCATTCCAGCCCTTAGATCCAAGTGTGCTTCCTCTCAACGGTTCACACACTTAGCACATGGATCCATGGGTCCACATGGAAGCAAGTCGAGGAGCAACTGAGCTCAGATGGAAGTGACACTTCACATGACAGGTGGGGATAGCATCTAGAAGCTAGAGGTGGGCCAGCCTCTCCAAAGGTGGGTTGGCCGACCCACCAATGGGGAGCTCCCACTTGGCCAACCTCCCCACCGACCTCAGGACCTTCTAGAAGCCTAGTGGGACCCACAGGTCAGCCAACCATGGGTCGATCAACCCATGAAAGTGGGCCCCCAAGGTCAGTTGGCTTCCATCGACCTTCCCACACATTAGAAATGCCTTGGCCGTCCATCTAAGGTGGTTACAAGGTTGGTGGATCCAACGGTGGAGAAGGATGGAGCACATGGATCGCTGACGTGGCACCCCTCTCCTCCACCTATAAATAGAGGGGTCCTCCACCACTTCCAAGCATCCCCAAGTTGATTCCAAGTCTTCTACAAGCTCAAGCCCTCTTGGGAGATCTAGTGTAGTGTAGTCTAGTCTAGAGTGGGAGTTAGAGTCGAGTCAAGCGAAACTTGGGCCTCCGGAGTCATCTTCTGGAGAGTCTGGTATAGCTCTTGTACCTTTTCTCTTGTATTACATTCTTTACTTTAATATATTCTTTCTTTATTTTACTAAGTCTTTACTTTCAGTACTTACTTTCAGTATTTACTTAGTGCATTACTATACTAGTATAGTAGTGTTGTGCCTTAGTCTTAGTAGTGTAGTTGCCTTAGTTAGATTTATGTCTATCAACACCTTATGTGTGTTTCACTACCATTAGGAGCTTTGGCTATTTACGTAATAGCAGGAGTTATAAGACTAGTGTAAGCAAGGTGCTCAGGCTAGTGCTTATTAGTGAATGCCGCCCTCTCGAATCATATAATAGCGCGTGGCAGTTAACGTGACAGGTTCTGCTTTGCAGTAGGCTCTATTCGCGTCTGGGTGTAGCCTATAGGGCATCCATAAGCCAAATACCCGCTTCAGTAGAGGTTCTGTCTTCTACTGTCTTCGGCATCCCCACCATACAAGTTGTCAAGTGCTAGTCTAGTTGAGTCATCTGCCCTGTTAGGATTAGTGTATAGGAGTAAAGTTAGATACATAGGAGTCCATACTGACTCATTGTCCTCCCACCTAGCTAGCTCACTATCAGTTATCTTTTACTTATCTTGTCTTACTTATCTACCGCTCTTTCTTGCTACTCTTACCCCCTGTTAACACTAGTGATCTAGATTGAGTACACACGGATATCCACAACCCTCTTATTAGAGATCTCTTAGTCCGCTTTCCTTGGATTGATACCCTTGGAATACTCCTAGGTGAAGTGCTACGGTATATTCTATGCACTTGCAGAGTTACCCACTTGGCATATCTTACGTCATTGCTAGAGTTTATAAATTAGATTTGCTCCCTAGCATTTCTGGCACCATTTGTCGTGCTTTAGCGGTGTGCGTTAAGATTTGCCAACAAGCATTTCTAGCACCGTTGCCGGGGGAAGCGTCGTACTAGGAATCTTTAATAAATTGGAATCCGTGATCTACTCTCAATCTAGTATCCATTAGTGTTAGGGGCTTACCCTTCACTTGTCTTGTTTTCGTTATCATTAATTAGACAATGCATGAGCGGTTTTCAACTGCCATCAAACTTCGTTGAAGATCCTGAGCAGTTGTTGAGGAGAACTAGACGTCGTCAAGTTCCTCCTCATAGGTTCATCTCGGACCTAGACCCATTCGTGGAAGGAAGTCCCGCACCAGTCGTTCAGCAAGCTATGGCTCAAAAGACCATCGCTGAGTTCTCTGCTCTCTCGGCTGACTTTGTCACCATGGGTCCACAGCTGAACTTGGGGGATGCCACGTTTGAGCTCAAGCCTGCACTGATCAACATGGTGCAAGCTAATCCTTTCTATGGGAAGCCACACGAGGATGCCAATGCCCACCTCCAACACTTTCTGGAGGTGTACGGCACTTTTACCATGAAGAACGTCACGGCGGACACCATTCGCTTTCGTCTCTTCCCATTCTTGTTATTGGGAAAGGCGAAGCAGTGCTTCTATGCCAACAAGAGCGAGGTGATGACCTGGGAGAAGTGTGCCAATGCCTTCCTCAAAAGTTCTTCCCAGCGGGCAAGACCAGTGCCCTACATGGAAAGATTTCAAGCTTCAAACAACAGTCTGACGAGACAGTTCCTGAAGCATAGGAACATCTCAATGAGTACATTCATGCCTGTCCTCACCATAGGATAGAAGAATGGCTCATTATTCAAGGTTTCTACCATGGGCTGACTGGCATGGCCCGTAATCACCTTGATGCTGCTGCTGGAGGGGCATTCTTGCAACACAATGTCAAGGATGCCAAGGAGCTCATAGAGAAAATGGTCACCAACCAAGGTTGGAATGAGGAGCGCCTTCAGCCTAAGAAGAGAGGTGTCCACGCCCTCAATGAGGTGGACATGCTCTTCGCTAAGATGGACCTCCTGAGGCCATCCAGTCCCCTACCGTCCGTCTCAGGTCTTGTGGATTCTGATCCATGGTGCGAGGTATACGGAGGAGAAGATCACTCGGGCAACAACTGCCTCAAGGCACGGGAGGAGGTAAGCTACATCAACAACAACTTCAACAATGGGAACCGGCCTCAGCAGCAACAATGGAGCTCATGCCTCTTCTACCAATGCCAAGGTATGAGTTATAGCAATAATTCATTTGGTAACCAACCTTCGCTTAGAGATCTTATGCTAGGCCAAACTAAAATAAATGATAGTATTAACAAGAGAATTTTGGCTAATGACAAGATCCTAGAAAATCTTAGTGAGAAAATGGACAGCTTTTACTCTACTATGAAAAATCAATTGAGCTTTAATAAAATGTTAGAAACCCAGTTAGCTCAATTAGCTGCAGCTATTCCATCACATGAGCAATGTAAGATCCCAGGGAAACCTGAGGACCTGATTGAGTCCATTAAATTAGTATCTACGAGGTATGGTAAGCCTCCAGTTCGTTCAAATTGGGGATACCTCCTTGATCCCCCATTCATCATGAAGAAGGACGACCCTAGCATGCCTACCATCACCTACGAGATCGGGCCACAGCTCATCCACAACGTCTTCTATGACCTTGGATCGAGTGTCAACATAATGTCCAAGGTAATATATGAGAATCTGTTAGGGGGCACTTTGCTCCCAACATTTATGCATTTGCAGATGGCGGATCAAACAATCTGGTTTCCAAAGGGAGTCGCTAAGGACATCTTGGTGAAAGTCCAAGATGAGTACGTCCCCACCAACTTCGTCATCCTCAACACAGGAGCGAACATCGATGTCCCCGTCATCCTGGGAAGGCCTTTCCTGAACACGGTGAATGCCATCATCTACGTCGGGTTTGGCCAGATCCATCTTCAGTTCCCAGGTAAGAGGATTAAATGTCCCTTCAATGGTTATAAATCTAACATGTAGCCAAGGGCCAAGGAACCAAAGGAGAAACCTCATGACAAACCACGCCGAAGGTACAACAACAAAGGTAAGTCGACCAAAAAGGCCGAACAAAAGGAGGAACCCGCCAAGCCACAACAAGAATATCTCAAGAAGGAGTGGCAGGAGAAAGAGGTGTCTTCACGGTCCCCGTCTCTAGGACCAACTGAGGCATCCACAGAATGAAACCGATGGAGAGGTCCTGCTCTATAGACCTAAAACATGGAGCCCTTCGCTGATAAGGTATGTTAGTAGTTATCGCATATTTACTTTTTGCATTTCAATTTTGCATTTCCCTTTCTGCAATTGCATGTTTACTTCTAAATTTGCATATTTTATTTTGACAAAATAACTTAGACATAGGTAATAAAACTTGAGAAGAGTAATTAGAGAAAAGCTGAGCTGGTGGGGCCACCATTGTTGGGTCGGCTGACCCAACATGTGTGCCCACCACCACTCCTTTCACCTCTGGCAAGAAGCAAGGATCCAAGGGGTAGCATTGGATGCCCTGGTACTCTAAAGCTTGGGTCAACCAACCCATGCTTTGTGCCCAGAGGCACCCTGCTATCCCCCAAATGCAGCACCCAAGGATCCTATGCCCATCACACTAGCCAAAGTCTGAAAGGAGATGGTCCTTTTGCTCATCACTTTAGCTTAGGATGCTACTTTAGCACCTTGGATGCTCTAGTGATCATGCCACCAGCAAAACCCAGCATAGTGGGCAGCAAGGCATGCTTGAGTGCTCCCGTGGTCCATGGGAATCACTTTGAAGCTTGTCTCCACTTTGCCATTCATCTTTTCTCTTTCACCAAACACTAGACATAGGAATCCAAGAAAGGCAGCAACAACTTTGGCCCATGCTTAGCTCACCCTTTATCAGACAACCCAACACAACATGATTAAAGTGGTGGGGAGCACAATGCTGGGTCAGCTGACCCAGACATTGGCCAAATTTTCAGACTTTTTACAAGCACGATGCTAGATTCCTTGTCCAAAGTAGAAGGCATGCTTCAAAGTGGGAGAGGTTGTGTCAGCCGACCCATCATTTGGGTGACCTTCACTTGCCCTTTCACCCCTATAAATACCACCTCAATGTGAGCTCATAACCACACCAACTCTCAGCAGAATCATCTTGAGCTCACATTGCCTTCTCTTCTCTCTAGTGTTCAAGCCTTCTCAAGCTTAGTGTAGTAGTAGTCATGAACCAAAAACTGAAAAATATTTCCCTTTTGCATAGTAGTAGTAGGAGCTTGGTGTTTGTTCACTTGTGTAGCTAGCATGAAGAAGTTCATCCTCGATAAAGTCAAGAAGGGGAAGGGTGAGAGCTCTTCCCATAGCTCTCACCATTCCGGGAGTAGGAGCCATGGAAGGGAGGAGGAGGAACAAGTGCACTAACCTGTGCCTTGCATCTCTCCTTCAAGAGCACTTGAGCCCGAGAGCAACCTCTTGCTCACTCAAGAGGAGCTAGGCAAGTTCTACACTCTTCGCACATGCGGCTTCTCTCACACCACCCTCTTCGATCAAGCACTCTTAGAGCAATCAGGTATGGATATTGACTTCACCATTGTCTTTAGTACCATTGGTTGGGCTGGGTTTTGGCAAATCCATGAGCTTGGCATAGAGTTACTTACCCAAGAATTTCTAAGCACACTAAAATCAAACAATCAGGGGTAGCTTTTCACATGTTTAATATGGACTATAACTTAACTTGGAGTCATTTGAGTACAATCCTAGGCTTTGATCACGATTGTGAGCTAGACTTAGATCATGCTTTTGAAGATTTTGACAAAGCTGAATTTTGGAAAGAAATTTCTAGCTCTAATGATAGTTCTAGTCCTAAGCCTTACCAAATCCATAACCCAACCTTGAGATTCATGTACTATTGGATTATAGTCACGCTCTTTCCTGGTACTAGCTTGGATGTCATAGGCTATGGTGAATTGCAACTCATTTATGCCATGGTTAATAAAATAAAAGTTTCACCTGTTAAGATGCTAGTTCACTTTTGGCTTACCTCTATTGCACCTCGAAACCCATTTGCTTCACGTCACTCATTACTAGAATTGCCGATTCTATGGGTTTACTTGAGTCAAATCCTGTCGAGTACATTGCCTATGCTAGAAGTGTTTTAAATGAACAAATGTTTACAAACATTGGCATGCTCTAAAGAGGTCCAAGAGGTGGTCTTAAGATGATTTATCATGGCCATACAACTGAAGTCCCTCTTCCTAATGAGAGGCGTTAGCTGTATGTTGTCATAAAACTAACCATGAAGCTAGACAGGGAGGAGAGAGCCTGTCCTTTTGCAAGGACGGACAGGATGACAAGAGCAAGGGCCCGAGCTGCTCAAATGGAGTAGGGCGGTTCCTCACATGCTATAGGAGGAGATGAGGAGGGTGAGGTGAGCTCCATGGACATGTCCATGGGGAGACCTCCTCACTCCAGGACACCTTCAGGAGCATGCACCCTACGCCCCTGTGGTAGTGGGAGGCACCAGCCAAGATCATAGATGGACGAGCTCATCGTCGGCATGGATACCCTCCACATCGAGCAAGGTGCCACGTTGCAAATAATGCAACAAAATGTTCAATTGGCACATGGCATCCAATAGGAGGACGAACGCCGTTGGAACGACTGGTTCCACTACCAGCCGCCACAGTGAGCAAGAGCCAAGCTTAGGGGAGATTCTCTCCCCCACTAAGGTAAGTTTATCCAAGGTGAGTTTTCTACTTGAGCATTTTTACTTCATTGCATTTCATTTGTTGCTTTCTTGCATTTAAAAAAATCAGAAAAATATTGAATTATAAAAATTTGAATATTTTAAAAATCCCAAAAATATTTATTTGCTTTATTTTTCTTTTCACATATGATTCATGTATGCTATCTCTCCTATGGAAATGATGATGAGTTGCTAGTTAATGTCTCTCTAGTGCTTGTTTACAACTTAGTATTTCTCTAAGTATGGATCACTTAGCATTTTTAAACCACCATGAACCTGAACACTTTGTGGGTTGCAAGTGCTAGAACTAAGTCTAAGTTGTTGTGAGACATGAGATAGTAAGATGAGAGCTCTATAATATTGTTCTAAGCATGCATGATTGCCAGAGAATTTATTTTAAAAATGAATAAAACCTTAATTGTTCCTCAATGGTGTTAAATTCCTACCATAAGCCATATATACTCTTCATGATAGAAACCCAGCACATAGGCTACTTGCTCGTGTTGAGTGTCATCAACTCTTGTTGACCCTTGGTTTAGAGTTTTGTCATGCTCATAAGATCAAGATTCACACCACGCCACATATATATGCTGCTCCTACACTAGGGAGTACGCAACAACATGCCTTCCATTTCCACAGAGTATAGATGCTCCATACTCTAAATGTAGAATCCCTCTTAACAAATATTTGTTAGATGAGACACAAGCAAAGGCTAGGCAAAATATTCATCTTTATTTCTATAGAAGGACATCATCAAAGTCCTTAGTACTTAAAAAAAGAAGAAGAGAAAAGAAAGAGAAGCAATGCTAGCCTTGTCTCAATAGTAAAGAGAGATCTTAGTCAAATAAAGGAGCCATCTAGTCACCATCCTCATACCACACACTTGCACATCTTGATCTAGAGCATGACACTCCTCTTCTAAGGATGCAAGGTTTGACTTCGCAACATATGCAATGTAAGTATGCTATCTCTTTGTTCCTACTTTGAGCTCCACATAAGCCTTTATTAGAAGTAGGATTACATAGAGAAGGCAACTTACTCTATATGCCTTGGTGAGGATTTATACACCACTTGAGTGACTTGAGAGAAACCATATGAGGAGCATTAAGCTTTCTTTTGAAAAACTTAGCAAAACCTCTGGCATGAAGCTTGCTAAAAGAATGAGAAAAGTAGATGCTCTAGTCAATGCTGTTCTGTCTCTCAATATCCCAAGACTAAGTTAATGCCATAAGCCCCATGAGTGCTAAAGTGACATTGGTGTGTTAGCAGTGCTACTTTTTCCATTCAAGGAGAAGAACTTTGTTGTGTACTTAGTACTATTGAGATGTTAACTTAGTGATAATACCTGATCCAATCAAGACCAAGTTTTGATTGTTTGCTCGGGACGAGCAAAGGTTAAGCTTGGGAGATCTTGTTGACGATGGATAAGACCCATTTTTACATGCTCAAAACATCATCAACAGGCCTCGATTGAAGGAAGATAAGAATCACATGAGCATATTTATCACTAATAAAGTTTGTCACACCCCGGTTTACAAGGTAGCAAAATCGGATACAAAATGCATGTGTGCCCAAGATCAATTCACACCATGCCGTGACATCATTAATAAATACCATCATCACATGTATCGATTACAATAAAGACATAGAACATACAATAGTAGCTTTATTACAAGAATCTGACTCAGCTTAGCGGAAACATAAATGAAGTGTCTGACATAACGATAACACTAAGACCACGATGACATGACGACGACACGACGACGACCGAAACATGAACCCTTCGCCACAGGAAAGGTCAACGGCAGCACCACGAGCCTAACATCCAGGGAGATCCTTCGGGAACTCACCATTCGAGTCATCGCTTGAGCTAGCAACTATAGCAAGAGTGAGTCCATGTCGAACTCCGCAAGTACAGGTAGGAATAATAATGATATGCAAGGCTTTTCAAGGGTAAAGCTCAAAGGTAAACTGCGGTAGCAATTTTAGTAAAAGGTATATTTAATTAGCAGCCTATTACTAATCATCTTGGTAGAAAACCCAACCCTCAATTAAGGTTCAAGTTCAATTAAGAGTCATTTAAATAGCATTGATGATACACCTATATTACATAGGCATGAGAAGTCCATCTCACTAAGCACAGGAAGTCCATCCTGTGACGCTCGAGGAATCCACCTCGATAAGAGCAGCATCTCCATGGTTTAAGGTAAGAAGTCCAATTGGCTTAGACATGTGAGGATCCGGGCCACTCATGACCGTGAGCACGGACGATATATTGATTGTTGACTCTGCGCAGAGGTGTACTCTTTACCTCCAGTTTGTGATTACCCTTCTCGCCCGAGGCCCGTCGACCTCTTAGCCTGTTACCAAGACAGGCTGGCAGGGGTCACAACAAGGCTGTTCGCAGGGCCACTAGTAGTGGTAGCCCGCTAGTTATGATGCAAGCGTAGGGCGGCCACTCTTGACCCACCACTATTAGAACTTGAATCACACTTTTCGTCAATCCAGATACCAGTCTAGGTAAGCTACCCACCCTACTAGTGGTGGTCCTGGTAATTGGCCAAGCAAGAGCCCATTAGCCTGGAGTTGTACGGAATATCCCAGGTTGCCACTCCATGAGAGGGTCCTTAAAAGGGCAGACATGGGCGACCTCGTCTACACGGGCAACCACCAACACCCGCGTCTCCCTTGCTTCCCACAACAGCGATGCATCACAGCACCGCCAAAACATCACCATGGCCGCAGCCATAACCAACAGCCTTACATTAATGAGAAGCAAGATTAACAAGTATAATCTTAGTGAGTAGATGAGCGGAGCACTAGCAGACCTACATCCTAGCTACAAACCCCCATGGGTGATATCTGGATAGTGGTGGCTAGTATATCCTTATGTTTAATGTATTAAACACATGCATGCAATTGACATTGTTCATAGGATCAATATGGTCAAGGGTCCTGCACTTGCCTTGGTTGAGGTTGAACTGAGCGGGGTCCTCCGGTTCCTCCTTCACCCACGACGCGTCCTCTATTCGTCGCAATCAAGCACACACGAGCAATACGTGCAAGCAAATAGATTCTAATCAGCACAGTACATCAAAACAAGTAATCTACAGTAAACAATAGCATAAAAAGATTTTACTCAACGAGATGATTCCAACAAGTATTAAATCACTGAAAACGGAGTTAAAACGAGGAAACTACGGCCTATACAAGTCTAGGGGTTAATCTGTAGAAAACTGGATTAATTCGTAATTAAATTTGAACTGGAATGGACCGATCTGCAATTATTGGAAAGGCTGAGGGCCTTTCTGCAAAAGTGCGGCCGCCGGCGGCGGCTGACCACGCTGACCACCATGTGGCGGCGCGGGACGAGCCGGGGCCGTGGACCGGCCGTGGACCATGGCCGTGGACTAGTCCACTGGTCCACCGTGAACCAGCGGCGGTCGACCGGCGACCGAGGCCATGGTCGCCGGTGGCGACCTCGGCGCGGCGGCGCTACGGGCCACGAGGGGCCAGGGTGAGAGCACCCTCGCGTAGCGCGCGCACGCGCGCACTCGATGCATGCGACGGCCGCGGCGATTGGCGTCCGAGGCAGCGGGACGTCGGCGGCGCGTAGCGGCGCGCGGAGGCGGCTAGGGCGGCCATGAAGCGGACCAGCGCGTCGCTCGGGACGCAGCGAAGCTCGGGGAGCTGCTCACCTTGACCGACGATGGCGCGAAAGGCGAGGCGGTGGCGGCGGTGAGCTTGGCGAGTTAGGGTTTCACGGCGGCGAAACCGGATGGCGGCGGCTGCTAGGGTTACGGAAGGGACCTCCGGGTGGCGGCGCACCCCCTTCTTATAGGCGCGCACGACTGTGGGGCCAGGGCAGCGAACTTGGGTTCGCATGCCCGGGTCAGTGCGGCGCGGGCGAGGCCGAGTCCGGCTCGACGTGGCAGCTGACGGGCGGACCCCGCTGTGGGTCCCGCCTGTCAGCGCCAGGGCGCGGGCGCGCGTGGAGCGGTGGCGAGCGGGCCGCGGCTCTGTTGGGCCGGCTCTGCTGGCTGCGCGGCCCAACGCGGGAGGGGAAGGGAGCCGGAGCGGGCCGCGGCTTGGGCAGCTGCTGGGCCGGCCTTGCTGGGCCGCTAGGCAGGCCCCTTGGCCGAGCGCGGGAAGGGGAGGGGGTCTTGGCGGCTGCGATGATGGGCTCGGCTGGCTGGGCCGCTTGCTGGCTGGCTGGGCCGGCTGCTATGCTTGCGGCCTGGCTTGGCGTGCGGGCTGGCCTGGCGCGGCTGGGCTGGCTGGCCTGGCTTGGAGCTAGGCTGGCCTAGCTGCTGCGCTGGCTGGGCTGCTGGCCTGGCTGGCCGCTGGTGGCCCATGGCCACTTGCTGCTGGCTGCTGGAGCTTGCTGGCCAGCCATGGCTGGCCATGGCTTGGCCAGGGTTGGCCGGGGTTGGCCAGGGTCGGCCATGGCTGGCCATGGTTGGCCAGTTGAGGCTAGGGGTGGCTAGGGCCTACTAGGGCGCACCTAGGTTAGGTAGTGAGGTCCTAGGGGTAGTTAGACTAGGTTTAATTAGTCTAGGGATTAGAGGGGTCAAGTTAGAGCCTGTTAGGGGTTAAGGACCAAAACTAAAGTTAGTCAAATAGCTCAAACAAGTCAATCAAAAATCGTGCAGCAGCATGAATGCAACAATACAAGGTTTCTACCTTAGAGTTGATTTTAACCCTTTCTAGGAAAATTTAATTACTCTCCAATGAATAAAGGACCTATAAACAGAATTTAAAGCAACTTAACTATACTTTTGAAAACTGAAAATTTAGGGCGTTATAAAGTTCCACGTGTACTCTTAGCTTGTGAAATCCAGGGAAGATGGAAATGAGCCCTGGTGGCCCCACATTATGGGTCGGCCAACCCATAAGTGGGCCCACCAAGCCATGCCCTTCAAGCATGATCCTTGTCATGCCAAGGAGAGTCCATTCCAGCCCTTGGATCCAAGTGTGCTTCCTCTCAACAGTTCACACACTTAGCACATGGATCCATGGATCCACATGGAAGCAAGCCGAGGAGCAACTGAGCTCAGATGGAAGTGACACTTCATATGACAGGTGGGGACAGCATCTAGAAGCCAGAGGTGGGCCAGCCTCTCCAAAGGTGGGTCGATCGACCCACTAATGGGGAGCTGCCACCTGGCCAACCTCCCTACCGACCTCAGGACTTCTAGAAGCCTGGTGGGACCCACATGTCAGCCAACCATGGGTTGACCGACCCATGAAAGTGGGCCTCCAAGGTCGGTTGGCTTCCACCGACCTTCCCACACATTAGGAATGCCTTGGCCATCCATCTAAGGTGGTTACCAGGTTAGTGGATCCAATGGTGGAGAAGGATGGAGCACGCGGATCGCTGACGTGGCACCCCCTCTCCTCTACCTATAAATAGAGGGGTCCTCCACCATTTCCAAGCATCCCCAAGTTGATTCCAAGTCTTCTACAAGCTCAAGCCCTCTTGGGAGATCTAGTGTAGTGTAGTCTAGTCTAGAGAGGGAGTTAGAGTCGAGTTGAGTGAAGCTCGGGTGTCCGAAGTTGTCTTCTGGAGAGTCTGGTATAGCTCTTGTACCTTTTCTCTTGTATTACATTCTTTACTTTAATATATTCTTCCTTTATTTTACTAAGTCTTTACTTTAAGTATTTACTTTTAGTACTTACTTTTAGTATTTACTTAGTGCATTACTACACTAGTATAGAGTGTTATGCCTTAGTCTTAGTAGTGTAGTTGCCTTAGTTAGATTAGTGTCTATCAACACCTTGTGTGTGTTTCACTACCATTAGGAGCTTTGGCTATTTATGTGATAGCAGGAGTTATAAGACTAGTGTAAGCGAGGTGCTTAGGCTAGCGCTTATTAGTGAATGCCGCCCTCTCGGATCGTGTAATAGCGTGCGGCAGTTAACGTGACAGGTTCTGCTTCACAGTAGGCTTTATTCGCGTCTGGGTGTGGCCTGTAGGGCGTCCATAAGCCAAATACCCGCTTCAGTAGAGGTTCTGTCTTCTACTGTCTCTAGAATCCCCACCATACAAGCTGTCAGGTGCTAGTCTAGTTGAGTCATCTGCCCTGTTAGGATTAGTGCATAGGAGTAAAGTTAGATACGTAGGAGTCCATACTCACTCGTTGTTCTCCCACCTAGCTAGCTCACTACCAGTTATCATTTACTTATCTTGTCTTACTTATCTACCGCTCTTTCTTGGTACTCTTACCACCCTATTAACACTAGTGATACTAGATTGAGTAGACACACACACGGATATCCACATCCCTTTTATTAGAGATCTCTTAGTCCACTTTCCTTGGATTGATACCCTTGGAATACTCATAGGTGAAGTGCTATAGCGGTATATTCTGTGCGCTTGCAGAGTTACCTACTGGCACATCTTGCGTCATTGCTAGAGTTTATAAATTAGATTTGCTCCCCAGCATTTCTGGCACCATTTGTCGTGCTTTAGCAGTGTGCGATAAGATTTGCCAACAAGCATTTCTCGCGCCATTGCCGAGGGAAGCGTCGTACTAGGAATCTTTAATAAATTGGAATCCATGGTCTACTCTCAATCTAGTATCCATTAGTGTTAGGGGCTTACCCTTCACTTGTCTTGTTTTCGTTATCGTTAATTAGACAGTGCATGAGCGGTTTTCAACTACCATCAAACTTCGTTGAAGATCCTGAGCAGTTGTTGAGGAGAACTAGACATTGTCAAGTTCCTCCTCAAAGGTTCATCTCAAACCTAGACCGGTTCATGGAAGGAAGTCCTGCACCAGTCGTTCAGCAAGCTATGGCTCAAAAGACCATCACTGAGTTCTCTGCTCCGTCGGCTGACTTTGTCGCCACGGGTCCACAGCTGAACTTGGGGGATGCCATGTTTGAGCTCAAGCCTGCACTGATTAACATGGTACAAACTAATCCTTTCTGTGGGAAGCCACACAAGGATGCCAATGCCCACCTCCAACACTTCCTAGAGGTGTGCGACACTTTTACCATGAAGAGAACGTCACGGCGGATGCCATTCGCCTTTGTCTCTTCCCATTCTTGTTATTAGGAAAGGTGAAGCAGTGGTTCTACGCCAACAAGAGCGAGGTAATGACCTGGAAGAACTGTGCCAATGCCTTCCTTGAGGATCCACCGGCCTCCCAGTGGAAACCATGCTTCCACCTCTGGCCTCGGGAGCCAGGGCTTCAATCAATGAGATTCGCAGGACCCCATCGGGCCAGCTGCTATGTCTTCCTATCTTCAACGAGGGCCTCGAGGGGTTGATTTGGTCGATGCAGCGTTTCGACAGACCTTCGAGCTATGAGCTTGAGTGGTTCTAGCCTGGCAATCCTGGGAACCCAGGCTTCTTCACTGCGTACAGGGAAGAAGCTCTCCGGTGGGCCAGCATTCTAAACAGCATGAATGCGTGGGTGAGGACTTGGAATGAGCTGATCCACCCTGGCATCTCAGTGTCACTCTTGCTTACTATGGTTACCAAACTGACGACGTGTTTTGTGCCTTTAGTTCATATGCGAGGAAAGTAGGCGGAAGTCCATGTTCATGCACGGGGAAGCAGGCGTCTAGTCGGCGGTGGCCGACGCTCGAGGGGCCTATGCCTCGCTCTGGGAGGAACTGACGAAGGCTCGAGAAGACGCGGCCGTGAGGGCTTCATCCGAGGAGAGTTGGAGCAAGCGCTTCCAGGCTGAGGTGTCAGCGCGCAGGGACACGACGGAGATGGTGAGGCATGCCAAGAGGGCCTGTGATGCCACCTAGAATCAAACCAACACAGGGAGGAACTACTATTGCCAGGCTGAAGAGGAGCGGGCTGGGTATCACGAGCAAATTGCCTATCTCCGGGCTGAGCTTGAACGTGTTCGCAAGGCCATGGCAGATCTTGAGAGCTCCTTGTAGGATGCGAAGGCCGGCATCACTCGTCGTGATGCCTCACTTGAAGGCATGTGACATGAGAGGGCGGCCATGGACAAGGAGCTTTAGGAGGAGAGGCAGAGGACCAGGGGGCTAGAGGTGACAGTTGGAAGGCTCCGGGCCGACATCAGGAGTATGTTTACTTCGTAGGCTTGCTGCTTTTCCTCTATCTTCTAAGTTTGTCATTATTATCCTGGCTCGACCATGCAGGCTATCATAAGGGTGTTGGTGTTTCTTAGCGATAGCAGCCAAATCCACAAGTACACGGACCGTTGTAGCACTTCACCCGGTGAATAACAGGGTATCGTATATTTCACGAAGAAGGATATGTGTAGGTTCTCTCTTAGCTAGTTGCCTAGAGGATAGGAAGTGGATAACTTGGGTAGTGAGGTTTTCTAACGGCAGGATCCTTAAAGAAAGGTAACCGAGTTGCTAACTTCTTACTTCAGGCACCAGGCTGCGCCTGGTCTGCCAAGCGATACCGGCTATTAGCTCTACACTGAACCTGAACATGAGGGATACAAGGGATGGACAGGGCTGTCACCACCTGCTACCTACCCCTCAACCATGGAGTTTGAGGCAAACGAAGGTAACTTCTAGCTTAGACACCGCATCTACGCTAGTCGCTACAACTCTAGCGGTGGCCAGGAACACCCGTCTTTATCAGGGGTCCTCTTACTAGAGCTTCCATCACAAGGACGAACGGCGAAACCATAAGGAATTAATGAACTAGGATAACTTTGCGGTAAGGAATGAACCAAAAGAGTAAACATGGGTCTTACTCCAAGTAGCATGCCGCAACCGAGGTAGAAGCATGGAGGGAGCCGACAAATTCAACACTCCTCCACTTGGAAGACGATGCTTCTGGGAATCTCCGAAGAAACTCCACTAACTTGCCCCTCTCACTACCTACTTGAGCTAGCTAGAGCTATAGAATGATTCCACTACTCCTCTCAATATGTAACACTTGTGGAGAAAAGTAACAAAATATGTGGAGGGGGAGAGAATGAATAGTGAATTGGTGTGTGTGAGTGAAGCCTCCCCTTCTCTTCTTATAGTAGCTCCAGGTCGGTTCGGGGCATTCTGGGAAAATCCACCACTGCACCGTCCTCCTGGGCAGTAAATGTGCCGACACGGAGAAGTTGGGCCCGAGAGGCAGTTGCGGAGGGTCGGTTGACCCCCCTGGGTCGGTCGACCCCAGGTGGCACCTCCCCCTGACCGACATCGGGGGGTGGCCTCCTGGATGGGCCTAGACTGCTTCCCCGTGGTGGATTTGGCCCAACTTGACCCCGAGAGTCTCTTTTCTCCTTTTCTTCCTTGGTTGGCATGGGCCAAAATATAAAACATATTTTTTATAATTCATTTTCTTTTACTTTTGGCCCATAACTTGTATGTTTTCATGTTGAATCTGCAAAACCAAGGTGTGCACCAAAACTATGGAATTTATTAGTGTAAACATCCTATTTCTATGTGTTTTGGTGTTTTCTATGTTATTTGTTGGTGGGGTTAGAATTGAGTTAAGAACCGCCAACAAGCTCCCCCACACTTGCCCTTTGCTCGTCCTCAAGTAAAGTTTGAAGGGTGAAGGTGGTTTTATTCTCCAAGATGTTAATTGGCATACAGAGTATTCCAAGCTTCACCTACATCTGTGAACATTCCTGGTGTCTACCCCTTTATCTTATAGCGATTGAAAAGTGGAATAGCGTGGACTCAAGTCAACTCACACTACTCATGCTTTAGGAACTTGGGTTTTTCAAGAATTTTTCAAAGAAAGATAGCGTGGCTCTTCGAGTGATTCTTCCAAGTCGCTCCTTTTTTTTGTAGTGGCTAGTCCTACTCAAAAGCTCGTTATCATCCTACCTCTATAGGCTTATATCTGGAGTTTTGGGTATGGATGAAAACGTTGCACACTTACTTCGCATATGTTGCAGTGTCAAGCCCGGATTAGTGGAGAGAAGGCCATATCCCTAGATATGCAAGTTTGTGGAATATATGTGGGACTCCTTGTCATGCTCCTCTCTCTTTTATTTAGGGAGAAAATATGGGCTCTACTTTTATTGCATAGACCATCATTTTTCTTTCTCTTTTTATTTTCTTTCTTTCTTTCTTTTCCTTGTCTTATATTCTTTTTCTTGGTATGGAATGCTTGATTTTCTTTCTTGAAACTATATTCTAACATGGCCCTTATTTCTTGCAGAGAACATGAACACTGGGAGACAGGAGTTCATGAACATGAATGGCGGAGTTTTTATTTGGTGGACTGGTGCACAACTCTTAGTGTAAGAGTCGGCATTTTTTTGTGGATGGAGGAAAATGATGTATGTTGTGCACAATTCTTAGTGTAAGAGTCGGCACTTTTATTTGGTGGGCGTGTGTAAAATGATCTTGGGGATATGAAACTTCTCTCACATAAATCACAGAGATTGACACTCCTCAACGCTAAAAAGCGGCTATACAGTAGGTTTTCTATAAGCGTACATGTCATGTATGGCTTTGGTAGGACATTCACTTATCACCGAGGAGCATGATATTGTTTTGAATTTTATAAAATAAATCCCCAAGTTCATTGCAAGAGATTGGTAAACTTCATATCATCCTACTATATCACACCCGTCAATAACTTAGATATAAATGGGTTCCCAATAAATAGTTGTTCACAGATATATTGAAATTTTAGCGAGGAATAGAAAGTATGCAAATTGCTATCAATTGGTGAATATGAGAATGGAGCATCATATTTTTAGTTGATAAACAATTTATTATGAGGAGAAATGAATTATAGAGGGAAATATTTGTAGAGAGTGAGCAAGTGCGCAAACCGATTGTTAATCGTTGCCACGTATGTTGTGCACTTGGCGGGCTTTGTGTGTCCTCCCCCATACTTGTTTTTGTTCGTGTCTTTTTCTTATGTGTGTAGCCATAGAAACAAAAACAAGTGACACACAATATTTCTATACAATATTTATTGAATTATAAAAATGCAGGGATACAATAGGCGCAATCTTGGAAATTGCGAACATGATGAGAAAATAAAATGTTGCTGAAAGTAAAATGTGCGTGCGCCTATTTATTAGTGGGAACGCAGCAGGGTCTCCTACTTAGGAATCTTCATGGCGTGATCCACATGTGCTGCGTTTGCCACCCTGGTGAGCTTAGTGATGAAGCTAAGGCGGTAGCTTTGGATCTGCTGCTCTAGGTACGCCACATTGGTGTTCCTAGTTTCTAGTTCGTTCTCTAGCTTCTCCACTAGCTCATAGAGAGCATCGACCCTACCCCTAAGGAAACTCAAGGAGGGGGTCCTAGGTGGCGGCACTTTGCTCTTGCTCTCAAATACGTTAGGCGCCTTCCTAGCGTTTTTCCTAGGAATTCTAACTGGCGTTCCCGACGATGTACCCGTGGGCTTAGGAGTGGGGGTTTTGCCAACATTGCGCACAAACCCCTTGCCATGCCCACCATGAGGCATGTCCACCCCCACAAGAATGTGAGAGGGACTCTCAAGGGTGGTGTGGTAGGATGAAGTGCTGCCCGAAAGTGTTGCCGTGGGGCGCTTGCTTGGCCCGGCAACGTCGGTGGTGGCCTTCTTGAGCCCAAGCGCTCCTGTGGTTGGCCTCCTCGCTGCCACCTTGATCTTGATCTTGCCACTGGTCAGCAGTGGCCTTGAACGAGTGGTGGACTTCATGCTATTTCCATGGCTCGATCCTTCGCTTGGTGGTGGCAGCATGGCAAGTGGTGCCATGTGCACCGGCTCCTCGCCTTCCTCCTCCATTGCCTCAAGAGAGAGGACCTCCTTGGTGGGCTTGTAGATGGACAAAGTGTTGCTGGCCATGGTGGTCTCTCTTGCTATTTTGTGGAAGAAATAGGGAGGAAAGGTTGTGCCTTGGCTTGTACAAGAGTGAGAGGGGAGAGGTGCTACTTATAGAAATGGTGAGGCCTTTCTGCTCCCTCTCGGATCGACACAGAAGAAATCCACATCAATACAGACATCAGGACAGAGAATGAAGAGCAGGGGCAAAAGATCAGGCCAGGAGGAGCTGGCCATGGGTCGGTCGACCCCCTAGGGTCGGTCGACCCTAGCTGGGCTCCTCCCTGGCCGAGTTTTTATCTAGGTTCGCTCTGTTTCAAAATGTTTTGAAATTTGAAGTAGGTTTTCTCCCCGCCGACAAAGCCAGTCTCTCGGTGTTATGGCTTGAGAAGAGAAAAGTGGAGAGAAGAATTTGATTTGGATTTTGAAAATATTGTCTTTATAAATAATATTTCTATTGTACTAAATCCACCCAGCAGACATTATTGTGATGGCAATATTGTAAATGTGCAAATGCTAGCATGATGGATGACATGGACAAAGTTTATTAATCAAGAAAAATAAATAGAATTATTTAGTGAGCCTACTACCTATTTTTATAGAAAATGAATTTTCAAGGCATTATTAAATCAATTCTATCAATTTCTTGGTTAGAATGAAGAGAGGGCTCAAGGAAGAGTTTGAGTTGACCGTTTACTTTGAAGATGTCACCGTCGTCTCCTTGTATGGTGATAGCTCTGTGCGACGATACATCGATGACCATATACAGTCCTTTCCATTTGCTACACAACTTTCCTTCACCAAATAGCTTAACCTTTGAGTTGAAGAGTAGAACCCGATCTCCTTGTTAGAATTCCTTAAGCTTAATCCGGTGATCGTGCCATCTTTTTGTTCTCTCTTTGTATAGCTTGGCACTATGATAAGCCTTCTCTCTCCATTCCTCAAGCTCAGCGATCTGCTTTTGGCGATTGCGACCGGCTAGCGTGAGGTCCATATTCTAGTTCTTGATTGCCCAGTAGGCTCGGTGTTCAAGCTCTACTGGCAAATGGCAACTCTTCCCATATACCAACTGGTATGGTGACATGCCTATAGGGGTTTTGTAAGTGGTCCTGTATGCCCAGAGTGCATCAGGAAGCTTGTTTTTCCACCCCTTCCCCACATCATTGACCGTCTTTTGCAGAATGTTCTTGATCTGCTTGTTAGATGTCTCAGCTTGGCCACTTGTTTGCGGGTGATAGGGTGTAGCGATGTTGTGCTTAGCTCCAAGTTCACTTAGGAACGCTCTGAATGTTTTATCAATGAAGTGTGATCCTCCATCGCTGATCACCATGCATGGTGTTGCAAAGCGAGAGAAGATTATCTCATGAAACATTCTTCTGGCATGCTTGGAGTCAGCTGCCCTGCATGGCATGGCTTCCACCCATTTTGACATGTAGTCGATGACGACGAGGATGTATTCGCAATCATGGGATTTCTAGAATGGTCCCAGGTAGTCAATGCCCCACACATCAAATATTTCTATTTGAAGGTTGTAGTGTTGGGGCATCGCATTGCGTGCTATAATGCCTCCTTGAAATTGACATTTTTGACACCTCCGAATGAATTCTATGGTCTCCTCGTACATCGTTGGCCAGAAGAATCCGCACTGCCAGATTTTGGCTTGTGTGCGGAATACTCCATAATGACCTCCATACGGTGATGAGTGGCATTTGTCAATGATCTGTAATCCTTCTTCCATCAGTACACATCTTCTCAATAGGCCATCTGAGAATACCCGATACAGATATGGGTCATCCCATAGGTGACGTCTGCTTTCAACTTGTAATTTTCTTCTATCCTCCCCAGGTGGTACATATCCTGCAACCATGTAATTCACAATATTTGCATACCATGGGTTGGAGTCCGTCACCTTGAGTAGCATGTCGTCTCGTAAGAAGTCATTGATCGGCAGTTCCTGCGTGTTAGTGACTTGCATACGAGACAAATGATCCACAATAGTATTTTCTACTCCCTTTTTATCTTTTATCTCTAGATCAAATTCTTGGAGTAAAAGAATCTAGTGAATCAAATGAGGTTTTTTGTCTTTCTTAGTGAGCAAATATTTAAGTGCAGCGTGATTGGTACAAATGATTACTTTTGCCCCAACTAAATAAAACCTGAACTTATCGATAGCAAAGATGACTGCCAGAAGCTCTTTTTCTATGGTAGCATAGTTAAAATGCTACATCGGTATTATCTGTGCGCTTGCGGATGTCATATTTATTTCTAGAGAAGCAGTTGCATTTAGTACCAGCATTTTTGGCGCCATGTTGGGGATGACAACCTAGCACTAAGTGGCGTTAGAAATGTCAACAAGCATTTTTGGCGCTGTTGCCGGGGAAGGTTGAAAGCCAATGGATAATGAGCATCACTGCACTAGATAATGAGATTGAGCGCTGTCACCATTCTCTACTCATACAGCCTTACCCTTGCCTTTTGTCTATTCTATGTATTTTATGTAGGGTAATGTATGAAAAAGTCTGATCTTCCTGACAACTACCTTGATAATCCAGAAGCATTCAGGAAGACCAGAGCCAAGTTGAAGAAAACCAAGCAATCATCATCATCTCAACTTGAAAGTTCATCAGAATCAGAAGACCGACCTTTTGTCCGAGACTTGACACCAGCGTTTGAAGCCATGGCGAACAAATCACTCCGCGAGTTCTCAGCTCCCACTACGGACAACATCTATACTGGACCAGATGATGACATTGACAAATCTTTCAAGCTCAAGCTTGCGCTGATCAACATGGTGCAAGCAAGCCAATTCTGTGGGAAGGCCCATGAAGATGCTAGTGCTCACCTCCAACACTTTCTGGAGATCTGCAGCACTTTCACTATCAAGGATGTCCCCAGAGATGCTATACTACTTCGCCTCTTCCCATTCTCACTCTTGGGGAGAGCGAAGCAGTGGTTCTACGCCAATAAGGAGAAGAACACTATGCGGGCACTTTGTTCCACCAATTTCCTGGCGAAGTTCTTTCCCATGGGCAAGACAAATGCTCTCCGTGGGAAGATATCAAGCTTTGAGCAACAATGTGATGAGACTGTCCCAGAAGCTTGGGAGCGCTTTCAAGACTATATCCTCGAGTGTCCTCATCATGGAATGGAGAATTGGCTGCTCATGCAGATATTCTATCATGGGCTCAGCAATAGCACTCGTGAGACCATGGATACTGCTACTGGAGGTGCATTCTTATCACTCACTATTCCTCAAGCCACAGCTCTTGTGGAGAAGATGGCATCCAACCAAGGTTGGAGTGAAGAAAGAATTCAAACCCGCAAGAGAGGTGGAGGAATGCACCAGCTCAAGGAGGTAGACATGCTGTCCGCCAAGATGGACCTACTGATGAAAAGGCTCGATGAGAGAGCCACTGAGAAGAAAGAAGTCATGCACATACATGATGCTCGCATGACATGTGAAGAGTGTGGAGAGACTGGGCACACAGGTGCCAACTGCCCAGAACTGAAGGAGGACATAAACTACCTCAACAACAACCACAACGACAACTACTACCGTCCTCAGCAGAATCAAGGCTGGAATCAACAGCAGAGGCCTAACTACTCAGGTAATTACCAAGGTAATAACTCTTCTTACAATAATTACAATCAGTCGCCTTTGAGAGAGTTAGTGCTTAACCAAGGCAAGTTGATGGACAACTTGTCCAAAAAGCTAGCATCCAATGACAAAGCTCTAGAAACAATTAGCAATAGAATGGATGGTTTTTCCAATGCCATCAAGAACCAGCTTAGCTTCAACAAAATGCTAGAATCCTAAGTGCAACAGCTTGTCAACTTTTTTCCCTCCGCCGACCAAGGTAAAATGCCGGGACAGCCGGAAGGATTAGAAACTGTGAATCTTGTAGACATATTCAATGCAGGAAATAGCTGGAGTGATCCATCAAGAGGGTCATGGATTGACTCGACTCTACCAATCAAGAAGGGAGATCCAGGAAGGCCAGTCATCCCGATCTCCATTGGAAGTACCAACTTCAACGAGGCAATCTGTGACTTCGGTGCAAGCATCAACATCATGCCTAAGGTGATATATGAGAAATTGTTCAATTATCCTTTATTGTATACAACCATGTGTTTGTAGCTTGCAGACCAGACATTCTGCTTCGTTGAAGGAGAAGTAAAGGACGTCCCCATCCAGATCGATGACCACTATGTCCCCACAGACTTCTTGGTTGTTGACATGGGAGATGACTATGATCCTCCTATCATCCTAGGGAGACCATTCCTCAACACCACCAAGGCCATCATCTACATTGGAACAGGAGAGATCCACCTCCACTTTCCCTCTGAGAAGGTACGCCGCTATTTCAATAACAATTATATAATTGATGAGGAGCCCAAGAAGAACAGAACAAGGAGAAGGCAGCGTACCCGTCGCCAGAACAAGAAGAACGTCATAGTAGATGGATGGGCTAACTATGAAGGAGAAGTGACAAGATTTGATGATCAAGAGAAGTTCACAGAACCACCAATAGAAGAAGAGATAGTGATCCCAGAAGCTTCCTCCTCCAGGTCACCCTCACCCATAAAGAAAGCATGGAAGGTAAAAGCAAAATCAGAGGCGCCATCTGATGTGCCCCTTGAACAATGAGCGAACAAGAAGGTCCTGTTCGGAGGGCTTAAAATCACCAAACGCCGTGCCAAGAGGTAACTTGGTATTTATCAGCATTTTCCCTTTCTAGCATTGCATTTTTCCTTAGCATATTTATCTTCCTTACATGCATCTTAGTTGCATCTTCACTTTACTATCTCCGCATTAGAAAAGAAAATAAAAAGGTGTTGTGCATTTGCATCTAGAAAATCACTAAAGCCCCATGTGAATAACATTCACCGTGGTGGCATAAAAATAATTTTTTCAGCATATCTATTTTCTTGTCTGCATCTCTTATACATATAAAAAGATAAAAATATTTTCTGTGATCCTATTAGAAGATAATTGGGGTAAGAAAGTTCTAGTCAACCAAGGCTTAAAGATTTTTCACTAACGCTTAATCAGTTCCACAAGCTTTGTTGTCTATTTGAGCTTCATAGAACATAAAGGATCAAGAAGAGTTAACAGCGTAAGGACATCCAAGCACTTATCGGAGTACGCGCCCGCAATCGCTTGGGCAAATTGCCTCCAACAAACTATCCACGACACTCCAAGAGGACCAGAACGCCTTCACTGCCTGTTAGCAATATCAGCAGACTATGTCAACATCCAGCTTGGAGGAAAGCATTCCCCGTGTACCGAGCTAAGTGTTCCAACTTGTTTATTATTTATAGAGCTTACTTTGTTAAAACAACTAAAAAAAGATGCAAAACCATAGAAACCCAGAATGATTTCCCTATTTATCTTTTCCATTATTGGAGAGCTCTTTTAATATATCTTTAAAGTGATCCCTAGAATAAACTCTAATTGGAGATGATGAATAGTTGCTCTGTCATAATTCCTTTCGAGTACCTAGTTTTCAACCTTGCACTCTCCCGAGTTTTAGACACAACTGTTTAGATTTGAGATTTGCTCTGAACCTGAAACTTATGGGTAGAGAATACTTGATCTAAGTCTAGGTAGTTGACGGTTATGATATGGGAAGATTTTGAGCTGTTGTCAATCTTGTTCCTAGAGATAGTAGAGTTCTGGAGAATTTATTTGTGAAAATCTTAAATTTCTGCATGATGAGTTCCTTTATGAGGAGAGTTTAAATTCCTACCATAGCCATATATTCATGCTTACTAGATTAGGAAAACCAGCTATATATATTTAGATCATTTTGTAGGCATTGAGTGTGGTTATGCTGTGTTGACCCTTAGGAATTAATCATGCAGTTAAAGTCAATACTATGTGCTCTTCATCCATTGATCTATGCTACTTCTGTTCTCAAAAGCATGCACCCATTCATAATACTACATTCACTCTGTGCTACTTCTGTCCCTAGAAGTACCACCCACATATAGATCCATATTCACTACATTATGTGTTGTTTCTATCCTGGAGACACGCACTTATGCTGCTCCTACCATAGGAGTACGCATCCATCCATCTACATATACATACGCCATTCATTTTAATCCATCCAAAAAAGTTCTACTCCTACCCTGGGAGTGAACATCCAAAAATATTCGTCGCCATTTTATCTACCTACAATAAAGCTCCAGTTATTGTTTCAGTTATATACTCCCCGTTGCTAAAGTTTCATTCAAGAGGATTGGTTGCTCAAAAAAAAGAGAGAAAAGAAAAAAAAGGAGAAGAAAGAGTAGCCAAGTCCTTCTCTTCAAAGATGTTTTCAAAGTTTCCAAATAAAGGGAGGTATGTTATCCCCAAAGGAGCAAGTGTAGAAGTAGATCTTCATCATTGATCACCCCTCATACTCATTTCTTTACCATCACCATCATCTTATCAGTCATTTCATTCCTCTCATTCTCATGCACATATGACTTGATTGTATGTTTAGTTTCTCTAGATCCATGGCTTAACTACGCAATATATGCAAGTGAGTTTTTGAGTGTCTCCCCACCTATGAGCTCCACATAAGCCCATTAGAAGTAGGGTGAGAGAGAAGGCAAAACCTTACTATGCCTTAAGTTCCACAAATACCACATATTCCGAGAGGAGAGAAAAGGCATACACTACTCATGCCTTGGAAAGGATCCAGAAATACCACAAATGAGAGACTTGAAAGAGTCATACAAGGAATCTCTGAGTTATATTTCAAAACTTTGCAAAAACTCTGGAATAATAGTTGATCAAAGATCGAGAAACATGGCGCTTGACTTAACCGTTCTATTCTTCAACTACTCAAGACCCAAGTGACGGTTACAAGCCCATGGTGAAACGTAATATGAATAAGTTTTGAGTTAGAATAGTTCACTCTAATCCGGAGGAGAGTTCTTGTTTGAATGCATGTGTACTTTTGAGGCGTGATAGCATTGTAGCAACTCCTGATCCATCACTGAGTCTATCTTTGCTCAGGGACGAGCAAAAGGTAAGCTTGGGGGAGTTTGTTGACGGTAGATAAGTACTATTTTTATACCATCAACGCAGCAAGAGAAAGGACTAAAACTTGTTCACCTACTAGATATAGGGGTTACACTGATAGAATTTCACGAGTTTTGGTGAATGTCTATTTCTGCAGGGGGTTATCAGAAAAGAACCAAAGGAGGTCCACATGTTAGGATTACATAGAGATAAAGACCATTCGGGTAAAATTGTGTACTCTAGAAGACTCCAGAAGGTGACCCTGCGAACCTGGGGCCCACCTGGTAGAGTCCAGGGGCGGCCGCCCCCTGACCTCCACCAATCACGACGAGTCTCATGGATTATACCTCCACCGCCTTTGAGGATGAATAAAAATCGTCCGATTATGTCGGTTTGATCTGAGGGCTGTGGTGCATCCTAGAGGGCTATATATTCAGAGCCCCTGACCCCGGGAGAAACCCTAATAATTCATTCAATTCAAGAGTTCATTCTCTCATCTGAAGAATTCAGAGAAGCCCTAGAGCCACCATCTCAATTAGAGCTCCATAGTTTAGTAGCATAGCCACATAGGAATAGATCTAGAGGGAGTCAAGCCTAGCCTGGAGTCCGGATCTGTCGGAGTTCTTGGTAATTCCACTCTACTTTATTGTAATATTCAACATTGTTCTTGCTACTATAAATAGTATTTTATTCTATTCTATTATATCAGAATTGACTTTGCTCTATTTGATTATGTTCTCAATTATATTGTTCTTAGTCTACTTTTATTATATGTTTAGCATAGTTGGATTAGAATTATCTTTATGCATAGGATCATATAGCGCTTGCTCATTAGGCCAATGGGTGAGTGATAGATATTGTGTAGGCATGGTGCCTAGACCGTATTTATCTGCGATTGCACCCTATATTCCGGATTGTGAGGTAGATCGTGGGAGTGACAGTCCTGTTGAGTCCTTTGTATTCCTTCTCCCGAGTATAGGTCTAGCAAAATACCCCTATTACATTGAAGTGATTGCTATGTTCTTGATCTTCTCTAGTAATATCACTATGCATAGATATAACCTTTTCCCGTCATGATTGCTAGATGTTCTTGCACTAATCATTGTATGCTTTGACATTATAGTTATAATAACTTAGGATTATACCCTAGATTGTCCTAGTCCATGCTAGTGTTATAAGCTTAGAGTTCTATATTGAGATGTTTATCATTGTTTCATGTGACTAAAAGCTCTCATTTATCCTTTGTCAATTACTATTCATTTCTATATTTTATGTGACACTTACCCTGTATTGAGAAGATAGATAAAGACAAGGTTAAGCTCTCCATTATCACATGTGCCAGTGCTCATTGCTCATTATCCAGCGCATTCCCTTCCCAGTGGTAAAATATAAATAACGATACCTGGATTACTCCCAGTTAAAATGCTACATCGGTATTATCTGTGCGCTTGCGGATGTCATATTTATTTCCAGAGAAGCAGTTGCATTTAGTACCAGCATTTTTGGTGCCATGTTGGGGATGACAACCTAGCACTAAGTGGCGTTAGAAATGTCAACATTGCCAATCACCAAGTTGATGAAGAATGAATCAACACAATCGGCAACAAACACAATATGAAGACCAATCACCGGGAGACAAGAATGACACAATGATTTATCCCCGGATGTTCACTTGGGCACCGCCAAGCTACGTCACCCGTTGTGTCGACCAACACCTAGATGGTCCTTTGGTGTGACCCTCAAGCCACTTGCCCCGCAAGGCACTTCCCCGCAAGGAAACCACAAGGCACCACTCTCAAGCGAGGTACTCAACGACATGCGCAATTTAATAGAGTTACTCTTCGCGATCCCCGCGAGGTGTGCACAAAACCTCTCACAAATCAACCGGAGGTGGCCAAAAACAATCACCTTCTCTTGCCAATGCCTCCAACAACCTCTAAGCCGGCTAGGAGCGGTACTCTCCAAGAGTAACAAGAAATCCACCAGCGAAACCACCCACAAGTGCCACTAGATGCCCTCAAGCAATGCAAATGCACTTTGGATTCACTCAATCTCACTTCGGATGTGCAACCAAGCAAGAGAGATGAGTTGGAGTGTTGTTTCACAGCTCAAAGGGATGATGAATGAGTTAGAGAGTCAAGAGAGATGGCCAAGCCCCGGCCAACACTTATTTATAAGCCCAACTCAAACATCCAACCGTTACCCCCTCGGGGTGCCCTTTTTCCACATGCCGGACGCGCCAGCTCGGGAACGCCGGACGCGTCCGGCGCCTCTGCCCAGCCGACCGTTGGCACTCAATTCAAACTTCCTTAGTCTCAGCACGCGCCGGACGTGCCAGCTCGAGACCGCCAGACGCGTTCGGCGCCTCTGCCCAGCCGACCGTTGCCGCAACCATGCCACGTCCAGCGCACACCTCATGCGTCCGGAGCTTCGCCAGCACCGCGGCGCTCCCTGCGTTGCGTCCGGCGCACGCCGGACGCCGCGGGTTGAGCGTCCGGCAAAGCAAGATGCCAGCCACCAGCGCGCTGAGCCCTGATCACCGGACGCTCCCGCTCACCGAGCGTCGGACGCTCTGCGAACACTGTTCACGCGTCCGGCGCGTTCAACTTCTCCACAGCGCGCCAGCCAGCCAACCAGCACACGCCGGACGCGTCCGGCGCTTTCTGGCCAGCGTCCGACGCCTGCGTCCACGCGCGTCTGGCCAGTGCAACAGAGAACCAACTTCGTCGTTTCGTCGCCGTCGCAAACGCAACCTTCTCCACCATGCTATCCAACAAGTATACCAACTTGATCACCAGAGATAGCATGATTTCTCCAAACTTTTGCATCTGGTGCAATAGAAAATATGCCTCCAATTTTCTAAAAAATGCCGAATCCCCCCGCGCACGCTCGGGGGGAGGATGAGCGGTAACCAAACCCCACCCAACCCTGCAAACCACAGCGCGACCATCGCCACCTTTGCAAATGTGCCAACACCACCAAGTGTACATCTCCATGTGCTTGTGTATTAGCATTTTCTCAATTATTTTCAAAGGTTTTCCAGTTAGCTCACTAGGCCCTACATGCAATGCACTTCATGAATTCACCTAGTGGCACCCGTGCATCGAATAACCGATAAGACTTCCCCTCTTAATAGTTTGGCTATCGATCCTAAACCACTCACACCCTCTATTTTGTCTTGAGTGCAAAACAAAATGGCCCTATAGGGTTATACCTTTGCCTTGAGCCCATTTTGTTTCTCCAAATGATATGAACACTTTGTTGGCGGTCCTTATCGACACTTTTTAACCGCCAACTTAAGACAAAAAAGGGAGAATTACATGTTCTTACACGCATATACTTATGCTATTAACCGAATTCCACTTGTACCTGGAGTTTACCCATGTTTACAGGAAATATACCAAGTACAGGGAATTTTATTCAGAAAAGACGCTTTCCGACAAAGCGTAAAGAGGCATAAGAAGGAGACAGGTCGAATCAGAGCAGAAATGGGCCAAAACACCCTGACACCAAGGCCCACCAACCAGAAGAGGCCCACTGGCCAAAGGCGGTTGGGGGGCGGCTTCCACCTGGCGCGCTCGCGCCAGGGGCGCGCGCGCGCCCCCCAGACCGCCAGGTGGGCCCTGCTTCCTAGAGGCGGTGCCATCAATGCAGAGGAGGGTGGTGCGCTGGTGTTTCTTCCATATCAAGCTCCAAACCGACCTGCTCAACATATAAAAGGGGAGAATCAAGCATTTTCAACACACACATTCATTTGAGCCATTCTCCTCTACTCTTATTCTTTAGCCTAGTCAAGTAGCTTAGGAGTTAGGTTGAGCTATCAAGGAGGGCTTGTCTCCTAGGAAGAAGATTCATCGCTTGGTAATATATTATGGAGTGTTCTTCCTATTTCAAGTCCCTGATCTTATTATGTAGCCTTGTTCATGAACTAGAGTATAGTTGCGTTCTTGCTAAGCCTGATTCATATGAACTAGACCAAAGTTCTTATGATCATCGCTTAGCATGTTCTTCGTTGTTCTTCGTTGTTCATATACTTTATAGGATTAGAGGTCCTGATGAGAATGGAGTAACGGTTCGTCGTTCCTTCGGGTTTGCCTATGTTCTAGCTCGTCCATCCGTAGGGTGGGAGTTCGCGGGGAATATAGGTAGTTCTCTAATATGCGGATGTGGTGTCCGGATACGAGAGAGCCTTCGGATATGACGGCATGCCATGGTTGAGGGGTAGGCGGCAGGTGGTGACAGCCCTGTCCGTCCCTTGTAATCCCCCACGTCCGCATGTCATGTAGGAGTTCGTAAATGCCTCTATCAGCTGGCAGACCAGCTGCGGGGGTCTCCCTGTTACTTTAGGCTCTGACCCATCTCTAACCCTATAGATTGTATGACTTAGCTGTTCATGACATTGCTATGTATGACCTACCTACTCCACTTAGATTTATTCTTTATTCGTTCATTCATTTATTCTTTCTTTTACACTTTATCTTTGAGTTTGGCCAAATGTGTGTCCACTATCTTGCAATACCATTATACTTACCCCTGTGTAGCACTATTGTCACATTTTGATGATGTGAAGTCAAGTATCCATATCCATGTTTAGACACCTCCACACCATGCCTTCCTACGGGAAATATAAATAACGATACCCTGAGAATACTCCCCAGGTGAAATGCTACAATGATAGATCCGTGTGCTTGTGGATAATATCTTTAGAACATGACTATCACCTGGCGTTTCTTGGTGTGACCACTGGGATGTAACAATTCTAGTGATTGCACTAAGAAATGCCAACAATCATTTCTGGCGCCGTTGCCGGGGAGGGCATTGGTTGAAAAAAGAAGTCTAGAATAAACATGGATATGAATTGACTTCATTAGAGATGGACATAGTCTATGCAGGCTAACTTTCATGTTTTCGTCTGTTATGGATGAAAATAGGACAGTGCAGGTCTGGTTCATTCTTGCCAGAAACTTTGATATGAATCCGGAGGCAGCTCCGCTGACAGCTGAACCAGTACCTTAACACCATCAAGCATGGCCCAGAAGTCAATCCACGAGTTCTCAGCTCCTGCTGTTGCCCATGTGCCCACGGGGCCCATTGTCAACACAGCGGAAAAGAACTTTGAGCTCCGGACTGGGCTCATCACGATGGTGCAATCCAGTCCATTCTGTGGACTACCTAATGAGGATGCAAATGCTCATTTGCAACGATTCATGGAGCTCAGTGACACAGTCATCATCAAGGACATAGCTGCTGACGTCAACAGGCTCCGTCTGTTTCCTTTCTCCCTCTCAGGGAAGGCGAAACAGTGGTTCTACAAGGACATAGAAGCGGTGAGCACGTGGAACAAGTGTTCCACGGCATTCCTCGCCAAATTCTTCCCCATGGGCAAAACAAATGCCCTAAGAGGAAGAATTACCAACTTCCAGCAAACGCAGCACGAACCTATCCCTGAAGTGTGGGAGAGACTCCAAGATTATATTCAAGATTGTCCTCATCACGGGATGGAGGAGTGGCTGGTGCTTTAGAACTTCTACAAGGGGTTAACACCCATGTCAAAGGGGCACCTCGATGCCGCTGCTGGAGGAGCATTCCTATCACTCACAGTTGACAAAGCCACGGCTTTAGTCAACAAAATGGTGGAAAACCAAGCTTGGGGGGAAGATAGGGCCCCAACCAAGCAACAGAAGGGCATGCACACAGTCAAAGAAACTGATATGCTTGCCGCTAAGATAGAGCTACTCCTCAAGAAGATGGAGGAACGTACCACAGCTAACACATCCAACTCCATCAAAACCATGGACTCGCGCATGACTTGCGAAGTCTGTGGTAATGTTGGCCACTCGGGGGTGACTGCCCTGAGACCCGTGAAGAAGCAGCATACATCAACAACGGGTTCCGCCAACAACAAGGAGGAAACAGTGGCTATTCTCGGCCACCATTCCAAGGTAATTCGAATTATAACTCCAATTATAATTCGAATCAGCCTTCGTTCAAAGACCTAGTCCTTGGGCAAGCCAAGATCAATGAAAATCTGACCAAAAAGATGCTCGACAATGATAAAATCCTTGGAAGCATCAATGATAAGATAGAAGGCTTATCTTCTCGTTAGAGATCACCGGCTTCAACAAAATGATAGAAACCCAGCTTAGCCCGAGATAGCCGCATCTCTTCCAAACAAGAGTGGCTCGGAGGAATACCCGGCAACCCGAGATCTCACTTGAAACAGTTAACATGATCTCGACATGGCCTGGTAAGCCATGTCCCAGTTGGGGTTCTGTTTTGGAAAAGAAGGGAGATCCAGGCCGACCGACCATCACCATCGCAATAGGCCCGCACACGATTGACAATGCCTATTGCGACCTCGGAGCTAGTGTCAATATGATGTCCAAAGCAACATATGAGAAAGTGTTGGGAGGACCTTTGTCCCTGCCAGCATTCATGATGCAGATGGCAGACCGGACGATCACACAGCCCGAGGGGATAGCAAAAGATATCCTAATTAGGATCCAGGATGAGTATGTCCCAGTAGACTTTGTCATCCTCAACACAGGGGACACAGAAGAAGGACCACTCATTCTCGGTCGACCATTCCTCTTCACCACCAAGGCAGCACTATATGTCGGGAAAGGAATAGCCAATTTTCACTTCAAACAAAAGGTGATCAACCTTCGATTTAATGGCTACCCTAAGCCGGCAGAAGAAAATAAGAACCCACCAAAAAGACAGCAACCCAGGACTAAGGCAAAGAAATCTAGACCTATTTCTCCCGGGCCAGATGAATCAAGCAAACATTGATGAGGAAGGAAGTCCCGCTCAACGGACTTAAAAATGGGTGAGCCCCGGCGACAGTAAACCGGCGATTATCCGAAAAAAATTCTTATTTATAAAATATTTATTTTTATTTTATAAAAGTATTTTCTTTGCACACTCCCTTTTTAGTGAGCAAATAAAATAAAATTTATTTTCAAAACTTTTTGTCCCAAAAATTCTGAAAATAGGTCGATAGAAGGAATAAATTTTTCTATTAATAAAAACTATTTTTAAAATAATTTTTGAAAATTTACTTTCGATCAAATTTTGTTGGAAATTCAAAAATTTGGGGAAGATTTGGGTCGGACAACAACCCCCAACGGCCACATTTTTGAAATGGCCGTTGGGAGCAACTGCCAAGGGGGCAAAGAGGCGGGCCCGGCCGGGCGCGCGAGAGGCGCGGCCGCGCCCGAGGCAGCTACGCCTCGCTCGCGCCGCCGCAACGGCTATGAGCCGTTGCTCCCTCCCCCATGGCCGGGTGTTTTGCCTATAAATAGAGGAGGAGCCGGCGGTGGAGCTTCACCCCTCTCACACTCACTCACTTTCACTCCTCTCACTTCCCCACTTCATTCTTCAAGCAAATTTTCCAACATATTTTGAGTAGAGCAAGTAGCTAGAGCACTCTTGGGTGTAGAAGTTCATTCTCTACTAACCCTTCACACCCAAGAAGCTCTCTCTACTCTTGAGCCATGGCAGGAATCGGGAGCTTGTTTAGGAGACGCTCCAGGCGTCACCTCGGCGAATCGAGCTCTCAAGTTCCCGAGGCCCCCGTGGAAGAGCAGCAGCCCGAGGAGGTTGAAGGAGCCGGAGAGGAAGAGGTGGCACCGAAAGCGCCACAAGAGCAAGTCATGAATGAGGAGGACAAGCTGTACCTCGACCTGGAAGAAGGTCGGGAGATGCAAGCCTACTTCCACCTCAAGGATCGCCTCTTCCTCCACACTCAAGTCTACGACTCCAACCTCCTCCGCCGCATGGGTATGGATGATGAATTCAATCTTGTGTGGAGGTCTGTTGGTTGGGAGGATGTTGAACCCGTGGATGAACAAGGTTCACGCCTCCTAACCATACAGTTCCTCAGCACTTTGCAAGAAACCAACGAAGGTGTGATTTTCCGTCTGTTCAATGAGGAGCATGAGCTTTCATGGAAGGAACTTAGTGTTCATTTGGGTTTTAATCGAAGATGCTTCCTCGATCTTGATTTTGCCACCATCGGTTTCGATCGAAACAAGTTTTGGGAAGAGATTTCGGGAGGGTTGAGTTCCGATCTTTCAAACCCCGTAACACCCAAATCCATCATCCCACCTTGAGATTTATGCATCGTTGGATGTCCATGGTTTTCTTCCCTACTAGTGTTTGTAGATGGGTGCGCATAGCCGAAGTTAAGTTGCTCTATGCCATTGTCAAGAAAATCAAGGTATCTCCCATGAGGGAGATCGTCAGTCATTGGCAAGACATAGTTCGCAACAAGTATCCGGTTTTGTGCACCTCTCTTGTCACTCGTGTTGCCAATGCTATTGGTATTTTGGAGGGGGAGTTTGTTGAGTACATTCCTATTCCTCGACCCATTTGTGATTTGACCACTTTGATCCAAGGGCACACGTTGACCACCCATGGCACAAAGGATGAGCTTTTCTTCTTTTTCCCTGGCTACGAAAATAGGATCCGATTACCTAACCCGGGTTACTATTTGCGTAATTGCCAGGAACTAACCTTTGTGCTCAAGACTGCAGAAGATATTCGCAGGGAAGAACTCGCCAGCAGGACACGACGAGGCAGAGCGGAGGATGAAGCAGGCCCCAGTTCCTCGCAGCCCGAGCAGCACCAAGAATGGGCCCCCTACCACGACTACACAGGGTACGCTCCACAGGGCAGCGGGAGCTGGGACCAGTTTGTACCTCCCGCACCAACCACAGATACATGGGCCGAGGTGGGCATGGACGAGTGGGAGCGCCAAAGGCAGCAGTACGAAGTACGAAGATGTTCCACCACCAGTCCAGCCATGACACAACCCCGAGTTGGAGGCCCTCGGCACCCGCATCGGAGAGCTGCAGATCCAGACAGGTGAAATACAGCACTCTCTCACTTCCTTTGTGCAGGAGACCCATGATTGGCAGGCACAAATGGGACAGAGATGGGACAACTTGAGTGCACGAGATGCAAGACGACCGGCTCAACATGAGGAGTTCGGAGGTTCGTGGGATATCACCCCGGACAAAGGAGCTTCATGCTAGCTTGGGGAGGACCCCCAAAGGTACCTTGCATTGCATATTTATTTCCTAGTCATTTTATTTTTCTTTAGCATGTTTAATTCCTGTTCTTATGCATAAAAAAAACCAAAAATATTCTTATTCCTGTGCCTCTCAGTATGTGCTGTAAAAATGTGTAGTTCACCCTTGTTGAAATGATGAGGTTGCTCTGTCTCTTGTTTCTTTATACCCTAGTTATAATCATGTTTTCTCTAGATTTGGGTTTATCGGCTAGAAATGTCTCATCCTGAAAAAACTTGTTTTAGTGGGAGCACTTGTTTTCTCTTGTCTTAGTTATTGCGGGGTATGATATAGTGCTATAGCCATCGCTATGATTTTGCTCTAAAGTACGACTTGATCTCCGGAGTTTTTATTTGCAAAATGATCAAAAACAAAAAGTTCCTCAATGATTATGAAATACCTACCAGAGCCATATGATTTATCTGTAGTACAAACCTTCATACGCTGCTTGTTCGTACATTGAGTTCGGTCAGATTGTTACCAACGCGAGATTATGACCTTACACCCACGATTGAGATTCACTTGCACCCACCAAATAAAACGCCGACTCTTACAATGAGAGTCGCACACAACAGGCACCCCCTTTCCATCCGCCAACTCTCACACTGAGAGTTACGCACCACCTTTCCACCAAATAAAAATACCGATACTTATCCTGAGTATCGCGCATTTATTAGCCACCAAAAAGTACTCCTTGCATTTTCATCATGACATCTCTTTCCATTTTTCATTAATCATTCATCAGAGATGGGCTATTCATTCATTCGAAAAAAAAAGAAGAGAGGAAAGAAGGAAAGGTAGGATAGTGCAATAACTCAACGGGAAAAATCTTTAGATCCCTGTTCAAAAAAAGAGAGAGAGAAGAAAAGAGAGAGAAAGAAAGAAGTTATTCATTCATAGCCCATACTCTTCCTCTATCATTTCATCATTCAAATAAAAGAGAGACATGATGCATGGAGTACACAAAAATATCCAAAAAAGTTAGGAACCATTTTTCCATCTCACACACTTGCACATCTCAATCAAGGTGTATGGCTTAATCTCTGTAAGGTTCGATCCTTGACCTTACAATATATGTGATACAAGTATGCCCACTTACATACCTACCCAAAACTCCACTCTCAGCTTTTTAGTGGTAGGAAGAAGGCAAAATCTCAAAATGCCTTTGGTGAGGTTGCTATACACATTGAGCGATCGAGAGAATCATTTGAGGAACTTAGGTCTTCTTTTATAAAAATTCTCAAAACCTCCGGAAGAATGGTCAAGCTTTGGACAAATGATAAGCACAAAGCCATGGTCTTTGTTCTACCTTGCAATCACCCAAGACTTGGGGAGCCAAAAAGCCCCATCAAAGCAAGATAATAAAAGGGTGGATAGAAATGCCGGTTTATTCAAATTCAGTGGAGAACATGCGTATAACTATGGTATATTAGAAATACGATCGGCATAGAAGCAGCCCCTGATCAACAACCCAAAAAGCCCAACTTTGCTCGGGACGAGCAAAGGGTAAGCTTGGGGGATCTTGTTGGCGGTCCTTATCGACACTTTTAACCGCCAACTTAAGACGAAAAAGGGAGAATTACATGTTCTTACACGCATATACTTATGCTATTAACCGAATTCCAATTGTACCTGGAGTTTACCCATGTTTACAGGAAATATACCAAGTACAGGGAATTTTATTCAGAAAAGACGCTTTCTGACAAAGCGTAAAGAGGCATAAGAAGGAGACAGGTCGAATCAGAGCAGAAATGGGCCAAATCACCCTGACACCAAGGCCCACCAACCAGAAGAGGCCCACTGGCCAAAGGCGGTTGGGGGGCGGCTTCCACCTGGCGCGCTCGCGCCAGGGGCGCGCGCGCCCCCAAGACCGCCAGGTGGGCCCTGCTTCCTGGAGGCAGTGCCATCAATGCAGAGGAGGGCGGTGCGCTGGTGTTTCTTCCATATCAAGCTCCAAACCGACCTGCTCAACATATAAAAGGGGAGAATCAAGCATTTTCAACACACACATTCATTTGAGCCATTCTCCTCTACTCTTGTTCTTTAGCCTAGTCAAGTAGCTTAGGAGTTAGGTTGAGCTATCAAGGAGGGCTTGTCTCCTAGGAAGAAGATTCATCACTTGGTAATATATTATGGAGTGTTCTTCCTATTTCAAGTCCCTGATCTTATTATGTAGCCTTGTTCATGAACTAGAGTATAGTTGCGTTCTTGGTAAGCCTGATTCATATGAACTAGACCAAAGTTCTTATGATCATCGCTTAGCATGTTCTTCGTTGTTCTTCGTTGTTCATATACTTTATAGGATTAGAGGTCCTGATGAGAATGGAGTAACGGTTCGTCGTTCCTTCGGGTTTGCCTATGTTCTAGCTCGTCCATCCGTAGGGTGGGAGTCCACGGGGAATATAGGTAGTTCTCTAATATGCGGACGTGGTGTCCGGATACGAGAGAGCCTTCGGATATGACGGCATGCCACGGTTGAGGGGTAGGCGGCAGGTGGTGACAGCCCTGTCCGTCCCTTGTAATCCCCCACATCTGCATGTCGTGTAGGAGTTCGTAAATGCCTCTATCGGGTGGCACTACCAAGGGGGTCTCCCGTTACTTTAGGCTCTGACCCATCTCTAACCCTATAGATTGTATGACTTAGCTGTTCATGACATTGCTATGTATGACCTACCTACTCCACTTAGATTTATTCTTTATTCGTTCATTCATTTATTCTTTCTTTTACACTTTATCTTTGAGTTTGGCCAAATGTGTGTCCACTATCTTGCAATACCATTATACTTACCCCTGTGTAGCACAATTGTCACATTTCGATGATGTGAAGTCAAGTATCCATATCCATGTTTAGACACCTCCACACCATGCCTTCCTACGGGAAATATAAATAACGATACCCTGAGAATACTCCCCGGGTGAAATGCTACAATGATAGATCCGTCCGCTTGCGGATAATATCTTTAGAACACGACTATCACCTAGCATTTCTTGGTGTGACCACTGGGATGTAACAATTCAAGTGATTGCACTAAGAAATGCCAACACACTTCACACCATCATGTGACCATCACGATCCATCGATCTTGACTTCACTTGCTCTTCACTGTTGCATCGGTCCATCGGCGCCAAGTCTTGTCCAAGCTTCACCGTCGCATGGTCCTTCGCTTCGAAGCCTCGACTTGCCCTTCACCCTTACAACCGGTCCATGGAGCCAAGCCTTGTCTTGATCTTCATCTTTTGGTCACATGACATGTGTCATACTTCATATTCAATAAGCTCATTGTGTGGACAACCTTTCTCTAAATCAACCACTTTAGATAAACAAGGTTAGTCTAAGGTTTCATTAATTAGCCAAAACCAAACTAGGGACTTTCAATCTCCCCCTTTTTGGTAATTGATGACAACCTTCACAAAGATGATTTTGATAATAAAAGTTTTGGACTTGTCATACTTGTCCAATCATTTTGCTCATGAGTAAAGTTTGGACAATTATCACAAGCTCGGTTTTGGTAGCATTAGCTCCCTCTACATATGTGCATAGAGTTTGGATTGAAAGCTTTGCATATATGCATGGATAAGAGTGTTGGGAGAGTAATTCTACCAAAATGATGCTAAGGTGTAAGAAATGGACCTTTGAAGCGTGATACCAATCGGAGTTGCCTTTTACACCATCCTTAGCACCATGAAGTAACTAGACATCCATCAAAAACTCAAGAACCCCGTGAGATCAACATTATAAGCATGGTTCTTGAACCACTTGTAAAACTCAAGGTATGTCTAGATACAACTGTCACACCTTATTTTTAAGGACAAGAATAAGATGCATCCAAACCTTATGTGAATCCCCGGAAGTCATTCACATAAGTTGACAAATTGTATAAATGTATCATCACAGAGTTTATTACATAGCAAATGAATCACAAAGTCTCAAATATGAGTAGATAAATACTGTAAAGACTCTCGACGCGGAAGCTCCAACACAGGGACTAGTTGACTGGTTGACTCAAGCTTAGTAGTCCTGGCGATAGCTCTCAATCCAATCCAAATCTGTTACCCATCCGGGATTTTCCAAGTAATGAAGTAAAACAAGTGTAAGCACAATCGTACTTAGCAAGCATAGTAGGGGGTTCATGAGGCTCAAATGGTAGACACGTTTTAACTGCATTAGCTTTTAGTATGTGTCAAGTTTTAGCAATTAGCATCAAGGTAGTGTTCCCATACCACATGATCAAGTAAACATGATAAAAGTGACTTAAACATCATTAAATCATAATTAAAGTGAATGATCACTTATATTGCAATGTCTCAAGGCCGCCCTAACCGTGGGCACGGATGATAAATCGATTTAACTCTGCACAGAGGTGTACCCTTTACCTATGAGTCATGATTCCCATTTGCCCGGGGTCATGACTCCCCAAACACACTTCTGAGGTGAGTAGGCAGGGTCTCACTATAAAGCCACCCATAGGTTCGTCTAACAAGTTAGGGCCGCAGGGTCATCGGATGTAGGGAAACCCTCCTCCCAGAATAGTACTTAACCTACCCGGCAGTTCACATAATGGAGGAGCCACCCTATACCCAACTCGTAGATCCTCTAACTTGCTAGAAAAGGTCCTATGAACAACTAGAGCCAGAGCCATTTAGCCCCCACAGTGGCACGTTAAGTCCCATATGATCACATACAAATAAGTCATCTTTTAACATAGTTGCATAATTAATTAGTCATGTTACAAGATCATGATAATAGCACTAGCATTACTACCCTTAATGCACAACCCAGGTTGTCAAGGCAAAGGTAATCAATTCCTAGGTACTTGTAGCAGGGTATCAAGACACATGCATATGAAATTTAGTGAGTTAGTGAATAGGACACAAGGATTGTCCTACTATACTTGCCTTGATCCTCTAGCTCCTGTGGTTCCTGCTGGTCTCTAAAGAAATCCGGGCCTTCAACGAAACCCTCACCGTCTGAACTCAACAGCGACCAACAAGCAACACCACACAATCATCCGAGCATGCATACACAAGGCAAACAAATAACTTCTATTAGAATAGTACACCAAACAGAATAAACAGTTTCAATAAAGTTCATAAAATAATTCTACACGTCGCTACGATCACATGGACATAAAGATCACCAAAATCGGAGCTAAACGTAGAAGTTATGGATTTTACAAGTTTCCTATTATAAAATAATTGAATTAAATTCAAACTCGAAATTCAAAAGTTGCAAATAAATCTAAAAGTGGTACTAATAGATAGATCTCGAGAAGACGATTCTAACGCATCTTGAACGACCCGATTTGGAGCTAAAACGACGAAGTTATGAGCTAATAAAGATAATGGCAGAACTGTAAATAGACGATAACGTATTTTTAAAACTAAAAGTGGAAAATACGCTTTCCCGAAGAGAAAATGTAAACTGCCGAAGGCGCAAAGGACTCTTAATTGAATAGGAAGAACTGCGAGGGGTTTTCTATAAAAGTGCCGGCCGAAGGGGTATCCTTCATTTGTGGCCGTTGGATCTAATCCGGACGGTCTGGATTAGATCATGGCGCGGGTGAGGAAACACCCCGCCGGGGAAGATGACCAGAAGCGGCGACGCCATGGCCGGCGACGTGCCGAGCTCGCCGGCGAACTTGAAGACAAGGCTCTGGTGCACCAAAAGACGTGGGACCCAGACCAAACGAAAAAGGAGGCCGAGACGACCTCACCTGCGTCGAAGATGGGATCGGGGACAAGCTGGGGACGGTGTACGGCTCGGGATGGCGGACGGTGGCTTCCTGCGAAGTTCGGTGACGCACAGAGGTTAGCACAATGCACGAAATCGAGAGATTAAGAGCTCGGCGAGTTCGCAAGAGCAAGAAGAATCTCGGCGACTTGCCGATTATGAAGACGGAGAGGTGGAACGGCGAACTCGAGCTTGGCGGCGGAAGTTAGGGTTGCGGTGGCTAGTGTGGCGGCGGCTCGGGCTTGGCGAGAGCTAGCGCTAGGGTTCGGTGGGGGCGGTGAGGTGCGGGAGCCCGCTATTTATGGCCGGGAGACGTGGGGCGCACGCGAGACGGGGACGCGGCGCGGGGCGAGTTCGGACTCCACCGGCGTGTCCCGTTCGGACACGAACAAGAGGAGGAAGGAGGGTGCTGATCGGTGGACCCGGCGCGTCAGCGGGTGAAAGGGGAAGGCAGCGCTGCGCCAGCGGGTTAGGCCGCGTGGGCCGTGTCCCTCTTCGCGGCCCAAGATGAAGCCGAGCGGCGCACGGGCCAAAGGAAGAAGGAGGAGGAGGAGTGGGCCGCTGCGACTGCTTGCTGGCTTCGGCCTTGCGGCCCATGGGAGAAGGGGAGAGTGGCGCCAGGCCAGCAGGCATGCTGGGCTGACTCGGGCTGAAGATAGAGAGAAGGGGAGGAGAGGAGAAATGGTCGGCTGGCCAAAACATGAGGAGGAGGCGCCAGGCCGGCTTGGGCCAAGTCGGGCCAAAATGGAAGGATAGCAGAGGAGGGAGAAAGAATTGTTTCTCTTTTATTTAAACCATGATCAAATAGGGTTTTGAATAGGATTTTCAAATCATTTTGAAACCAAACCAAAACCAATTGCACACAAAGAAATAATGCACCGGCATGAATGCTCACACATGCTTCTTGACCTAGGGTTGGTTTTAATTTTGTAAAATTATTATTTGGCCTATATTTAATGCTCACAAAAATGCTTAAAATAAATCATTTTAGCTATTTTAAAATCATGCAAATTTTAGGGTGTTGCAACTCTACCCCGTTAAAAGAATCTCGTCCTCGAGATTTGAGCTGCTTACTCGAAGAACCATGGGTAAGCCTTCCTCAATTCCTCTTCTCTTTCCCAAGTTGCTTCTGCCTCTGAGTACCGATTCCACTGAACTTTCAACATCTTGATAGTCCGACTCCTAGTAACCCTTTCTGCTATCTCCAAAACCTTCACTGGAAATTCTTCGTAAGTGAGATCCTCCTGAACTGTAAGTTCCTCTAATGGTATTGTCCCTACCTCCGGTACACGTAGACACTTCTTAAGTTGAGACACATGAAATACATCGTGCACCCTAGACAACTTCTCAGGCAATTCCAACTGATAAGCCACTTCACCACGTCTTTCCAACACCTTAAATGGACCAACATACCTGGGTGCTAATTTCCCCTTCATGTTGAATCTCTTCACACTCCTCATAGGCGACACTTTCAAATACACATAGTCACCTATTTCAAAAGCTAATTCCCGCCTGTGAGTATCCGCACAGCTTTTCTGACGAGATTGTGCCACTCTCAGATTCTCTCTAATCATCCTGACTTGCTCTTCGGCGTCCCTAAGCACCTCCGTTCCAAACACCTGTGTCTCACCTGTCTGATTCCAGAACAAAGGGGTTCTACACTTATGTCCGTATAAAGCTTCAAATGGTGCCATCTTAAGACTCTGTTGAAAACTGTTGTTATATGAGAACTCTGCATAAGGCAAACTTTTATCCCAGCTAGCACCATACTGCAACGCACAAGCTCTCAACATATCCTCCAATATCTGATTAATCCTTTCAGTCTGACCATCAGTCTGAGGATGATAGGCAGTACTAAAATTCAATTTGGTACCCAAGGCACTATGCACTACCTTCCAAAAGTGAGATGTAAACTGAGTACCCCTATCTGACACAATCTTCTTTGGAACTCCATGCAAACATACAATCCTTTCCATATATAGCTCAGCTAACTGAGGACCAGTATATGTTGTCTTAACAGGTATGATGTGTGCTACCTTGGTTAGACGGTCAACTATCACCCATATTGAGTCATAGCCCTTTTTAGTCCGTGGCAATCCCACTATAAAGTCCATTCCAACTTCTTCCCACTTCCACTCAGGTATCTTCATTGGTTGCAACAATCCGGTGGTCTCGATGTTCAGCCTTCACATGTTGACACGTGTCACACGAGCTACATATTCAAACATCTCTCTTCAATCCATACCACCAATACTTCTCTTTAAGATCTAAGTACATCTTAGTACTCCCGGATGAATAGAGTAAGTTGATTCATGTGCTTCCCTGAGACTGCATCCCTTATGGTCTTCACCTCAGGCACACATATCCTTTTTCTGAACCATAAATACCATTCTCATCCAAATGGAATCCAGGTGCCTTTCCAATGACTACGTTCCTAGCTATTTCCTTTAACTTCTCATCCTCTAGTTGACCCTTGTGTATCTCTTGCTCTAGAGTAGGTGTCACCTCTACCTCAACAGTATTAATGACCAAACCAAGGTTCAAGTAGTTAAATTCAGCACACAACTCTTCTGTCATAGTTGTCATCCGAAGCTCACTGTAACTCTTTCTACTAAGAGCGTCGGCTACAACATTTGCCTTTCCAGGATGATAATGCACTTCCAGATCATAGTCCTTGATCAGCTCCAACCAACGACGCTGTCGTAGATTCAGATCTGACTGAGTGAATATGTACTTCAAGCTTTTGTGATCAGTGTAGATATCGCACTTATGCCCAATCAGATAGTGTCTCCAGATCTTCAATGCATGAACCACAGCTGCTAACTCCAAGTCATGAGTAGGATAGTTTAACTCATGCTTCCTCAACTGCCTTGATGCATATGCAACAACTCTACCCTCTTGCATCAGAACACAACCCAAACCAAGATGTGATGCATCGCAGTAGATAGAGAACTTGTTGCTCAGATCTGGGAATGTCAATACAGGAGCTGTAGTCAACTTCTCCTTTAATTGTTCAAAGCTGGCTTGACACTTATCTGACCATACGAACTTAGCGTTTTTCTCTAGCAAGGCTGTCATGGGTTTAGCTAGCTTGGAGAAACCTTCAATAAATCTTCTATAGTAACCAGCGATGCCAAGAAATCTACGAATCTGATTCACATCAACAGGTGGTTGCCAATCTAGAACATCCTTCACCTTCCTTGGATCCACTGCTACACCTCCATTGGAAATAACATGACCCAGAAAAGAAACTTCTTTCAACCAGAATTCGCACTTACTCTTCTTAGCATACAACTGATGCTCCCTCAGCTTCTGTAGCATTAACCTCAGATGCTCAACATGCTCCTCTTCATTCTTGGAGTACACCAGAATATCATCAATGAAAACCACTATGAACTTGTCAAGATACTCCATGAACACCTTGTTCATCATGTACATGAAGTATGCAGGGGCATTAGTTAATCCAAAAGACATAACGGTATACTCATACAACCCATACCTCGAAGTGAAAGCTGTCTTTGGTATGTCTGTATTGCGAATCTTCAATTGATGATAGCCAGAACGTAGATCAATCTTAGAGAACACACACGCACCTCTGAGTTGATCAAACAAATCTTCAATTCTTAGCAACGGGTACTTGTTCTTGATGGTAACTTCATTGAGAGAGTGATAGTCAACACACATCCGCTGAGTTCCATCCTTCTTGTCTACAAAGATCACTGGAGCGCCCCATGGAGATGCACTAGGACGTATGAAACCTTTATCCAGCAACTCCTTCAGTTGTTTCTTAAGCTCTTCTAATTCATCAACCCCCATTCTATATGGACGCTTAGCTATAGGTGCAGTACCAGGTAATAACTCAACAATAAACTCAATGTCACGGTCAGGTGGCATACCTGGCAAATCATCCGGGAAAACATCTGGAAACTCTTCCACGACGTGGTCCTGAGGCTTAGCATCTTCTTCTATCAGATTCACAACAACTATGGATGGTGCTTTCTCTACTACCTCAACACTGATACGGTCCCCTTTTGGTGTCGTCAGAACCACAACCTTCTCTTTACACTGTATCACCACTCCATGTTTCTTCATCCAATCCAAACCCAATATAAGATCAATTCCAGAGGCACTCAACACAATTGGACTAGCGGTGAAATCTACCCCCCTTAAGGAGATACTAACCGAGGGGCAATATAGAGAAGCTGTCATACCCCCTCCCGGTGAATTCACAAGCATTTCTTTCATGGCAAGTAGAGGTATACTATGTGTTCTAACAAATGATTTTGATATGAATGTATGCGAAGCTCCAGAATCAAAAAGAATAGTAGCAGGGATAGAGTTGATACTGAACGTACCCGGCATAATTTCTGGCGCTTCCCGAGCAAAGTTGCCTCTTGTGCTTGTCTCGGTGGACACATGGTTCACATTCCCATAGGCAAAGATAAGACCGGGCGTTGCCATTCTCGCTGTGTCGTCATTGCTTCGGTGGGTTGGAGCAGTTATTAGCATAATGTCCAGGCTGACCACAGCGGAAGCACACTAGAGGAGTGCCAGAAGAACTCTTGACAGGAATGTTGTTAGGAGCACTAAGACGAGGTGTCTGGTTACCCTGCTGCTGTTGTGGACGCTGGTTCCCATACTGTTGACGCTGCGGAAACCGGTTACCCTGTTGGTTCTGACCACGGTTCCACTGGTTCACTGGTCCTCGGTACCTCTGCTGGTAGCCTTAATAGTTGGAACGGGGATGAGTGTTTCTTCCAGATCCTTGGCTCTCCATTCTTCTCTTCTGATCCTTATCTCTGCGCATATTGTCAAGCACAATAGCGCTATTCACCAACTCCTGGAAATTGGCATGCTTCTGACCAGCCAACTGCAGCCTGAGCTCATAGTAGATCCCATTGAGAAAGTGACGCCTCTTGTCAGCTTCTTCCCTCACTTCATTTGGCGCATAGTGAGCAAGCTCATTGAACTTGTTATGATACTCGCTCATGGTCATGTTTCCTAGCTTGAGATTCCTGAACTCCTCCTGCTTTTCTTCAATTAGCCCTTCTGGAATATGGTGAGCCTTGAAGTCTCTAACAAACTCATCCCAAGTGATAGCAGGAGCATTATGGGGACGAGAAGCTCTATAGGAATCCCACCATATCCGTGTGCCGACCCCCGCAGCTTGTCCGATGCAAAGAGCACCTTCTCCCGATCATTGCCTTTGCAAGCTCCAACCGCTTCTCCAAAGACGCACCCAATCATCCGCGTCCGTAGGTTGGATAGGATGAGAGAAGAATGGTGGATGTCCATACATGAACTCCTTGCGTTTGTCTCTAGGAGGATGATTGAGTTGTGGCCCTCCCCGCAGGTTGGTTGTTCCGATTCCCGGAAGTAAGCCATCATCGTCTGCATCAGCTGTCTTTGCATGGCCATCACTTGCTCTGGAGTCATTGGTGGGGGATTATTACCTCCGGCATTGTTACGGTTACTTCTCCTTGGCGGCATCTGCATTCCGATTCATACAAAGGACATCTTAGATAAACCCAAGACTATAATTCTGCCATTAGATAATGATTCTGAAATTTTCTGGGCGAGGTGCAGTTGCAATAGAACAGTATAACAGTCATAACTGGAGCTCCAGACATCCAATTCAGGCAAACTTTATATGGTTGGAAAGCTTATGAAATTAGCTAAAACTTTTATTCATAACATTTTTGCAGATTCGATGATTAAGATTGCCAAAAAGAGGACACAACAGAAACTATTTCTGACTTCCAGACTGCGCAGAACCCTCAAATTGTGACCAATGGTTCTCCCAACTCAGAACAGCTTTTAACGTGATTTTTGCAGCATTGGAAAGGTACAGAAGTCTAGTTGTTGCCATAAAATTTTCACTAGATTTGCATAGCCAATTTCGAGACATAATAGAAACATTGAAGACTGCTCAGAAATTTCAGCAAAGGACAGATTCGAGATTGACCCAAAATACCTTTATTAAAGACCCCAAATACTAATATGTTTAACTAAGGATCATTATGGACAGGCCCATAACTTTCCAGCACTCATTACAAAAATCCAAATCACTCAAAAGCATAAAGACAACTCAACGAGCACGCCAAAGTTCACTTGCACACAAGACTCTTACAAGACTTGACTAACGATACTAGCGTCTTTGATAAATAGGACAATCCTAGTCCTAAGGCTGTGGTGGGGCTTCAAACTTGTCATAGATTCTTGCTTCACCCCTGGCTTCCCTTCGATCATCTTCTTCCTTTTGCATCTTCCTGAAAGCCTTCTAAGTGAGATACAACTCAGCGCGTAGTCGATCGCACTTTTTCATCACATCGAGAGCATAGTCGGCCACCTGCTGAGCAGCAGGCTCCATCAATCCCCCGTAATTCTCCATAATCCAACCATCGCCTTCTTGATTTCCAATGGGCAGGTAACGGTTGACGTCATCCCGAGGACGATAACCCCGGAGATACACCCAAGCTTCCATGGCGGCTTCATCAATGCTTTGATTTATGGTGGCGCAATGGGTCGTGAGTAAACTCCATCATAGCCATGCTTCCTACCCCTGTCTTTGAGGTGATGACCACACTCGTCTTCCAGTAGGTGTCTTGCAGGGGATGGTAGTGCTCTGTACAAGTGTACAGCTGAGAAGCTTTCCAATCCGAGTAGCGGGTAAGGAGCAGTCCCACTAGGCGATGATGAAAATCAGTGTAGATGTCTTCAGGATAGTGAATTCTAGTGAACCATCCCATTGAAGGGTTTTGATCTCCTCCACTGCTAGAGCCTCCATGCGAAGGTGAGCTCCCATGTGAAGGTGATTGAGGCTGCCCACCATTGTGTTCAACGTCTTCTTGGACTTCCTCTTCCTCATCACTACTGATGTAGATTACTGGCACCATTTCTTCTGGATCTTCTTCTTCTTCGACCTCAGGAGGCACCACTTCTTCTGGATCTTCTTCCTCGACCTCAGGAGTAGGAGATGATAGATAGGATGGCGACTGCATAGGTGCTGGGTGAACATCTCTGTCATCTTCACTGTCCCATTCTGACACTGCACCATCTCTGGGCTCCTGTGGCTCATACACTGCACGGGGTGGATAGTACCCTCCAGTGGTGATGCGAGCGGTCTTGCGGCCACGAGTCATCTACAGAATTAGATTGAGTGAGATTAGAGACAAGTTTTTCACAAGAGAATAAGATAGGATAGCATAAAAATTTAGCAATTAACAAGATTCAGGTGGAAAGCAAGAATTAGATGAAGTAAGGGACACTAGAAACGACCATTCTAACTAGGCTTGCGTCCTACAGTCAACCATGCTCTGATACCAATCTGTCACACCTTATTTTTAAGGACAAGAATAAGATGCATCCAAACCTTATGTGAATCCCCGGAACTCATTCACATAAGTTGACAAATTGTATAAATGTATCATCACAGAGTTTATTACATAGCGAATGAATCACAAAGTCTCAAATATGAGTAGATAAATACTATAAAGACACTCGACGCAGAAGCTCCAACACAGGGACTAGTTGACTGGTTGACTCAAGCTTAGTAGTCCTGGCGATAGCTCTCAATCCAATCCAAATCTGTTACCCATCCGGGATTTTCCAAGTAATGAAGTAAAACAAGTGTAAGCACAATCGTACTTAGCAAGCATAGTAGGGGGTTCATGAGGCTCAAATGGTAGACATGGTTTAACTGCATTAGCTTTTAGTATGTGTCAAGTTTTAGCAATTAGCATCAAGGTAGTGTTCCCATACCACATGATCAAGTAAACATGATAAAAGAGACTTAAACATCATTAAATCATAATTAAAGTGAATGATCACTTATATTGCAATGTCTCAAGGCCGCCCTAACCGTGGGCACGGACGATAAATCAATTTAACTCTACGTAGAGGTGTACCCTTTACCTGTGAGTCATGATTCCCATTTGCCCGGGGTCATGACTCCCCAAACACACTTCCGAGGTGAGTAGGCAGGGTCTCACTATAAAGCCACCCATAGGTTCGTCTAACAAGTAAGGGCCGCAGGGTCATCGGATGTAGGGAAACCCTCCTCCCAGAATGGTACTTAACCTACCCGGCAGTTCACATAATGGAGGAGCCACCCTATACCCAACTCGCAGATCCTCTAACTTGCTAGAAAAGGTCCTATGAACAACTAGAGCCAGAGCCATTTAGCCCCCACAGTGGCACGTTAAGTCCCATATGATCACATACAAATAAGTCATCTTTTAACATAGTTGCATAATTAATTAGTCATGTTACAAGATCATGATAATAGCACTAGCATTACTACCCTTAATGCACAACCCAGGTTGTCAAGGCAAAGGTAATCAATTCCTAGGTACTTCTAGCAGGGTATCAAGACACATGCATATGAAATTTAGTGAGTTAGTGAATAGGACACAAGGATTGTCCTACTATACTTGCCTTGATCCTCTAGCTCCTGTGGTTCCTGCTGGTCTCTAAAGAAATCCGGGCCTTCAACGAAACCCTCACCATCTGAACTCAACAGCGACCAACAAGCAACACCACACAATCATCCGAGCATGCATACACAAGGTAAACAAATAACTTCTATTAGAACAGTACACCAAACAGAATAAACAGTTTGAATAAAGTTCATAAAACAATTCTACACGTCGCTACGATCACATGGACATAAAGATCACCAAAATCGGAGCTAAAACGTAGAAGTTATGGATTTTACAAGTTTCCTATTATAAAATAATTGAATTAAATTCAAACTCAAGATTCAAAAGTTGCAAATAAATCTAAAAGTGGTACTAATAGATAGATCTCGAGAAGACGATTCTAACGCATCTTGAACGACCCGATTTGGAGCTAAAACGACGAAGTTATGAGCTAATAAAGATAATGGCAGAACTGTAAATAGATGAAAATGTATTTTTGAAACTAAAAGTGGAAAATACGCTTTCCGAAGAGAAAACGTAAGCCGAAGGCGCAAAGGACTCTTAATTGAATAGGAAGAACTACGAGGGTTTTCTACGTAAAAGTGCCGGCCGAAGGGGTATCCTTCATTTGTGGCCGTTGGATCTAATCCGGACGGTCTGGATTAGATCATGGCACGGGTGAGGAAACACCCCGCCGGGGAAGATGACCAGAAGCGGCGGCGCCATGGCCGGCGACGTGCCGAGCTCGCCGGCGAACTTGAAGACAAGGCTCTGGTGCACCAAACGACGCGGGACCCAGACCAAACGAAAAAGGAGGCCGAGACGACCTCACCTGCGTCGAAGATGGGATCGGGGACAAGCTAGGGACGGTGTACAGCTCGGGATGGCGAACGGTGGCTTCCTGTGAAGTTCAGCGACGCACAGAGGTTAGCACAATGCACGAAATTGAGAGATTAAGAGCTCGGCGAGTTCGCAAGAGCAAGAAGAATCTCGGCGACTTGCTGATTATGAAGACGGAGAGGTGGAACGGCGAACTCGAGCTTGGCGGCGGAAGTTAGGGTTGTGGTGGCTAGTGTGACGGCGGCTCGGGCTTGGCGAGAGCTGGCGCTAGGGTTCGGTGGGGGCGGTGAGGTGCGGGAGCCCGCTATTTATGGCCGGGAGACGTGGGGCGCACGCGAGACGGGGACACGGCGCGGGGAGAGTTCGGACTCCACCGGCGTGTCCCGTTCGGACACGAACAAGAGGAGGAAGGAGGGCGCTGACCGGTGGACCCGGCGCGTCAGCGGGTGAAAGGGGGAAGGCAGCGCTGCACCAGCGGGTTAGGCCGCGTGGGCCGTGCCCCTCTTCGCGGCCCAAGATGAAGCCGAGCGGCGCACGGGCCAAAGGAAGAAGGAGGAGGAGGAGTGGGCCGCTGCGTCTGCTTGCTGGCTTCGGCCTTGCGGCCCATGGGAGAAGGGGAGAGTGGCGCTGGGCCAGCAGGCGTGCTGGGCTGACTCGGGCTGAAGACAGAGAGAAGGGGAGGAGAGGAGAAATGGCCGGCTGGCCAAAACATGAGGAGGAGGCGCCAGGCCGGCTTAGGCCAAGTCGGGCCGGAATGGAAGGATAGCGGAGAGGAGGGAGAAAGAATTGTTTCTCTTTTATTTAAACCATGATCAAATAGGGTTTTGAATAGGATTTTCAAATCATTTTGAAACCAAACCAAAACCAATTGCACACAAAGAAATAATGCACCAGCATGAATGCTCACAAATGCTTCTTGACCTAGGGTTGGTTTTAATTTTGTAAAAATTATTATTTGGTCTATATTTAATGCGCACAAAAATGCTTAAAATAAATCATTTTAGCTATTTTAAAATCATGCAAATTTTAGGGTGTTACAACAACCTATGCATGCTAGTAGATCATTTCAACATTCAAGATCTATACTAACATTACGCCACACAAGCAAGAAGACACCACTTGTAAAGTAAAACTAACCAAGTGCAATGAGCAAGTCATATGAAAATGCAAAAACAAATGCAACAACTTTGTTTATGAGCTTGCTCCCCTACTTGTGTGCATCAAAAATTTTATTTACCCATTTATCATGTTGAATCATCTTTTTCTCTCCCCCTTTGTTATCAACTTACCCAAAAATGGGATCAAATTATGGAGAAAAAGGTGTTTGATGGGGTATGATAAAAGATTTATCAAATTTAGTTCAATCTAGAGCACTTGCCAAAGATATTTAATTCGGTTTGAACCAAAGGCAAGCTTCTTCATACCTCATGACAAGGGTTATCTTGCCTATGTTGAATTAAACACTTATAGCAAATTTTCTAGATTCAACACTAGGATTGCAAGCCCACAAACATGTCATATGCCACCACTAGATCAAACAATCATAGAAGCAATAGTGGTAACATATATCCATCAAATTGATTTGATTTATCATGAATGCACATGCATACCACTTATTATGACTACATGCTCTAGCAAGTCCTTAGCAAAGGATGAATGATATGTCAAACAACTTTACTTTGCATTGTCGAAGGAGAGGCATGTCAATAAGTGGGTGGGGTGCATTCAACTCATGTTTGAGAAATCAAGAATGTTCAACTCATTCCTTAGCTTGCAAAACCTCTTCTCATCAAGTAGCTTGGTGAGTATATCGGCAAGTTGATCATCGGTGCCCACACTTTCAATAGAAATATCTCCCTTTTGTTGATGATCTCTAATGAAATGATGCCTTATGTCAATGTGCTTTGTTCTTCCATGTTGAACCAGGTTTTGTGTCATCTTGATTGCACTTTCATTGTCACAAAGCAATGGCACATTCTTGAAGTTGAGGCCATAATCCTTCAAAGTTGATTTCATCCAAAGCAATTGTGCACAACAACTCCCTGCACTAACATATTCAGCTTCGGTGATAGAGATTGCCACACTATTTTGTTTCTTTGAGGACCATGACACAAGTGATCTTCCTAGTAGTTGACATGTGCCACTTGTGCTTCTTCTATTGATCTTGCAACCACCATAGTCGGAGTCCGAATACCCAATCAATTCAAACTTTGACCCCTTGGGATACCATAGTCCAACATCTCTTTGCGGCCGTGAGATGACTCTCTCTAGGTGAGGCTTGATATCTAGCACACATGCAAATACTAAACATGACATCCGGCCTTGATGCGATGACATAGAGTAGGCTTCTAATCAAAGACCGATATTCCTTTTGATTCACCATATTGTCATCAAGATCACTATCAAGATTCCCATTGGTGCCCATTGGAGTTGAAATTGGCTTTGCATCTTGCATTCCAAACTTCTTCAACATGTCCCTTATGTATTTCCCTTGACTCACAAATGTGCCATTCTTCAATTGCTTGACTTGAAGACCAAGGAAGAAACTAAGTTCACCAATCATGGACATTTCAAACTCTTTGGCCATCATTGCACCAAATTCTTCACAATAACCTTGATCAGTTAATCCAAAGATGATATCATCAACATAGATTTGCACTATGAACAAGTCATTTCTGATCTTCTTAGTGAATAGAGTAGTGTCAACTTTGCCCATCTTGAATTCCTTAGAGAGAAGGAAATCCCTTAGCCTCTCATACCATGCTCTAGGTTCTTGCTTCAAGCCATATAATGCCTTCTTCAACTTGTACACATGGTTGGGTTTCTTGTCATCTTCAAAACCGGGAGGTTGCTCAACATAGACTAACTCATTGATGATCCCATTGAGAAATGTACTTTAGATATCCATTTGGTAAAGCTTGATATTGTGGGCACATGCATAAGCCAATAAGATCCTTATTGCCTCCAATCTTGCCACGGGAGCATATGTTTCACCAAAGTCAAGACCCTCTACTTGAGTATAACCTTGAGCAACTAGTCTTGCTTTGTTCCTCACTATAATGCCATCTTGATCTTGCTTGTTTTTGAATACCCATTTGATTCCAATCACATTGTAGTCATTTGGCCTTTCTACCAACTCCCAAACATCATTTCTTGTGAAGTTATTGAGTTCTTCTTGCATAGCCATTGTCCAATCAGCATCCCTCAAAGCTTCTTCAACTTTCTTAGGTTCAATGGTTGACACAAATGATGCATGCTCACAAAATGTAGCCAATCTTGATCTTATTTGCACACCACTTCTTATATCACCAATAACACTATCAATCGGATGATCTCTTGCAACATGTTGTGGTTGGAGAACTTGTACTTGATTGCTTGAGCATGGTTGATCACTTGGTGTATCTTGATGAGATGAACTAGCACCATGATCTTGCACTTGATCATTGCTAGCTTGCTTTAATTGAGAAGTGAGCACTTGATCTTTATCATCATCTTGGATATTAATCACTTGCTTTGCTCTAATGTCCCCAATGTCCATGTTCTTCATAGCTTCCACCAATTGAGTTCCACTAACATCATCTAGATTCTCTTCTTCATCTTGTGACCCATTGGTTTCATCAAATTGCACATCATGGACTTCTTCTAGAATGCCACTTGAGTTGTTCCATACTCTATAAGCTTTGCTTGTAGTTGAGTAACCAAGTAGGAACCCTTCATCATATCTCTTGTCAAACTTCCCCAATCTAGTGCCCTTCTTCAAGATATAGCATTTGCAACCAAACACTCTAAAGTAAGCAATATTAGGCTTTCTTCCATGAAGTAGCTCATATGGGGTCTTCTCTAGCAATGGATGACAATAGAGTCTATTGATGTAGTAGCAAGTCGTGTTGATTGCTTCATCCCAAAAGGATTGACTCACATTGTACTCATGAAGCATTGATCTAGCCATATCAAGCAATGTTCTATTCTTCCTCTCAACTAGGCCATTTGATTGTGGAGTGTATTTGGCCAAGAATTGATGACCGATGCCATAGTGATCACAAAGTTCTTCCATTCTTGTATTCTTAAACTCACTACCATTGTCACTTCTCACTTTCTTGATTCTCATGTCAAAATCATTGTGAACTCTAGTGAGAAAGGTCTTGAAGGTGTCATACACTTCACTCTTGTCACTAAGGAAGAATACCCATGTAAATCTTGTGAAGTCATCCACTATGACAAATCCATACTTGTTTCCACCTATGCTTGTGTATGTTGTTGGGCCAAATAGATCCATGTGCATCAACTCAAATGCCTTGCTTGTGCTCATTGTACTCTTCTTTGGATGTGTGCTTCCAACTTGCTTCCTGGCTTGACATGCACTACAAAGCTTGTTCTTCTCAAATTCAACATCTTTCAAACCATTGACAAGATTGTGAGTTGTAAGTTCCTTCAATTGTTTCATGCTAACATGACCAAGCCTTCTATGCCAAAGCCAACCCATGCTTGATTTGGAGATTAAGTAAGTTGTTAAAGATGTTTCACTAGCATTGAAGTCAACTAGGTAGAGATTCTCATATCTAAAGCCTTTGAATGCAACGTTTGAACCATCCATACTAATGACTTCCACATCATCAACCCCAAAGATGCATTTGTAACCAAGATCACAAATTTATGCCATGGATAAAAGATTGAAGTCCAAGCTCTCAACTAGCAACACATTGGAGATACTCATGTCATTTGATATTGCAATCTTGCCCAAGCCAATAACCTTGCCTTTCTTGTTATTGCCAAATGTGATAGAATCAACACCACTATCATTATCATTGATTGAGTCAAACATTCTTGATGTGCCGGTCATGTGTTGAGGGCACCCACTGTCAATAATCCAATGCCTTCCTCCGGCTTTGTAATGGACCTACAATCAAATCAATGAAGCTTAGGTACCCACTTTTGATTGGGTCTTTGTAGGTTAGTGACTAAGCTCTTTGGTACCCAAATAGCCTTCTTCTTTGGGCCAACAATGGGTGTACCAATGAACTTAGCTTTCACACCCTTCTCACCCTTGGTAAGCACATAGCAAGAATCATAAGGTATAGCATTAACAAGGTTCTTGCTTTGTTTCTTTTTATTGCAATTATGCTCTAGGTGCCCCACTTGCTTGCATCTATTGCAAAACTGACCATTGCTCTTCACAAAGCTAGGCTTTGGAGTTGCAAAGGCTGCCTTGCCTTTCTTAGGGGTATAGCCCAATCTCTCTTTATTAAGAGAGAACCTTTGGCTACCCAAGCACTTTAGCAAGCGGGCCTCATCACCATAGGCCTTGCCTAGGTCATGAGTGAGCTCATCCACCCTCTTCTTGAGAGTCTCATTCTCAACTATTAGTGTGGCATCACAAGTGAAGTCATCACTAGTAGTAGAGGTAGAGTGGGTAGTGGTGGATGATGAAGAGCTATAAGAAGGGTTAGCGGTTGACACAATTATAGGTTGATAAAAGGATTCATCAATGATATCACAAGTAACACCTATATCACAAGATGCAACAACATCCTTCTTTGCTTGTTGCTCAAGTAGCAAAGAGTGAGCCTTTTCAAGCTTGAAATGAGCATCACCAAGTTTCTCATGGTCTTCCACTAGACACTCATGAGTGGTTTTAAGCTCACTAAGGACTTTCTCAAGTATTGCTACTTTCATTGAAAGCTTCTTACACTCTTTGTCCTTTGCAATAGCTATATCTCTAGTTTCTTGCATCAAGTCATATAATTGTTCCTTGGACGGTTCATCATCGTCCTCATTATCACAAGCAAATTCCATTTCACTTTCATCATCACTTTCATCATATAATACCTTAGTTTCTTTGGCCATGAAGCATGAAGGTGATGAAGAGAATAGTGAAGGCTTCTTGTTGATAGCAATAGAAGCAAAAGCCTTGTTTGATGAATCTTCTTCTTCATCATCATCATTGTCACTCTCCCAAGTGACCACATAGGCACCATTCTTGCCTTTCTTGAATGTCATCTTAGCTTCTCTCTTCTTCTTCTCAAACTTGCCCCTCTTGTTGTTCTTCTTCTTGTCATAGGGACATTCGGCTTGAAGTTGTTCGGTGCTATCACAATTGAAGCACTTCCTTTGTTGCTCTTTGTTCTTGAAGTTGTCGTTCCTCTTCTTGAAGCTTCTTCTCTTGATGAACATGTGTCCCATCTTCTTGACTACTAGAGCAAGAGCCTCATCATCAATTTCAAAGTCACCATCTTCATCATTATCTTCTTCTTCTTCAATGATGGTAGCTTTTCCCTTGGAGGAGGTGGCCTTGAATGCCATGGTCTTCTTCTTCTTCTCATCTTCCACCTTCTCCTTCTCATCAACATCTTGATCATACTTGTCGTAGGTCAAGACTTCACCAAGCAAATCATTGGGCTTCATTGTTTCAAGCCCATCTCTTTGTAGCATCATGATCAACATCTTGAATTTTCTAGGCAAACTCAACAAGAACTTGTGACAAAAATCTTGATCTTGTGTATTATGTCCTAAGCTCTTGAGATCATTGACAATCACTTGTAATCGATGAAACACTTCAATGATTGTTTCATCATCCTTCTTCTTGAAGTTCTCAAACTCACTCTTGAGACCATAGAGCTTGGCACTCTTCACAACCTTAGTACCCTCATATGTCTCACTCAACCTTGTCCACACCTCACTAGCAAGCTCTAGATCCTTGATCCCCTCAAACACTTTTGTGTCAATGCCATTGTAGAGTGTATTGAGAGCCATTCTATTGCATGTTCTATTTGCTCTATCTTCATCGGTGAGTTTACTAGGATCAAGGATGGCAAAGTCATTCTCGGTGACTTCCAAAACTCTCTCATGAATTGAACCAAGATACATGATCATCTTTCTCTTCCAATGAGCAAAAGAACTAACACCATCAAAGAACGGTGGCTTGCTCCCAACATGATTGAACACAATTTGAGCCATTTTTCACACCGAAGGATGTTAAGCCTTGATTAGAACGATGACCACAGCTCCGATACCACTTGTAAGGTCCTAGATGGCTAGAGGGGGTGAATAGCCTATAAAAATTTCTAGCAAAAGCACTAAGCAAACTCGTTAGTATAACAAACGGCAGAAAGCAAGTTTTGCTTAGCCTACTAGGTGTTGCAAGCCTCCTATTCAACAATTCTACTAAGTGATCACTAGTACACACAAGAGCAACCACTAGTGATCAAGAGACAAGCTAGCAACACTAAACAAGGTACAACTACTAAACTTAGCAACTAAACAAACTACACAAGAAGCTAAGAATGTAATTGCAAGAGAGGATTGTGAATCTTATACCGACGGTGAAGAGAAGATGTTGCCAATCACCAAGTTGATGAAGAATGAATCAACACAATCGGCAACAAACACAATATGAAGACCAATCACCGGAAGACAAGAATGACACAATGATTTATCCCCGGATGTTCACTTGGGCACCGCCAAGCTACGTCATCCGTTGTGTCGACCAACACCTAGATGGTCCTTTGGTGTGACCCTCAAGCCACTTGCCCCGCAAGGCACTTCCCCGCAAGGAAACCACAAGGCACCACTCTCAAGCGAGGTACTCAATGACACGCGCAATCCAATAGAGTTACTCTTCGCGATCCCCGCGAGGTGAGCACAAAACCTCACACAAATCAACCGGAGGTGGCCAAGAACAATCACCTTCTCTTGCTAACGTCTCCAACAACCTCCAAGCCGGCTAGGAGCGGTACTCTCCAAGAGTAACCAGAAATCTACCGGCGAAACCACCCACAAGTGCTACTAGATGCCCTCAAGCAATGCAAATGCACTTTGAATTCACTCGATCTCACTTCGGATGTGCAACCAAGCAAGAGAGATGAGTTGGAGTGTTGTTTCACAGCTCAAAGGGATGATGAATGAGTTAGAGAGTCAAGAGAGATGGCCAAACCCCGGCCAACACTTATTTATAAGCCCAACTCAAACATCCAACTGTTACCCCCTCGGGGTGCCCTTTTTCCACACGCCGGACGCGCCAGCTCGGGAACGCCAGACGCGTCCGGTGCCTCTGCCCAGCCGACCGTTGGCGCTCAGTTCAAACTTCCTCAGTCTCAGCACGTGTTGATACTAGATACGCACACGAAAGAATCAAAGAGAAATAATCCGCAAGCGCACGGATATCGGTGAGCACTTCACCCGGGAGATATTCCAGAGTATCGTTATTTATTTATCCGCTAGGAGAAAACGTGCATCTGACTAACCCAAGTCTATACTTAACCCCTAAGCTATAGACAAGGTAACGAGTGATATAGAGAGGATTACTACCACAGTCTTCTTCCAACCTATGGCAAGCTTTGCAACTACTACTCTATGGGAGCACCTAAGAAAAGACACCACGAGAGGATGCTTAACCTAGCACTTTTGGACCTACCTTACCTCGACGGGAAGTGGATTACAAAGGTAACAAAGGGACTGTCATCTCCCCCGCTACTACCACGGTTCCGGCCGGATAGGGAGCATCTACGAGTGAACCTAGCCCAAGCACCACGCTTACGCTACGAACGATTACTCTATTCCCAACCGGAAGCGAATAAAGTAAACTCGTAAACCAAAGAGCAATAATAACAAGAACTTACTAGTATCGAAGTTGAATTGCGAATGATCCTAGAACCAAGCCTCGGGTTAGGAGACTTGATCCCATAGGTACAACCGGAGAGGAGACACCGACATGCCGGGCTTCCTCCAACTCTACCTCCACCCTATACTCTCTCTATCTATCTTGAATGCTAGGCTCTAGGGAGGAGATCCATTCAAGGGACCTCTCTCACCTGATCCTCTCTGGAAATAATGAATTAGGGTTACAAGGGATGCCTCCTCCAGGGGCCAGGGGCCCTGTTTATATAGCCCTCTAGGATGCACCACAGCCCTCGGATCAAACCGACCTAAATGGACGATTATTATTCATCCTCAAAGGCGGTGGAACAGGGATCCGCGAGGGCCGACGCCGATTGGCCGGTGGGCGTCGGCCGCCCAAGGTGGGGAGTCGGCCGACTCTCCACCGAGCCCGTTCGGGCTCCCGTTTGGTCCGAGCCTTCTCGAACCTTCCAGATTACATGAATTTTCACCGGTTCCCGATTATCTCTATGTAAACCCGACATGTGGGCCTTCCTTGGGTATTTTCAGCCGACACCCCGTGAAAAAGACATTCACCAAAACTCGTGGAATTCTCGTATAACCCCTATATCTAGTTGGTGAACATATTTTAGTCCTTTCTCATGTTTAGTTGACGGTAAAAATTGACACTTAACGACCGTCAACAGCTCCCCCAAGCTTACCTTTTGCTCGTCCCTGAGCAAAGATAAACTCAGTGTGGATCAGGAGTTGCTACAATGCTTTCACGCCTCAAAAGTACACATGCGTTCAAACAAGAACTCTCCTCCGGATTAGAGTGAACTATTCTGACTCAAAACTTACTCATATTACCTTTCACCATGGGGCTTGTAGCCGTCACTTGGGTCTTGAGCGGTTGAAAGACGAACGGTCAAGTCAAGCGCTATGTTTCTCGCTCTTTGATCAACTATTATTCCGGAGTTTTTGCAAGATTTTCAAATAAAACTCAAAGATTCCATGTATGACCCTTTCAAGTCTCTCATTTGTGGTATTTCGGATCCTTACCAAGGCATGTGTAGTGTATGCCTTCTCTCTACTCTCGAGAATATGTGGTATTTATGGAACTAAGGCATAGTGGAAAGAGCCTTCTCTCTCTCACCCTACTTTCTAATAGGCTTATGTGGAGCTCATAGGTGGGGAGACACTCAAACTCACTTGCATATATTGCACAGTTAAACCATGGATCCAATAGGAACTAAAATAATAATAAAGTCATATGTGCATGTGAATGAGGGAATGGAATGGATGATAAGATGATAATGATAAGGAAATGATTATGAGGGGTGATCACTTGGTGAACATCTACTTCTACACTTGCTCCTTTGGGGATAACATGACTCCCTTTATTCGGAAACCTTGAAACTTCTTGAAGGGAAGGACTTGGCTACTCTTTCTTTCTTCTTTTTTTTCTCTTTTTTTTTTCTTTTTTTTTAGAGCAACCAATCCTCTGAAAACGAAATTTTAGCAACGGGGAGTGTATAACTTGAAATGATAATGACTGGAGCTTTTATGTAGACAAATGGAACGGCAATGATTATTTCTAGATGTTCACTCCCAGGATAGGAGTAGAACCTTTTCTGGATGAAGTAAAATGAGTGGCGTATGTATTTTGTGGATGGATGGATGCGTGGATGGATGGATGAATGGATGCATACTCCCAGGGTAGGAGTAGCATAAGCGCGTATCTCCAGGGTAGAGACAGCACAATATGTGGGGGAATGCGTACTCCCAAGGTAGGAGCAAAGATAGGTGCGTATCTCCGTGGTAGAGATAGCACAATATGTGGTGGATGTGGATCTATATGTAGGTGATACTTCTAGGGACAAAGTAGCACGAATGAATGTAGTATTTATAAAATGGGTGCATGCTTCGAGGACCAAGTAGCATAGATCAATGGATGGAGAGCACATAATATTGACTTTAACCGCATGACGGTTCCTTATGGGTCCACAAAGATAACCGCACTCAATGCCTATAAAGACTACACTCAAGCCTACAATATGATCTATATAAATAGATGGGTTTTTCTAATCTAGCAAGCATGAATGTATGGCCGTGGTAGGAATTTTGAACTCTCGTCATACAGAACTCATCATGCAGGAATTTTAAGATTTTAAAAGATAAACTCTCCAGAACTCTAGCATCTCTAGGAACAAGATGGACAGAAATTTCAAAACTTTCCCATATCATATCCGTCAACTACCTAGACTTAGATCAAGCATTCGCTACCCACAAGTTTCGGTTCGTAGTAAATCTCAAATCTAAACAAATGTGTCCAAAACTCGGGAGAGTGCAAGGTTGAAAACTAGGTACTTGAAAGGAATTACAGCAGAGCAACTATTCATCATTTCCATATAAGAGCTTATTCTGTAGGGTTCATTTTAGCGAAAGTGCCCGAGACTTTTCACATACTCTCCTCTATTTTATTTTGCAAACTTAACAAATAGATAGATAGATAGATAGATAGATAGATAGATAGATAGATAGATAGATAGATAGATAGATAGATAGATAGATAGATAGATAGATAGATAGATAAGCTAGTGATACTTAGCTGGATACACGGGGTGCTCTCCCCAAGCTGGATGTTGACGTAGTATGTTGATGTTGCGATCGCGTGAAGGCGTACTTCTCCTCCCGGAGTGTCGGGGATGATGGTTGTAGAGACAAAGACTACGATCGTTGAAGACAAAGACTTTCGACAAGGGGACGTCCTTTTGCCTCGTTTAGTTCTTCTTGATCCTTTAAATTGTGGAGGTCAAATAGACAAAGCAAAGCTTGTGGAATTGATTAAGCGTTAGTGATAAACCTCTAAGCCTTGAATGTCTAGAACCTTCTTAATACATAAATCTTTTCGGTAGGATCTTAATATTTTTACAATTTTATATTTATGATATGCAGTAGAAAATGCAACTAAGATGAAAACTTATTTTTATGCCACCACAAAGTGGATATCTTTGTGGGCCGTCGCACCACAAAATTATTCACATGGGGCTTAGCATTTTCTAGATGCAAGACAAGACAAAACTATTTCTTTTCTAATGCGATGCGGAAAGTAAATATGCAACAAGAATTGATTATGCAAAAAGTAAATATCTTTGAAGGAAAAACTAGTGCAATGCCGAAATGGGAAATATGGATAACTACCAAGTTACCTCCTTGGTGAGGGTTCAGTGTTTTAAGTCTTCTGAATAGGACTTCTTGCCATGTTCACTCCTTCGGTGCTTCATTTGATCTCAAAGGTAGAGACCTTGAGAACTGTACCTCTTGAGTTGATATCTCTTGAGGAAGGGGTCATCCATGTTCTTTCCTTGTCCACGGTCTGAAGTGAATCTTTTACTTGTGATGCTGGCAGCATCTTGTTTAGTGTGCATGTTGCAGGTTCAGAACTATCACTAGAGCACCCTGTGATGAAGAAATGCTTGTTGATGCTTCTAGTGGTTCTTTACCTAGACCTTGTGCTCCACTTATTGTTTCTTCACTGCAGAGGATTAGTGGACAACACATACCCGAAGGAATATAATAACAAGGGTAGAGTTGTCATAGAGCTAAAGGTCATATTCTATGCTACGTAAAAGATTGGGTTGAAAATTTTAATTAGCATGGAACATTTACTCAACATTACTTCTTCTCTCAAGGATTGATTTTAGTTTATCTTAAGTTTGATGTGTATGACATGTATAGAAAATAATCAAACTTATAAAGGAGAAGTAATTGTGAGTGGAGGGATTGCAAACCAGCGTGCCGAGCGATGAGGACTTGAGAAGATGAAGAGCATTGTCGGATCATCATTAGAGGAGTTGGTGGTCTTCCTCCCCCAAGCTTGCTGTTGCTCGACACTGGAAGCCAGATGTGCGTGTTGAATCATCCCTCAAAGTGTGTTGTAACTCCTTGTTCTTTAGACACTGTCCGTCCTCATTCTTAAGTCTGTTGGAGAGGGCTCTTGATTCTAGGTCCGTTGAGTGAAGATCTCTCGCATTCTTCTTTTCTTTGGACTGTCGAATCCAGGATATGAGGATGCGGACAATTGCATGATCTTCTTTTGTCGACCATTCTTGATTTTTGCTGAGTCTTGGTTGACTAATTGATGTTCATTGGAGATGTAGACTCGAATTCTTCCTTGATGGTCTTTTTCTTCTAGCGGCATGGCGAAGAGTTGTAGTTAATGATACGCCATCCGTCTTGATGATCAAGGAAGGGACTTCATTAATTGTATGCAGGCTTCATCTCCAATGGCATAGGGACATCATCTTGCAAATGTAGTTGTTCATGATCTTCTTGGGCTTGTCGGCAGTCAACCCTTGGTGGTGATTGGTTGACACAAGGGTGCATGCTTATCATGTCATGCTTGTCCTTGTTGCCGACGTGCAAGATGGTGTCTTCAAGAATAACGAGAGCAGGTCTTTGGTTGGCCAAAATGAGGTGAGTTGCTCCCACCTTATTATTAGTGTCCTAGCTTGAGTTTCGGGCTCAATGCTATGATGTCTTCAAGGTTGCTCATAGCTTGTCGCCTTGTTCATCCACTTCCTTTGGGTAGTGCTATTGATGTAGATCCTTCTTGTGGCACTCTTGTCTCCTTTGTTCCATCACTGAAGTGGTGATTTGGCAGGTTCACCATGAATAGGCACGCCATAAATTCTTTCAATTCTTTCATGGATGATGAATGAACTATGTCTTCTGTGCGAAGTTGTTAGAGTTCATCATATGCCTTGCTTCATCTTTGATGTGAGTTCATCTCGTGACTTTCCCAATTTGGATTTGGAAGTTTTCTCAGGGGTTAGTCCAACAAAATATACCAATATCTACTACAGCATAATTCTAGTTCAATAACCAAACTATACTCCATGTCTAATTTAATTAAGGAAGGCATTTTAACTTAAGCACCACGCTTAATTTAAAAACCTTTAGAAGTACCCATATTGCAATTATGAAGCACCTCCAAACCAAAGCATACTATAGCAAACAAAGGCAGCATGAGAGCACTACGAGATTTACTCAAATAATGATGGCAGAGCATGATTGATGTTTAGCAACCGAGCATGCCTTAAAGGTAGGGACAACCAAGATATTGTAGCAACATGGCAAAAGATGTATTTATGGAAGTATATCCCCCAAGCTTGACTTTTGTAAATCAAGATTGGATGAATGTAAATCAATGTTGCATAATGATTGGTTGGGCATACCTTGCATGTGTTATTCCTTTGATCTTTTTGCTTCGAACCTGGAAAGGTTAGTGACACGAATACCCGAAGGAATATTTTCACAATTATAACTCTATTCTCATTTAACAAGGACAGTGCAGCGAAAAGGTGAACAATCATGTCATGGTCTAAACAGTGCTTGTTTTAGGACACTAAGCTTGTCCTTGGGAAACCTTCAAGATGTGAATTAGTGAAGTGGTTCCCCCTCCAACACCAATCTATGTGCACTAATCTCAGGATTCAACACAACGAGATCTGCAACATTTATGATAAACATATGTGTCTACAACCACCCTTTCATCATCTTTAGGAATAGGGAACATGAGGGGGTTTAAGATCTCGTGTGTGGTAATGTTGGAGAGACTAAGTGAATCAGGAGATTTCTCATATGAGCAAGGACTTGATGGGGTGTTTAAAAAGTAACCACTTTGCTCATTGAAGCCTCCATCATCTTCCACTTCCAAGGGTGACTTGACATAAATGTCCAAAATTCCCCTTGGATCATCTCTCAAAATGATCTCATCTAAGGCCTTATCCATCCATTCAATGGCAGTAGCACATAGGTTTTCAATGCTCTCTAGCCATGGATGTTGCTCTTCAAGTTCCTCTATATGGTTTTGATGATTCCTATGCGTGGGATATCTAGATGGACTTCTAGGATCATCAGGAGGTTTAGGAGAAAGGGCATAGAATGAGTCATAGGGGTCAAGGATGGGTTTAAAGATGGGTTTGTATTCTATATCTAATGTGGGCATAGAAGGGGAGAAGATAAGAGTGGCTTCTAGATGGCTTCGCTCTTCTTCTATGGCATCACTAGACATGCCATCCTTGAGTCTTTCTAAGCGTCCTTCAAAGGGATTGGATGTGAGATGCTTTCTAAAAGATCTCTTCTTGAGAAGATTAACAATGTATGCACTAAAAGATCTCTTATGAAGCGGGAAGTTTAAGCTCCTCCCAAAATCGCCATCAAAAAGAATTTCTAAGGATAGAATTACTTCTTTCCTTAGAGAATTTTGGAGTACTACTGGTTTGGGATGGATAGCCAAATCATGGGATTGGAATATTTGCAAAGTGGCTATGGAAACTTCCTCTAGTTTGGGGGACGATTCCTTCTCTGCCTCTAGGATTATGTCCATTAATAATAAGGACAAACCTCACTTCACTAAAGGGTAAAGAAAAGAAAACTCCTCCAAAGGTGATATTATCAAGACCCATATATAGATGTTGAAAAAGAACATGGTCTTGTAAGGCTAGGTCTAAACCCAAGTTTATATGAAAATTAGAAGATTCCCTCGGTGTGGCCAAAAGTTCATTACCTACTTGATCGAGGATAGGACTTGGGGTTCATTACCCTCTCCGATGAGGATAGGACCTTGGGTACATTACCCTCTTGATTAGAAGATATGACTCTAGCTGTAGAAAAGGGTTGGCTTTGACCTATTGCAACCACAGTTTGGTGTAGCTCATAGCTAGATGTGAAAATCATGGGTTCTAGAGGCTCTAAGCATGTGCTCATGGGTGCAAGAAATTGATAGATAGGCATGGAATTTGGGTTATCTATAAGGATAGAAAATAAAAGGCAAAAGAAAACAATAAAAAGATAAAAGTATAATACAAGGTTAAGCATGACTTAAGGTTATCTCAAAGACCGTCTTTCTCCCCGCAACGGCGCCGTAAATGCTTGTTGATACTAGATACGCACACGAAAGAATCAAAGAGAAATAATCCGCAAGCGCACGGATATCGGTGAGCACTTCACCCGGGAGATATTCCAGAGTATCGTTATTTATTTATCCGCTAGGAGAAAACGTGCATCTGACTAACCCAAGTCTATACTTAACCCCGAGCTACGGACAAGGTAATGAGCGATATAGAGAGGATTACTACCACAGTCTTCTTCCAACCTATGGCAAGCTTTGCAACTACTACTCTATGGGAGCACCTAAGAAAAGACGCCACGAGGATGCTTAACCTAGCACTTTTGGACCTACCTTACCTACCGACGGGAAGTGGATTACAAAGGTAACAAAGGGACTGTCATCTCCCCCGCTACTACCACGGTTCCGGCGGATAGGGAGCATCTACGAGTGAACCTAGCCCAAGCACCACGCTTACGCTTCGAACGATTACTCTATTCCCAACCGGAAGCGAATAAAGTAAACTCGTAAACCAAAGAGCAATAATAACAAGAACTTACTAGTATCGAAGTTGAATTGCGTAATGATCCTAGAACCAAGCCTCGGGTTAGGAGACTTGATCCCGCAGGTACAACGAGAGGAGACACCGACATGCCGGGCTTCCTCCAACTCTACCTCCACCCTATACTCTCTCTATCTATCTTGAATGCTAGGCTCTAGGGAGGAGATCCATTCAAGGGACCTCTCTCACCCGATCCTCTCGGAAATAATGAATTAGGGTTACAAGGGATGCCTCCTCCAGGGGCCAGGGGCCCTGTTTATATAGCCCTCTAGGATGCACCACAGCCCTCGGATCAAACCGACCTAAACGGACGATTATTATTCATCCTCAAAGGCGGTGGAACAGGGATCCGCGAGGCTGACGCTGATTGGCTGAAGTGGGCAGTCGGCCGCCCAAGGTGGGGAGTCGGCCGACTCTCCACCGAGCCCGTTCGGGCTCCCGTTTGGTCCAGAGCCTTCTCGAACCTTCCAGATTACAGAATTTTCACCGGTTCCCGATTATCTCTATGTAAACCTGACATGTGGGCCTTCCTTGGGTATTTTCAGACACACCTGTAGAAACAGACATTCACCAAAACTCGTGGAATTCTGTCAAGATAACCCCTATATCTAGTTGGTGAACATATTTTAGTCCTTTCTCATGTTTAGTTGACGGTAAAAATTGACACTTAACGGCCGTCAACAGCACGCACCGGACGCGCCAGCTCGAGACCGCTGGACGCGTCCGGCGCCTCTGCCTAGCCGACCGTTGCCGCAGCCATGCCGCGTCTGGCGCAGCACCTGTTTCAAATCCGGAGGCACTCCTAAGGAAGAACAGGACTCGTGCCTCTTCTTCTTCTGCCACTCCGGTGACAACTGAACCAGTCATCGTCGCACCTACCACACCGCGCTACATGGCCAAGTCCCTGCGCGAGTTCTCTGTCCCCAATGTTGCCAACGTGCCCACTGGGCCCGCTGTCAACCTGGGAGACAAGAACTTCGAACTTCGGACTGGGCTCATTACCATGGTGCAGGCAAGTTCATTCTGTGGACTGCCTAGTGAGGACGCCAACGCCCATCTTCAGCGATTCTTGGAGATCTGCGACACCCTCGTCATCAAAGATGTCGCTCCTGATGCAATCAGGCTCAGGCTCTTCCCTTTCTCCCTAGTGGGAAAGACGAAGACCTGGTTCTATAAGGACAAGGCCGCTGTCGACTCATGGAGCAAGTGCTCCACCGCGTTCCTCACTAAATTCTTCCCTGAGGCATGGGAAAGGCTCTAGGAGTACATCCAGGAATGCCCTCACCATGGGATGGAAAGTTGGCTGGTGCTCCAGAACTTCTACAATGGGTTAACACCCATGTCGAAGGGGCACCTGGACGCTGCCGCTGGCGGCGCCTTTCTATCATTGACTGTTGATAGTGCCACGGCACTAATCAACAAAATGGTGGAAACCCAAGCTTGGGGGAAGGAGCGTGCCCCCACTAAAGGACAAAAAGGTATGCATACCGTGAAGGAGGCGGATATGCTTGCCGCAAAAATAGACCTACTCCTGAAGAAGATTGACGGTGGTGCCATCAATGATGCATCCGGCACCGTCAACGCCATGGACGCTCGCATGACGTGCGAGGTCTGTGGTGAAGCTGGACACTCGGGGAATGACTGCCCCGAGACCCATGAAGAGGCCGCCTACCTCAACAATGGGTTTCGCCAGCAACAAGGAGGAGGAAATGGCTGGAACAACCAGTCCCGTCCTCCATTCCAAGGTAATTCGAATTACGCCTCCGGGTTTAATTCGAATCAACCTTCATTGAAGGACCTGGTTTACGGCCAAGCCAAGATCAATGAAAATCTCACCAAAAAGATGATGCAAAATGATAAGATCTTGGAGAATATGAATGACAAGATAGAGGGTCTATCATCCGCTGTCAGGAATCAGCTGAGCTTCAACAAGATGATAGAGACCCAGCTCGCCCAGATTGCCGCAGCGATCCCAACAAACGCTGACACGAGCAGGATCCCAGGGCAACCCGAGGTCCCGCCCGAGTCAGTGAACATGATCGCAACAGGGTTTGGTCACCCCTGTTAAACCAAGCAAGCTTGGGGGAGGAATAAGAGCACCGACAAAGCAGGTCGGTAAGTATTTTCTTGCTACTCGAAAAAAAAATTATATATTTATATATATATGAGAGATATATTCCAGGAAGAGTGAAAAGAAAAAAAAGAAGAAGAAGTTTTAGTTTGAAAAAAAAATATTTTCAAAACCGCCGGGGCAGGAGCACCAACGGCTAGCACCAAGGGCTAGCCGTTGGAGCCCAACGGCCAAAGGGGAGCAGCAGTGGGGCCCGCCTAAGCGCGCGCGCGCCCGAGGCGCGCTCGCGCCAGTCCTGCAGAGGTGGGACCCACGCCGGCGGCCAACGGCTCCTAGCCGTTGCCCCCTCCTTCCCCCGCTGGTGCTTCGCCTATAAAAGGAAGGGGTGGCCGGGAGCTCAAACCACCTCCCATTCTCACACCTCTCACTCTCTTCCACCCCCACTTCCTATACCACAAGCTTCCACTAGCAACTTTTGAGCAAGAGCGCAAGCGATAGAGCTAGTCTCGGGTGTGGAAAATCAACTTCCACTAGTTCTTTCGCACCCGAGAACTAGCCACCTGAGTAGTCCGCCATGAGCGACTACAGTTCGTGGGGGTACGGTGAGGGGGCTCAAGCTCTCACTATGGGGCCCCCTACGAGCCCGAAGTGCCCGAGGAGGGAGCAACACCTGCGACTCCCGAGCCCGAAGGAGTCTACGCGGTCGATGCCCCGCACCTCGACTTGGAGGGTCAATAGGAGCTGCAGAGGTACCACCACCTCAAGGATCGTGTGTTCAACCACACGACGGTCTATGACGCCAACCTCTTCGAAAGAATAGGTATGACCACTGACTTCGAAACCATTTGGAGGGCTGTTGGTTGGGAGAGCATCGAACCCATCGATGAACAAGGTTCGCGTTTCTTGACTATCCAGTTTCTTTGCACACTAGATTATGATGATGAGCATATCTACTTCCGTTTGTTTGGCACAAACTATCATCTTACCTGGAGGGAACTTGCTCATCATCTAGGCTTCAATAGGAAGTGTGCACTTAAGCTAGACACAGCCATTCCTGGTTTTGATCGCAACTCTTTTTGGGAGAGGATTTCGGGTAGGGTTGAAGTTGGACCTTTCAAACCCCTAAACACACAGATCCAGCATCCTACCCTTAGACTCATGCATCGTTGGATCTCAATGACCCTGTTTCCTGCTGGCAAAATTAGATGGGTGCATTCAGCAGAGCTTAAGCTTCTCTATGCCATTGTTCATAAGTTCAAGGTCGCTCGTGTGAGGGAGATGTGCCTTCACTGGCTAGATATGATTAGGAAGTCTTATGCTATCGATTGCACCTCTCTTGTTACTCGCATTGCCAATGCCGTCGGAGCACTAGATGCGCACGATGTTGAGTTTATTCCTTTTGAGCGCCCGATTGGTGACTGCGTGTCCTAAACCATGGACATACCCCGAAGACTGATGGAAAGAATCATATCTGCTTTTTCTTCCCCGGTTATATAAATAAGATTCGGTTACCTAACCCGAACCTTTATTTATATAACTGTGATGAGCTCACCTTTGATTTGAAGACTGCAGAAGAAACACGCAGGGAAGAGCTCGAACCGAGAGCCACCAGAGGAGAGGCTGAGGCCCATGCACAGCCTGACGCTCCTGCACAGCCTCCCCAGCAGTATGGCTATGCGGGATGGGAGGCCTACCCGGGGCTACTCGGGCTACTCGGGGTGGGAATGTACCCTCGGCCCGGCACGCGACCGGCGAGAGGGCATGGTCCGAGCGGGGACCGACGAGTGGGAGCAACGAGAGGCGACACGTCGACTCACCACCACGGGAGCGGGAGCCGATGCTTGGACACGGTCCACGCACGCATTGGACAGCTGCAGATCCGGATGGACGACATCGGGAACACCCTGGGCAACTTCATGCATTCGACGACCCGGTGCGGCGGCGGCACGGACGGCAGCGATCGACGCTCTCGCGAGAGAGCCTCCGCGTGCCAGGAGTAGCGAGGGCCCCTGCGGAGGTCCCGTGGATACAACCTGGGCCATGAGCTTCAGGGACGGCTTGGGGGAGGACCCCACACGAGGTACCCGCATTGCATATTTAATTTCCTGCAAAATTTATTTTCTTTTTAGCATGTTTAAATTCAAGTTTCTTACCTTGCATTGAAAATCCAAAAAAAATAATAATAATTTTTATTCCACTCTATATATGTGCCATGAAATATTTAGTTCTACCCTTGTTGATATGATTAGTTGCTCTGTTTTATGTCTCTCTTGTACTGGTTTAAAATGGAGTTTTCTCTAAAATTTGGGTTTATCGGCTTTACATTATCATGCTCTAGAAACTTGATTTAGTGGGTTGCATACAATTGCTCTAGTCTAGGTTATTGCGCGATATGATATAGTGACATAGACCACAGCAATGACTTTGTCTCTTTGAGAAAACCTGATGCCCGGAGTTTTGTTTCAAAAAAAATTTTCAAAAACAATAGTTCCTCAATGATCGTGAAATACCTGCCAAGGCCAAATACGACATGCTTAGCAACAAGTTTACAAAACCTTTTTGTCGGATGCTTCTTACCAATTGTTGGGCCTTGTCACGGTTTGAACCTAACCTAGATTAGGGTCTTACACATATGGTTGAGATTCACTTGCATCCACCAAATAATTACCGACTTTCACACTGAGAGTCGCGCACAACATGCACCCCTCACGCCTACATGCCAATTCTTACACCGAGAATTGCGCACCATTCCACCAAATAAAAGTGCCGACCCTTACCCTGAGGATCGCGCACCCGTCTCCTTTAGTTTACCAAAATTCTCCATGCATTCTATCATGACATCTCTCTCCACTCCATCCTTTTCCAAGCAATAAGTTATGGGCTATGTTCTTAGTCGAAAAAAAGGGAGAAAAGAAAGAGAGGAAAGAAAAAAAACAGAGATAGTTGTAGGACTTACCACTCTTGTAGGAAAACGGGAAAAGTCTTAGACCCCGTTCAAAAAAAATGAGAGAAAAGTTTTTTGCTCTTTGATAACCCATATTTCCTTCATCTCTTCATTCACCAATAAAAGAGAGTTTGTCATGATGCATGGAGACCCAAAAATACCACAAAAACTAGGAATCATTCTTCATCCATCCCACACACTAGCACATCTCAACCTAGTGTATGGCTTTAACCTTAACATGGTTCAGACTTTGACTCGGCTTCACACGAGCGGTAAGTAAGCCATTCCTTGTATGCCTACCCGAACTCCACTCAAAAATACTAGAGGTAGGATACAAAGGGGCAAACATCAAAGCCTTCGGTGAGGTTACCATACACTTTGAGCGATTGAGTGGGTCATTTGAGGAACTTGGTCTATTTTACAAAATCTTACAAAACCTCCGGACTGAAAGTTGATCTTGGGACGAATGAAAAGCACCGGTCTTTGAAACTGTTCTATTTTGCAATCGCCCAAGACTTGAGAAAATTAGAAGCCCCACTCTATTCAGGAATCATAGAGTAGATATAATTGCCAATTTATTCAAATTGCAGAGAACGCTCTCTTTTATCTTGTACACCGAGATATAATCGGCAATGCAAAGCAACTCCCCGATCAACAACCCAACAGCAAAGCCTTGCTCGGGACGAGCAAGGGGTAAGCTTGGGGGATCTTGTTGGCGGTCCTTAACTCCGTTTTTTTACCCACCAATTATAGATCATTTTGGGAGAAATAAATATTTTATTGCACATATATCTTTACTATTGACCTAGTTCCACTTGTACTTGGAGAAAATATTGTTTTGCAGAATTTACACCAAGTGCAGGAATTTCTGGAATAAAAAGGCGCTTTTCGAGAAGGCGTAAAACAAGCTAGAGAGCAAGTGGGCCATCCGGAGGCCAAATGGGCCGAAGCACCAAGACCAAGACAACCCAGGTGGCAGCCCAGGCCCACTGGCCAAAGTCGGTCAGGGGGCGGCTCCACCCAGGCGCGGCGCGCTTGGGGCGCGGTCGCACCCCCCTGACTGGCGCGTGGGCCCGGCCAAAGGCGGTTTCGACCCTTCCATCTATGGCATGACGGTTTCGCTGGTGTTTTTACCTGGATGCCCCCGAACCACCTTCCACCCATTATAAAAGAGGAGTAGAGGCACCCCTCATCAACACACACCATTTGGAGCTCTTTCTACACCTCTCACTTGTTCTTTTAGCATTAGTGTTAGGCCATTGGAGCTAGGCAAAGATACTTGGAGAGCTTGTCTCCAGGAGGAAAAGCTACATCATTGGTATAAATCTATGGAGCGTTCTTCCTTTGTCAAGTTCTCATTACATTTATATAGTCTTGCATATGAACTAGAGTATAGTCTAGTACACGATATATTCAATGATCAAGAACTAGGCCATAGTTCTTGTGAGAGTTGTTCATCGTGTTCTACATTGTTCTTCATCGTTCATGTGTTTTACTTGTTTAGATTAGATTGTAGAAGAGGAATAGCGGTTCGATGTGCCTTCGGGTTTGCCTATGTCCTAGCTCGTCCATCCGTAGGGTGGGAGTCCTGGGGGGATGTAGGTAGCTCCTTAGTATGCGGGCGTGGTGTCCGGATGCGAGGGAACCTTCGGATATGTCGGCATGCCACGATTGAGGTGGTAGGCGGCAGGTGGTGACAGCCCTGTCCGTCCCTTGTAATCCTCCACGTTCGCATGTTGAGTAGGAGTTCGTAAATGCCGCCATCGACTGGCACACTTGCCGCGGTCTCCCCATATTCCTAGTCTATAGTCGAGTCTTGACTTGTATAACATGTGGAATTAGCTGTTCTAGCATTGACTATATAGGACCTGCCTGCTCCACATAGATTATTCTTTATTCTTTATTTTACCTTTATTCCTTTGAGATTGCTCTGAGTGTGTGTCCACTATCCAAACTACCATATGCTTACCCCTGTATAGCACATTTGTCGGTTTCTCCTCATGCTAGACATTATATTCATACCCATGCTAGATACTTAACACCCCATGCCTTCCTTTGGGAAAATATAAATAACGATACCCTGAATACTTCCGGGTGAAATGCTGCAATGATAGGTCCGTGCGCTTGCGGATATTATTCTAATAGGATGTGATCTATCGTTGGCAACTCTCGCATAGTTACTAGAACTTGTTTCTAGTGATTGTGTCGAGAAATGCCAACGTGCGTTTCTGGCGCCATTACCGGGGATGGGCTTTATGTCTGTTTTTGGTAATCGTGCTAAGAAATGCCAACACCTCCTAATGAAGAAGATAGAGGAATCCTCCTCTATAAAAGTAGTTGAGGCCATCCAAACCCCTACCGCTGTCCGTCTTTTGTGGATACTTGATCCATGGTGCGAGGTATGCGGAGGAGAAGATCACTCGGGCAACAACTGCCCCGAGACACAGGAGGAGGTGAACTACATCAACAACAACTTCAACAACGGGAACCGGCCCCAACAACAACAATGGAGTTCACGCCCCTTCTACCAAGGCCAAGGTATGGGGTTACAATAATAATTCTGGCAATTCTTTTGGTAACCAACCTTCCCTTAGAGATCTTGTGTTAGGCCAATCTAAAATTAATGATAGTATTAATAAGAGAATTTTGGCTAATGACAAGATCTTAGAAAACTTAAGTGAAAAAATGGACAGCTTTAATTCTACTATGAAAAATCAATTGAGCTTTAATAAAATGTCAGAAACCCAGTTAGCTCAATTAGCTGCAACTGTCCCATCATATGAGCAAGGTAAGATCCCAGGGAAACCTGAGGACCCGATTGAGTCTGTTAAGATAGTATCTACGAGGTATGGTAAGCCTCGGTTCGTTCAAATTGGGGATACCTCCTTGATCCCCGTTCATCATGAAGAAAGACGACCCCGATACGCCTACCATCACCTGCGAGATCGGGCCATAGCTCATCCACAACGTCTTCTGTGACCTTGGATCAAGCGTTAACATAATGTCCAAGGTAATCTATGAAAACCTGTTAGGGGGCACTTTGCTCCCAACTTTTATGAGATTGCAGATGGCGGACCAAACAATTCAGTTTCTGGAGGGAGTCGCTAAGGACATCTTGGTGAAAGTCCAAGATGAGTACGTCCCCACCGACTTCATCATCCTCGACATGGGCACGAACATCGACGTCCCCATCATCCTGGGACGGCCATTCCTGAACACGGTGAACGCCTCATCTACGTCGGGTCCGGCCAGATCCATCTACAATTCCCAGGTAAGAGGATTAAATGTCCTTTCAATGGTTATAAGACTAACATGCAGCCAAAGGACAAGAAACCGGAGGAGAAACCTCATGGCAAACCACGCCAGAGGTACAACAACAAAGGTAAGTCGGCCAAAAAGGCCGAACAAAAGGAGGAACCCGCCAAGCAAGCAGAACATTCCAAGAAGGAATGGCGGGAGAAGGAGATGCCTTCACGGTCCCCGTCTCCGAGACCGACCGAGGCATCCACGGAATGAACCTGATGCAGAGGTCCTGCTCTATGGACCTAAAATATGGAGCCCTCCGCTGACCGTGGTATGTCAATAGTTATCTCATATTTACTTTTTGCATTTCAATTTTGCATTTCCTTTCCAATTGCATGTTTACTTTTAAAATCGCATATTTCATTTTGATAAAATAACTTAGACATAGGTAATAAAACTTGAGAAGAGTGATTAGAGAAAAGTTGAGTCATGGGGCCACCATGTCCGGGTCGGCCGACCTGGCATGTGGGTCCACCACCTCTCCCTTCACTCTGGCTGGAAGCAGGGATCCAAGGAGCAGCATAGGATGCCTTGGGGCTTCCAAGCCCAGGTCGACCGACCTAGACTTGGTGCCACCAGGCACCCTGCTACCTCCCAATGATGACACCAAAGGATCCTATGCCCATCACACTAGCCAGAATTTGAAGAGAGATGGTCCAATGCTCATGACTTTAGCTTAGGATGCCACTTTAAGCACTTTGGATGCTTTAAGGAGCATGCCACCAGCCAAAGCCAGCATAGGGAGCAACAATGCATGCTTGAGTGTCCCCATGGTCCATGGGAATCACTTTGATGCTTGTCTCCACATTTGCTTTCTCCTTTTCTCTTTCACCAAACACTAGACGTAGGAATCTCAAGCAACCAGCAGCAACTTTGGCCCATGCTCACCACACTCTTTATTAGACAACCCAACACAACATGATCAAAGTGGTGAGGAGCACAAGGCCAGGTCGGCCGACCTATGTTTTGTGCCAACTTTGTGCCTTTTTGCAAACACGATGCTAGATTCCTTGTCCAAAGTAGAGAGCATGCTTCATAGGGGCCAGGGCCAGGTCGACCGACTTGCCCTTAGGGTGGCCTTGCCTTGCCCTTTCACTCCTATAAATAGCACCCCAATGTGAGCTCAAACCCACACCACAACCAACAGAATCATCTCGAGCTCACTTGGCCTTCCCTCTTCTTTTCATAGTAGTTGTAGTAGGAAGCTTGGTCTTGTTTGTTCACTTGTGTAGCTAGCATAAAGAAGCTCATCCTCGACAAAATCAATAAGAAGAAGAAGGGTGAGGGCTCATCCTCTAGCTCTCACTACTCCGGGAGATGGAGCCATGAGAGGGAGGAAGAGAAACAAGTGCACCAACTTGTTCCTTACATCCCCCCTGATAGGATGATGGAGCTCCTTAGCAACCTCTTGCTCAACCATGAGGAGCTAGGGAAGCTCTACACCCTTCGCACTTGCAGCTACCAACACACCGCCATCTTCGACCAACAACTCCTCGACCAAACAGGTATGAGCATTGACTTTGCTATTGTTTTTAGCACCATTGGTTGGTATGGATTTTGGAAAATCCCTGAACTTGGCATACAATTGCTCGCCCAAGAATTTCTTTGCACACTAAAATTAGACAATAAGGGGATAAGCTTTCGTATGTTTAATAGGGATTATAGCCTATCTTGGGGTCAACTTAACACAGCTCTAGGCTTTGCTCCAGAATGCAAATTAGACATAGATAAAGCTCTAGAGGGTTTTGATTTTTCTGAATTTTGGGAATTAATTTCTGGCTCCAATGATTGTTCTAATCCTAAACCTCAACAAATCCATAATCTAACCTTAAGGTTCCTGTACTATTGGATCATAGTCACGTTCTTCCCTGGTGCTAGTATTTCATGATGACAACAACGCGAAATGTGATTAAATAGTAGAGGTGCCACCATCTAGGACTACTAACGTGTCAGATTTACTCATGTATTCAACTATTAAATTATTCAGCTATTTTTATGAGTAATCTTATGCAAAAGGACTTTTGAAAAAGGTTTGAAGTCACTACTAAACATTTTTTAACAAAAATCTATTTAACAAGTAATCAAGCATTAAGCAATTCAGCCAATTCTGTAAATGAGATGATGATGCTCATGAAATGCAGGATTTGTTAAGCCTAACATTGGAGTTGTTACAATTACACTTAGGCCAGTCTCAGTGCATGGTGTCATTGCACTGTTTCCCAAACAAAATTGCTAACAAAGCCTCCATGAAACAAACATTGAAACACTCTCCACAATGCAACAGTTTCAATGCACTGTTTCCCAGGCTTAGAAAAGCACTTAATTGCCACATGTGTATGGGATCATACACTTTAATCCTGTATGGGACGACGAGATGAAACGGCTCAGTGCTGGTTTCATTCGGGTTTCAATGCCTGGGAAACGACGCCACCCCAGTTTCACCATGGTGAAACCATATGGCTCTCTCTCCTCCTCGTTTCAATCAAATTGCTGATGTGTCACTGTATTTAATGTGCATGACACTACGGTGAAACCTCCACTGAGACTGGCCTTATCCAACTGAGTTTGGACTATGATTGAAGATCAGAGAGGTCTAAAGAAACATAGGAATAGACTGAAAATCAGGCGCGAGTTCCCGTTACGTACCACAGAGGTGGACTACACCAAACACGAGGTCGTTTGTGTTATATAGCACAAAGGTGGACTACACCAAACACGAGGTTACCACTAACCACGAACGATTTATATTCTTAAATACATGGACCACTTTTAATACAATAATCCTACGGAAACTGCAATGTGATTGGCTATATGTTCACACTTGACTTGGACAACCGTTGGTGACATGTACGCCACCACCTACCATCTTGCTCATTGGCTACAGGATGTCGACATCACATGCCACACGCTTCCTAGAAAGCGAACACGAAATTGTTTGTTCATTACTCCCTCTATTCTCTTTTGTTGGATGTTTTCACGGGTCGGCAGTTTACTCATGCACACAACAAATATGAAGCGTCTTTTGCATCAAGATATCGGGATTTTTGGCGTTGTGGCGGCGGGCCACGCGTTGGTTGAGCAGGATATTTCGGACACTTGCATGAATACACAACGCTGCGCTCAATACTTCATTAATCCTGATGCTAAAAAAAAATGCTTCATTAATCCTCTGCGTCTTTCTCTAAAATTCTCTCGTATCTGAAAAACTCTTCTCAACACCTAAGATGGAGGAAAGAGAACGTGCAAAAAAATAAAAAAATCGAGCCAGCCGACGAGCTCGTCGCTAGTCTATTTGTGCGTCCCGAGAAAAAAAAAACCCGCATGATCACCTTCGCCGCAAATTAAAGTGGGGGACCGTAAGTAGTGGCGGTGGAAAGAAGCCATATAGAATTGAAAAATTCTTGTATGCAAGATCACATAAATCAATGTGGCACCAAATAGCGAGTACCGACTATTGCCATTGCGGACGCCCTAAGTGAAGAAGCCGGCGATGGGGAAAGAAAAGACTCGATGAGCGCGCGATAGTTTGCACGGATATATGCACGCAAAGGAGATGTTTTTGTGAACTTGGGAAAGATGGGGAGGGTGGATGCCGAACTATGGGAAGGGTTTTTCTCGTCTCGCCAAAAAATAAAGGATGTCAAAACTTGGATGTCTACCCAAATAGCTAGCCGACTCGGCCTTGTTTGGGACGCCCTCGGCGCCAAGACCTTCCCACGCCGTCCTTTACCTGGATGTGAATGGATGTCGACTACATCATTGTCTCGACCCGGTACCTAATACGGCCGGCTGCTGCTCCGCTCCATGTCTCGCTTCGTCGGCGATCTTGCTCTTGATCCATGTTCCCCGTTCGTTCGTCGACAACACGAGTACCGCCGCCTTCGCTCTAGTCGGGCCAGTGGCAAGCATACCAGGTCGCCATGGAGGCCATGCTCAAGGGAAACGGCCCCATCGTCTAGGTGCGGGATGACGCCATCACCGATGATAGGAGGTCGACGGCACGATATCCGCGCTTTTACTCACTCTCAAGGTTCTTGATGCAATTTTATTAGAGAGGGAAGTTTTCGATCTCGAGATCAGCTAGTTAGTGAAAAAAAAATGCAGGGTCCTTAGTACAAAAGTAACTTTGGGTTTTGGAAGCGATTTATACCAAACTCTTGAAGATGAGATCTTTTTTTTGTCGCCGTACTATTTTGAGAGTTGGCAAACAACATGACTTGGGAAACGAAAAATGCCAAACTATTAGAGATGCTCTAAGAGACTACTAACTATAATTCTATTACGAGATTTAAAATTACTAATAGCTGCTAAGTAATACTTATATATACCTTTAAAGTATAAGCATCTAACTATTAGCAGATGAAGTCAAAAAATTCCTTAAAAAATAGCGAGCTAAATAAGCAAAATGTAGATCCAAATAGGACGTCCTTGGACCATATACAAGTCTTGGCATCCTTTAGATTAATCTTTAATTTACTCCAAGTGGTTCAGCTGAAACAGTTTATATGCCGATGACGAGCCTCGTATCCATAATCCCCGTTTACATCTTCACACCTCGCGTCTACGGCCTTTTGAGGTTAGTTGGACTTCAACTCTTCCCTATATGTATCATAGATGAACAAAAAAAAAAAACTCTTTCCTATATGAACATAAGTCGGTTATGTATCTCTCGTAGAAATTACGAAGCTTGTGTGATCCTTGTAACTTGAATTAGTTTCTTCCTCTCTTGAAGTCTCGAAAGATTGGAATAGTTATTTTGGAGCTAGAAAACATTTCATGCATTGTTCGTATATGGTGGAAGTTGTAAAAATAGCCGATGCCGATACTAAGGAATATTTGGAGCGTCTAGTAGATCCGATGAGTTAGAGGCGTGTTCTTCATGGTGACCGTAGTACTAGATCCGATGAGTTGTATGGAGTGCTTGTCCCAAAGAGCTTTTTTTTTTGTTGTGGGGGGGTGTATATATGTTCGTATGGATGTGTGGCAAAATATGTGGAAACATGAAAACTAATTAAACAATATGTTTAGGTCTTTTTTTTAAAACTTTTCATGTAGTCCATAGTATATATAAGTATGTATTCCAAACATTTCTCTCAAATTTGCAATGTTTGAGAGGTAGCTCAAGGCCCCCTTTTCTTCCTTCTTGAGTTGCTCTAAGTATCCTAAAGAAGAAGAAGTGGGCTGCTATAATATCCAGCCATCCATACAAGTGGATGAATACGATGATGGTCTTACCAGCCACCTCTAAAAATCCCTCCATTTTCGAAGGAACCGATAACATCAACTAACTCTATTAATCCACTTATAGGGAGGCTAGCTTAGTAGGGTCCGAGCTAATATGTTTGCAAAATTTTCGGGGGGCAGCCGGCCGGTCTCTTATGAAAACTGCCCTTAAAAATGAAGAGACATCTCTAGCAAGGTGTCTTTTGCTTACCGAAACGGCCTCTCCGAATATAGACTTCCATGGACGGTTCGTGAGCACACTTGCTCCCGTCCTAGTTATATATAGGCGGTTACTTATGTCAAATGGATACTAGCTAGTATGAGCCGTCACTACCGCAAAATTTGCATATCTCTACAAATCTATTTTTTCAAGTAGTGCACTTTGGTCTAAATTTGAATATATGTTATGCTTGTTTTCTCGGCACATTCAATTGCAGAATACTAGTCCGTTATTTTGTGCTGGTTTCTTTTTTTTCACGATGCTTTGAATGAGTAGATCCTTATTTTCTCGTTTCTGAATTCTTTCATCGATCACGCACAAAAGTAGTTGAAGGATCTTCTGTTTTGGTAGTCGAATTTCAGAAATGATGATACATCAAATATTATTTCTCGAAGTGAAAAAGATCATACTGTTCATGATGTGAAATTAAAGTATTAATTGTCCCCGCAGAAAAAAGTTTGAAGGCGCGCAGTTGATATATCACGAGCAAGATGGCTAACCCGCAAAGACAACCCCGAGACGCCACAAGATCTTACATTAAGTTTTCTAGAGAAGATCACAAACAAGTTCGACGAAGCATTTAAGATTGAACTGGCGGGTTTGGTGACGTTTATTGGGTACGGTTACCTGCTGTATTTGTATCAAGAAATTATTACGTGAATTCTAGCTAGCTAGCCCGGCCATGTTCCATAGTAATATATCATGCCTAATTGTTTACAGGGTATATATAGAGACGAAAAGATTGCTGTGAAGAAGCTCCACGAAAAGGCTCAAGGATTTAATGACAAGGCCTTTAAAAAAGAATTTAATAACAGTTTGAAGCTCCATCATCCGAATACTGTGCGATTAGTTGGCTACTGTTATGAAACACGACGTATACATATGGAGGTAAAGAAGGGAGAATTTGAATTTGTAGGAAGTGTACTGCGGGTTCTCTCGCCGAATACCGTGAGGGCGGAAGCCTTGAAAAATACATTTACGGTATATGATGCTAATCAAACTCAATTCAAACGTATTATTTAATATATAGTATACCAGCCGTTATAACAATTCTATTATGAGGAATTCACTTTTTTTTGTTTATGCGAAAAGTTCGGGGAACGTGATTTGGACACACGCCTCAAGATTATCGAGGGGTTTCGAGGGTTTAAATTACCTTCATAACGGACAGGCAAACCATATGTATCATCTGGACTTAAAACCAGAAAATATACTGCTTGATGAGGAGAATATGCCCAAAATTGCTGATTTCGGTCTGTCAAGATTCTTGGCTACCACGAAAACCCAAATAACAACAAGTCCTTGCACAGAACAAAGTAAGATGCATGGCTCGTGTATATATTCCATTCCATTTTCAAGACATACAAAGTGTTTGCTTCCAAGTGTGTGATTTAATAGTGATGACATATTGCGGGGGTACATGCCACCGTAATACATAGATGATGGCAAAATCTCAAGCAAGTTCGATGTGTTCAGTTTGGGTGTTATTATTCTACAACTCTTTGCCGTACCTTTAGGTTACTCAAAAAAGAAAGTGTTGATGGCATGTCTCCACGTGAGTTTGTTGAGCAAGTAAGAAATATCCATTTGTCAAAATCAACTCTTTTTTCCCATTCCCCTAAGTGCTATACTGCTATATATAGATTTATTTATTTATTTTTGAGTAAATTTATATATTATTTTTGCAGGTGCGTACAAACTGGAGCGAAAGGCCACCAAGTGAATTATACAGAGTGAAGGAATATATCGACATAGCATTAAAATGTGTTGAAAAGGAACGAGGCAACAGCCGAAAATAAAGGACATTGTCATTCAACTAGAAGCAATCGACGCACGATATTCTCAAGGGATCTAAAAGCTCAAGGGTACCATGACACTTTTCAAAGTTCATATATAATCTATCTCAAATACATAGGGTGGGAGATGAAAATAGATTATATTTTATAGATTATGATCATGATATTTTTTTTTTTTTTTTTTGACAACTTATCATGCTATGTTTGTATGCTCCAACTTAATTAAAGTTGTAGAAATTATATAACCTATCTCAAATAATAAACTATGATTAATTACAATACATTTAATTTTAAGGATCCAATGGGGTATAAGAGGAAATGTAGCATCTAATAAAAGATACATCAATATCAATATATACAAAAATCTGGCAAAATCGAAACCATGAAAAATCTATTCGATTGTACAAAAATCAATTAAAAAGAAAGTAGGTATTTCATAAGCAAGTTTAATTTACCCACGCTTGAATGCCGTTAACATTAAAAAAATTATTAACTTACTCTTTGCGGATGAAAGATCCGCGTTGGATCCGGCCTTGAGCCGGGTTTCCCATTCGCGCGCTACGAGGAGATATCTAGCTGCCTGCACCTAATCAACAACACTGCTGGTTTCATTGCATTTAACATAAAGATGGACCAGAAGAAATACCACGCACACCCAAACAAAGGCACCGTTCAGCCAAGGTCGAATTGCGGTATCGTTATAACTAGCCGAGCATTGAAAACCGACCCACCGAGACCACTGCCCCCTGGCTCGATTCGACTTCGGTGAATCGATTCGAGTGCGAGTACAATGGTGGGTGGCGACCTCCACGATGAGATAGCCGACAACATGTTCGATGCATCGAATCAGGTGGAATTGCCAGTAGTTTATGTTCCAATACTCCAACATCCGACCTTTCAGTAGAAGAACTAGTAGAAGGTACCTGGGCGCAGGTAGGCAAATAAACGTCAGTAAGGTAATGTACGACGTCAGTACGTGCGAGGCATATGGTACTGAATCATGTGTTAATTTCATGTATGAATTGATTTGAGAAATAAAAGCATAAGTTCTTGTGATAAATTTCATCTATGCAGGCAAATTAAGGGCCTGTTTGGTTAGTGTATGGATTGGCTTGGCTCGTGTGATACAGAAAACAAACTGTTTGATGTTTGTATACTGATTTAAACTAGGGTTAACTCGTGTAAGATTCCTCCACCAACCTGGCTCTGCAAAATTAATGAGATTGAAATCTGTTTATCATAGGCCTGGCCGGTGCAATGCAGCTTGTGTGCTTTTAGCGTATGTGTTCTCTCTTGATCGATCGGGTCAGAAGTTCATTCAAGCAACAACTCAATGCAGCCTGGCCAGAGCAATACAAATAATTAACCAAACAAAGAAAGCTTGAATCATCTAAGCGGCCAGCGCATAGATATTTAATTTAATGACTTTCATCCCCCAAAAAACTCTCTCTTTTTCTCTCTCTTCTTAAAAACATGGCACATCATCAAAAGAACCTATGAAGTAACTTATTAAATGCCAATGAAACTCCTACTAAAACAGGCTTTATTGAAGGCCTCTTGACACATTAGTCCTAGTAGGCCTGAGAATTCGCTTGTCCATTGCTAGTATTAAGTTTCCGCATAGTCGTCTACACATTTGTCCTCTAACCAGAGATATGCCACTACCTTAGAGTAAGCTTTCACTGTGAGTTCACAACCACCTATTATCACGCCCCGAGAAAGTGAATCGGGAGAAGAAAAGCGGCAATGATATGGCTTTTCTACCGCTATCGGTTCAAAAAATAATAGTATCACCAATCGGCAATCGGCAGCGTTGTGGCTGTAGTCAGTGTATGAGTTGTTGTTGAAGGCTTCCAAACTTCTATGGTACATAACCTTGAAGATTGCTTTTTGAAACATCCTCAGTTTTCCACGAATGGAAAATCCACAGAATGATATACAACAGTTGATAATCATTTCCATACATCGAATTCTGGGAATACAGAGTACAAGTAGAAGGGTTTACAATAATAATTACAACGCCACATGGCGTAATCAGAGTATATCTAACATCCAGAACAGCTGGTGAAGGCGGAAGTAAAATGCGGAAGCAGCTTCGATCTCCAACTTGAGCGTAGTCACGAGACCATCTAATCCTTTCAATCCTATCATCACAGGAAATCTGCACACCGCCAGATGTGTGCAGGCCATGGTCAGCACCGAATGAGTTTTAGTGGAAAAGAGAAAATAAAGGATCTGGTGATCCTATATTTAGCTGTGGTTTGCATCCTAGCGCATGCGAAGTAGCCACAAGTAGTAACAATAATAATGTAATATCAAGTTTAACATATTTCCCAAGTCCCACACACACATCCATCCACCATCCCATCCATCCCATCCACACATCACCACACCCCACACACCACACACCACACCCCACCACGCTTCACGTGGCCGGCAAGACGACTCCCTCTCGTCAGGCCTCAACGACCCGCAGCCTCCCAGGCTCACGGTCGGATGTAACTTACCCAATCCCAAGGAAGGCAGAAGACTCCTCTCCTAGACAAGCAAGAATCACACGGGACTGGTCCATAGCCGACGAGTCGGCATATGTATCGATCGATCAACCATACACTCTACAGAGGTTTCACTATTCCACAAGATAGCCATCATAGGTGTGCCCACCTAGGCAGATATCGATCGCCATAAGCCCAGAGCGAATACCATCCTGCCTCTCGACCCTGGCCGCCGAGACTGTGAGACATAGTACCAGGCCAAGGGGTCACTATGTTGGTTAAGGAGGGTGTGAGCACTCTCGGCCCATACCTCCCGACACAAATCCGCTTACACCCGGCAGTAATGGCATTCGTTCTACCAGATGGTTAGACCGTCTCCCCCCCATTAGAGAGCGAGTGGAAAGCAAGCGTCCAATGATCCGGTCACGAGCCCTCAAGTCCTTAGGTGTTGGCCAGACAGCGATGTCTCCCCTGTATGGGCTAATCTTTACCGTGCTGCCACGGCACCCCACTCCCAAGGCTCCACCTCCCAGAGGTTCGCACGATGAGACTCCTCATTCCTCACATGTACCCACCACAGGTACTCTCATAAAGCGTGGCTCCCAGGCCATCTCATAAAGCGAGGCACCCAGGCCGTGTCCCCTCGGCAAGACTCGCTCGAAGCTCGTCGTAATCCCTGTCCGGCCGACTCAACCCTCACCACACACCCAAGACTCACGCAGCACACCGCTCATCACCATAACCACAAGTCCGGCATCCCAAGCCAAACCATTCCCAAGGGTTCACCATCCGCACCTCATATACAATGTGAAGTGGAGTTATAATAAGTATGGTCATGATATATGCAAGCACGCAGAAGGGCGGTAATATATAAGTGCGAGCGCAAGGCTGGGTAACATGGTAAAAGGGTTTCGAACAAGGTAAATATAGCTCAGGCAATAGCATGCATCATATACTAGCAAAGGAGTAAATATAAAGCACTAGCAATTCTAAACATGTAATGTCTAATAGGATTCTCTAAAATAAAGGTGCTGCCATGGCACCTGCGATGTCGAGGAAGTAGTGGTACGAATCTGATAGTAGTGGTACACGTCCGTCTGTAGTGGTACAAGTCCTCCTCCATAGTCGTTTAGCAGGTTCACTCCCTCGAGTTCGTTGTCTCCATCCTCAGATCGTTCCTCGCCCGAATCGACTCTGAAACCGAAACGTAATAGTCGCGTTAGCGACTCCTATAGAAGCCACAAAGAAGCAAATCAAATATAGAAGAACCAAATGCACTCAAACACAGTCCCATTGCATCGGGCTCGATTTTAGATGAATTTCCATATAAAGATCATAATTTTTGGAGCTCATATGAATAAGTTATGAATTTTTGAAGTTTAAACAATATTCTCGAAAAAGATAAATAGCTTAATTATAATAGGCCGACACGTGTTAGCACCAGAATAGGCCACGTGGCACGCTGACTGGACACTAACACGTGGCAGCTGACTGGTGGGGCCAGGATGACGTCAGCATGACGTCATGATGATGTCACCCGTTGACCGGTCAACCCTAATTGGGCCACTAATGGGCCAGATGGGCCGGAAGTGGGCTGGACTGGGCCGAGTTGGGCCGGGCCGGGCCCAACACGTGGCGGCACCTCGCTGCGCCATGTAGCGCATCTGGGTTTGGTTTGGGCTCTGGTCTACGCGGCTGGCTCATGGTGGACAGCGGCTCCTTGGTCCATGGACCATCCTCCCGGTTCACGGTGCACCGCGTCCATCTTCTTCTCTCCCCTCTCGGTCTACCACGAACGGGGTCTACGGGATCAACATGGTCGGCTCATGGGTGCATGGTTGCGCGCACGGTGGACGGGTAGTAGCTGCGGGGCCCGCCGTCGGTCACAAGGTTTACATGGACCACGTCCATCTTCTTTCTCCATCCTCCATCTCCTTCATCTTGCTTCCTCCCCAACTCTCCTGCCCGGTGCCCGCCGCGACGGCATGGCGGCGGCGGCATGGCCGCGTGTTACGGCACCTCGGCGAGGCCTAGGCAACTTTGACGAGCGCATCGGCTCAGCACGAGCATGGAGATCCGGTCTTCATCGGCATCGGTGTCGCCGGTAGTCGGTTTGGCCAAGGCTGGTCCGTGGTGTGTGTGCGCGTGTGTCCTTGATGCCGGTAACTGCCCTCGCCTACGCGCCTCTGGTGCGAGGCGCCATGGCGGCTTCCAGCAGGGCGAAGGTTTGGCAAAGGGGCATGGCGCGTACCAGCGCGGTAGAGGAAGAAGGGGATGCCGTGGCGTGTCACGGGGTCGTGTCGTCGGCGATGACGGCTTGCGGTAGCAGTCCAGAGACGCCGTGCTCCACTTTTTCTCCAGTGAGATTGCTCTGAGTGTGTGTCCACTATCCAAACTATCATATGCTTACCCCTGTATAGCACATTTGTCGGTTTCTCCTCATGCTAGACATTATATTCATACCCATGCTAGATACTTAACACCCCATGCCTTCCTTTGGGAAAATATAAATAACGATACCCCGAATACTTCCGGTGAAATGCTGCAATGATAGGTCCGTGCGCTTGCGGATATTATTCTAATAGGATGTGATCTATCGTTGGCAACTCTCGCATAGTTACTAGAACTTGTTTCTAGTGATTGTGTCGAGAAATGCCAACGTGCGTTTCGGCGCCATTACCGGGGATGGGCTTTATGTCTTTTTTGGTAATCGTGCTAAGAAATGCCAACACCTCCTAATGAAGAAGATAGAGGAATCCTCCTCTATAAAAGTAGTTGAGGCCATCCAAACCCCTACCGCTGTCCGTGCTGTGGATACTGATCCATGGTGCGAGGTATGCGGAGGAGAAGATCACTCGGGCAACAACTGCCCCGAGACACAGGAGGAGGTGAACTACATCAACAACAACTTCAACAACGGGAACCGGCCCCAACAACAACAATGGAGTTCACGCCCCTTCTACCAAGGCCAAGGTATGGGGTTACAATAATAATTCTCGGCAATTCTTTTGGTAACCAACCTTCCCTTAGAGATCTTGTGTTAGGCCAATCTAAAATTAATGATAGTATTAATAAGAGAATTTTGGCTAATGACAAGATCTTAGAAAACTTAAGTGAAAAAATGGACAGCTTTAATTCTGCTATGAAAAATCAATTGAGCTTTAATAAAATGTCAGAAACCCAGTTAGCTCAATTAGCTGCAGCTGTCCCATCATATGAGCAAGGTAAGATCCCATGGAAACCTGAGGACCCGATTGAGTCTGTTAAGATAGTATCTACGAGGTATGGTAAGCCTCTAGTTCGTTCAAATTGGGGATACCTCCTTGATCCCCCGTTCATCATGAAGAAAGACGACCCCGATACGCCTACCATCACCTGCGAGATCGGGCCATAGCTCATCCACAACGTCTTCTGTGACCTTGGATCAAGCGTTAACATAATGTCCAAGGTAATCTATGAAAACCTGTTAGGGGGCACTTTGCTCCCAACTTTTATGAGATTGCAGATGGCGGACCAAACAATTCAGTTTCTGGAGGGAGTCGCTAAGGACATCTTGGTGAAAGTCCAAGATGAGTACGTCCCCACCGACTTCATCATCCTCGACATGGGCACGAACATCGACGTCCCCATCATCCTGGGATGGCCATTCCTGAACACGGTGAACGCCTCATCTACGTCGGGTCCGGCCAGATCCATCTACAATTCCCAAGGTAAGAGGATTAAATGTCCTTTCAATGGTTATAAGACTAACATGCAGCCAAAGGACAAGAAACCGGAGGAGAAACCTCATTGCAAACCACGCCAGAGGTACAACAACAAAGGTAAGTCGGCCAAAAAGGCCGAACAAAAGGAGGAACCCGCCAAGCAAGCAGAACATTCCAAGAAGGAATGGCGGGAGAAGGAGATGCCTTCACGGTCCCCGTCTCCGAGACCGACCGAGGCATCCACGGAATGAACCTGATGCAGAGGTCCTGCTCTATGGACCTAAAATATGGAGCCCTCCGCTGACCAGGTATGTCAATAGTTATCTCATATTTACTTTTTGCATTTCAATTTTGCATTTCCTTTCCAATTGCATGTTTACTTTTAAAATCGCATATTTCATTTTGATAAAATAACTTAGACATAGGTAATAAAACTTGAGAAGACTGATTAGAGAAAAGTTGAGCTGGTGGGGCCACCATGTCCAGGTCGGCCGACCTGGCATGTGGGTCCACCACCTCTCCCTTCACTCTGGCTGGAAGCAGGGATCCAAGGAGCGGCATAGGATGCCTGGGGCTTCCAAGCCCAGGTCGACCGACCTAGACTTGGTGCCACCAGGCACCCTGCTACCTCCCAATGATGACACCAAAGGATCCTATGCCCATCACACTAGCCGAATTTGAAGAGATGGTCCAATGCTCATGACTTTAGCTTAGGATGCCACTTTAAGCACTTTGGATGCTTTAAGGAGCATGCCACCAGCCAAAGCCAAAGCACAGGGAGCAACAATGCATGCTTGAGTGTCCCCATGGTCCATGGGAATCACTTTGATGCTTGTCTCCACATTTGCTTTCTCCTTTTCTCTTTCACCAAACACTAGACGTAGGAATCTCAAGCAACCAAGAAAACTTTGGCCCATGCTCACCACACTCTTTATTAGACAACCCAACACAACATGATCAAAGTGGTGAGGAGCACAAGGCCGTCGGCCGACCTATGTTTTGTGCCAACTTTGTGCCTTTTTGCAAACACGATGCTAGATTCCTTGTCCAAAGTAGAGAGCATGCTTCATAGGGGCCGGGGCCGGGTCGACCGACTTGCCCTTAGGGTGGCCTTGCCTTGCCCTTTCACTCCTATAAATAGCACCCCAATGTGAGCTCAAACCCACACCACAACCAACAGAATCATCTCGAGCTCACTTGGCCTTCCCTCTTCTTTTCATAGTAGTTGTAGTAGGAAGCTTGGTCTTGTTTGTTCACTTGTGTAGCTAGCATAAAGAAGCTCATCCTCGACAAAATCAAGAAGAAGAAGAAGGGTGAGGGCTCATCCTCTAGCTCTCACTACTCTGGGAGTTGGAGCCATGAGAGGGAGGAAGAGAAACAAGTGCACCAACTTGTTCCTTACATCCCCCGATAGGATGATGGAGCTCCTTAGCAACCTCTTGCTCAACCATGAGGAGCTAGGGAAGCTCTACACCCTTCGCACTTGCAGCTACCAACACACCGCCATCTTCGACCAACAACTCCTCGACCAAACAGGTATGAGCATTGACTTTGCTATTGTTTTTAGCACCATTGGTTGGTATGGATTTTGGAAAATCCCTGAACTTGGCATACAATTGCTCGCCCAAGAATTTCTTTGCACACTAAAATTAGACAATAAGGGGATAAGCTTTCGTATGTTTAATAGGGATTGTAGCCTATCTTGGGGTCAACTTAACACAGCTCTAGGCTTTGCTCCAGAATGCAAATTAGACATAGATAAATCTCTAGAGGGTTTTGATTTTTCTGAATTTTGGGAATTAATTTCTGGCTCCAATGATTGTTCTAATCCTAAACCTCAACACATCCATAATCTAACCTTAAGGTTCCTGTACTATTGGATCATAGTCACGTTCTTCCCTGGTGCTAGTATTTCATGATGACAACAACGCGAAATGTGATTAAATAGTAGAGGTGCCACCATCTAGGACTACTAACGTGTCAGATTTACTCATGTATTCAACTATTAAATTATTCAGCTATTTTTATGAGTAATCTTATGCAAAAGGACTTTTTGAAAAAGGTTTGAAGTCACTACTAAACATTTTTTAACAAAAATCTATTTAACAAGTAATCAAGCATTAAGCAATTCAGCCAATTCTGTAAATGAGATGATGATGCTCATGAAATGCAGGATTTGTTAAGCCTAACATTGGAGTTGTTACAATTATACTTAGGCCAGTCTCGGTGCATGGTGTCATTGCACTCGTTTCCCAAACAAAATTGCTAACAAAGCCTCCATGAAACAAACATTGAAACACCCTCCACAATGCAACAGCTTTCAATGCACTTGTTTCCCCGGTTTAGAAAAGCACTTAATTGCCACATGTGTATGGGATCATACACTTTAATCCCGTATGGGACGACAAGATGAAACGGCTCGTCTTGGTTTCATTCGGGTTTCAATGCCTGGGAAACGACGCCACCCCGGTTTCACCATGGTGAAACCATATGGCTCTCTCTCCTCCTCGTTTCAATCAAATTGCCGATGTGTCACCGTATTTAATGTGCATGACACTACGGTGAAACCTCCACCGAGACTCGGCCTTATCCAACCGAGTTTGGACTATGATTGAAGATCGAGAGGTCTAAAGAAACATAGGAATAGACGAAAATCGGCGCGAGTTCCCGTTACGTACCACGAGAGGTGGACTACACCAAACACGAGGTCGTTTGTGTTATATAGCACAAAGGTGGACTACACCAAACACGAGGTTACCACTAACCACGAACGATTTATATTCTTAAATACATGGACCACTTTTAATACAATAATCCTACGGAAACCGCAATGTGATTGGCTATATGTTCACACTTGACTTGGACAACCGTTGGTGACATGTACGCCACCACCTACCATCTTGCTCATTGGCTACAGGATGTCGACATCACATGCCACACGCTTCCTAGAAAGCGAACACGAAATTGTTTGTTCATTACTCCCTCTATTCTCTTTTGTTGGATGTTTTCACGGGTCGGCAGTTTACTCATGCACACAACAAATATGAAGCGTCTTTTGCATCAAGATATCGGGATTTTTGGCGTTGTGGCGGCGGGCCACGCGTTGGTTGAGCAGGATATTTCGGACACTTGCATGAATACACAACGCTGCGCTCAATGCTTCATTAATCCTGATGCTAAAAAAAATGCTTCATTAATCCTCTGCGTCTTTCTCTAAAATTCTCTCGTATCGAAAAACTCTTCTCAACACCTAAGATGGAGGAAAGAGAACGTGCAAAAAAAAAAAAAAAAAATCGAGCCAGCGACGAGCTCGTCGCTAGTCTATTTGTGCGTCCCGAGAAAAAAAAAAAACCCTGCATGATCACCTTCGCTGCAAATTAAAGTGGGGGACCAGAAGTAGTGGCGGTGGAAAGAAGCCATATAGAATTGAAAAATTCTTGTATGCAAGATCACATAAATCAATGTGGCACCAAATAGCGAGTACCTGACTATTGCCATTGCGGACGCCCTAAGTGAAGAAGCCGGCGATGGGGAAAGAAAAGACTCGATGAGCGCGCGATAGTTTGCACGGATATATGCACGCAAAGGGAGATGCTTTTGTGAACTTGGGAAAGATGGGGAGGGTGGATGCCGAACTATGGGAAGGGTTTTTCTTGTCTCGCCAAAAAATAAAGGATGTCAAAACTTGGATGTCTACCCAAATAGCTAGCTGACTCAGCCTTGTTTGGGACGCCCTCAGGTGCCAAGACCTTCCCACGCCAGTCCTTTACCTGGATGTGAATGGATGTCGACTACATCATTGTCTGACCTGGTACCTAATACGGCTGGCTGCTGCTCCGCTCCATGTCTGCTCTGTCGGCAGATCTTGCTCTTGATCCATGTTCCCTGTTCTGTTCGTCGACAACACGAGTACCGCCGCCTTCTGCTCTAGTCGGGCCAGTGGCAAGCATACCAGGTCGCCATGGAGGCCATGCTCAAGGGAAACGGCCCCATCGTCTAGGTGCAGGATGACGCCATCACTGATGATAGGAGGTCGACGGCACGATATCTGCCGCTTTTACTCACTCTCAAGGTTCTTGATGCAATTTTATTAGAGAGGGAAGTTTTCAGATCTGAGATCAGCTAGTTAGTGAAAAAAAATGCAGGGTCCTTAGTACAAAAGTAACTTTGGGTTTTGGAAGCGATTTATACCAAACTCTTGAAGATGAGATCTTTTTTTTGTCGCCGTACTATTTTGAGAGTTGGCAAACAACATGACTTGGGAAACGAAAAATGCCAAACTATTAGAGATGCTCTAAGAGACTACTAACTATAATTCTATTACGAGATTTAAAATTACTAATAGCTGCTAAGTAATACTTATATATACCTTTAAAGTATAAGCATCTAACTATTAGCAGATGAAGTCAAAAAATTCCTTAAAAAATAGCGAGCTAAATAAGCAGCGGTAGATCCAAATAGGACGTCCTTGGACCATATACAAGTCTTGGCATCCTTTAGATTAATCTTTAATTTACTCCAAGTGGTTCAGCTGAAACAGTTTATATGCCGATGACAGAGCCTCGTATCCATAATCCCCGTTTACATCTTCACACCTCGCGTCTACGGCCTTTTGAGGTTAGTGTTGACGGTCGTTAAGTATCAATTTTATACCGTCAACGCAGCAAGAGAAAGGACTAATATGAGTTCACCCTGTTAGATATAGGGGTTACACGCGACAATTCCACGAGTTTTGGTGATTGTCTATTTCTCGGGGGTTATCGAAAAGAGAACCAAAGGAGGCCCACATGTCATGATTACATAGAGATAAAGACCGAACGGGTAAAATTGTATAATCTAGAAGACTCCGAAGGCAAACCCCGGAAGCCGGGCCCACCTGCGGGGGTGGCGGTCGGCCGACCCGGGGGAGTCGGCCGACTCCCCACCTCCACCAATCGTGGAGTCTCGTGGATCCCCTCCACCGCCTTTGAGGATGAATAATTATCGTCCATTTAGGTCGGTTTGATCCGAGGGCTGTGGTTAATCCTAGGGGGCTATATATTCGAGCCCCGGCCCCCGGGTGAAACCCTAATTAATTCCTAGTTCATTCAAGAGTTCATTCTCTCATCGAATTCGAGAAGCCGAGCCACCATCTCAATTAGAGCTCCATAGTTTAGTAGCATAGCTACATAGGAATAGATCTAGAGGGAATCAAGCCTAGCTTGGAGTCCGGATCTGTCGGAGTTCTTGGTAATTCCCCTCTACATTCTTGTAATATTCATCATTGTTCGTGATACTATGAGTAGTACTTTATTCTATTCTATTATATCGACTTGACTTTGCTCTATTTGATTACGTTCTCAATTATATTGTTCTTAGTTTACTTTGATTATATGTTTAGCATAGTTGGACTAGAATTGTGTTTATGCATAGGATCGTATAGCACTTGCTCATTAGATCGATGGGTGAGTGGTAAATATTGTGTAGGCGTGGTGCCTAGATTGTATTTATCTCGATTACACCCTATTGGCCGGGTCGTGTGGTAGATCGCGGAAGTGACAGTTCCGTTGAGTCCTTTGTATTCCATCCCCGTTGGTAGGTCTTAGTAGAACAACCTATTACATTGAAGTCATTGCTATGTCTCTTGTCTTCTCTCGGTAATATCACTATGCATAGATGTAACCTTTTCCCGCCATGATTGCTAGATGTTCTTGCACTAATCATTGTATGCTTTGACCTTATAGTTAGAATAACATAGGATTATACCCTAGATCGTCCTAGTCCATGCTAGTGTTATAAGCTTAGAGTGCTAAGTTGAGATGGCTTATTACTATTATTTTATGTGGCTAAATGCTCTCATTTATCTTATGTCATTTATCATATTTTATGTGACACTTACCCCGTATGAGATGATCGATACGACAAGGTTAAGCTCTCCATTACAAAGATGTGCATTGCTCATCACTCATTATCCAAGCATTCCCTTCCCAAAGTGGTAAAAATATAAATAACGATACCTGGATTACTCCCGGTTAAAATGCTACATCGGTATTATCTCGTGCGCTTGCGGATCCCATATTTATTTCTAGTAGCAGTTGCATTATTTAGTACCAGCATTTTTGGCGCCATGTTGGGGATGACAACCTAACACCGAGTGGCGTTAGAAATGTCAACAAGCATTTTTGGCGCCGTTGCTCGGGGAAGGTTGAAAGCCAATGGATAATGAGCAGCATTGCACTACATAATGAGATTGAGCACTTGTCACCATTCTCTACTCATACAGACCTTACCCTTGTTTTTCGTCTATTCTTATATCTTATGCGGGGTAATGTATGAAAAAGACAATTCTTCCCGATAATTATATTGACAATCCGAAGCTTTATTCAGGAAGGCCGAAAGCAAGTTGAAGAAAACCAATCAATCATCATCATCATCAACTCAACTTGGAAGTTTGTCGAAGCGTAAAGTCAACCTTTCGTACGAGACTTGACACCGGCGTTTGAAGCCATGGCGAACAAGTCACTCCGCGAGTTCTCGGCTCAACTACGGACAACATTCGTACTGGACCACTGCGGACATCGAAGGAGCTTTTGAGCTCAAGCCTGCGCTAATCAACATGGTGCAAGCAAGCCGGTTAATGGGAAGGCCCATGAAGATGCTAGTGCTCATCTCCAACACTTCCCGGAGATTTGTAGCACATTCACTATCAAGGACGTCCCCGAGATGCTATACTACTTCGCCTCTTCCCATTCTCACTCTTGGGGAGAGCAAAGCGGGGTTCTACGCCAATAAGGAGAAGAATCCTACGTGGGCATTATGTTCCACCAATTTCTTGGCGAAGTTCTTCCCAATGGGCAAGACAAATGCTCTTCGCGGGAAGATATCAAGCTTTCAAAGAACACCATGATGAGACTCGTCCCGAAAGCTTGGGAGCGCTTTCAAGATTACATCCTCGAGTGTCCTCATCATGGCATGGAGAATTGGCTGCTCATGCGACATTCTACCATGGGCTCAGCAACAAAGACACGTGAGACGATGGATGCTTTTGCCGGAGGTGCATTCTTATCACTCACTATTCCTCAAGCCACGGCTCTTGTGGAGAAGATGGCATCCAACCAAGGTTGGAGTGAAGAAAGAACTCGAGACCCGCAAGAGAGGAGGAGGAATGCACCAGTGAAGGAGGTAGACATGCTGTCGCCAAAATGGATCTACTAATGAAGAGGCTCGATGAGAGAGCCACGAGAGAAGAAAGAAGTCATGCATATACATGATGCTCGCATGACATGTGAAGAGTGTGGAGAGACTGGGCACACAGGGTGCTAACCGCCCGTAGCCGAAGGAGGACGTGAACTACCTCAACAACAACAACAACAATAATTACTACCGTCCTCGCGAGAATCAAGGTTGGAATCAGCAGCGGAGGCCTAACTACTCGTGGCAACTATCAAGGTAACATGCTCCTCCTACAATAATTACAACCGCCGCCTTTGAGAGAGCTAGTCTTGAACCAAGGCAAGATGATGGACAATCTGTCCAAGAAGCCGACATCAAATGACAAGATCCTAGAGACACTCGGCAAGAATGGATGGCTTTTCCAATGCCATCAAGAGTCACTTCAGCTTCAACAAGATACTTGAGTCGCAGTACAACGGCTTGTTAACCTTGCTCCCTCAACCGGTCAAGGTAAACCGGCGGGACAACCCGAAGAGCTCGAGACTGCAAATCTTGTTGATATATTCAATGTAGAAGATAGCCGGAGTGATCCATCGAAGGGTCATGGATTGACTCAACTCGCCAATCAAGAAGGGCGATCCAGGGAGACCAAATCATTCCGATCTCCATTGGAAGTATTAACTTTAATGAGGCAATCTGACTTCGGCGCAAGCATCAACATTATGCCAAGAGTGATATATGAGAAGCTATTCGATGCCCCTTAGCATACACAACCATGTGCTTACAAACTTTGCGAGATCGGTCACTTCGTGTTCCTTTGGGAGTACTTGAAGACATATGTGTACGAGTAGGCAACTCGTATGTTCCAAAGACTTCGTGGTAGTGGATACGAGCGGTGATGAAAGGTCCCCGTCATTTTGGGACGACCATTCTTGAACACCGCTGGAGCCATCATGTATGCCAACACCGCCAAGATCATCTTCAACATCAAGGGCAAGCGAGAAACCTTCTTCTTCAAGAACAAAGTCTTTGCAGTTCCCAAACACCCTCATCAACGAAGCAGTGAGAAGAAGAAGAATCCAGCTAAGAAGAGCAAGAACAAAGATAAGAAGACCAAGAAGACGGAGACAGTGAGGATGGTCACTCTGCAGGTCCACGGGAGCATGACCACTTACTCAGTCCCCACGTCTGATCAAGAAGGATGACCCGGTGTCCCAACCATTCAATGCTCCATCAACGAAGCTCTTTCAATAAAGGCATGCCCAGTGACACCGGATCGGGCGTCAACATTATGGCCAAGGTAACTTATGAGTATCTATATGGCACTATGCCTTTGGAGCCTACCTATGCACAAATGGATGGCGAGACCGGACATTCCGCTTCGTCGAAGGAGAAGTGAAGGATGTCCTCATCCGAGATAGATGACCATTATGTCCCTACGAGACTTCCTAGTCATTGACATGGGAGATGACTACGATCCTCCAATCATCCTAGGAAGACCATTTCTCGAACACCACCGAGCTATCATCTATATTGGGACAGGGAGAGATCCATTTCCACTTTCCCACCGAGAAGGTACGCCGCTACTTCAACAATAATTATATAATCACCGAAGAGCCCAAGAAGAATAGAACAAGGAGAAGGCAGCGTACCGTCGCCCGAACAAGAAGAGCATCACTACGATGGATGGGCTAACTATGAGGGAGAAGTGTCAAGATATGAAGACCGGTACCCCGAAAACAAGAACATTATAGAAGAACCCGAAGAGGTGCTACCAACGAAAAGAGAAACAAGTGGTCCAAGAAGCTTCCTCCTCAAGGTCACCCTCTCCAACAAAGAAGGTGTGGAAGGTAAAAGCAAAATCAGAATCAATTCCTACACAAGAGGCGACGTCATCGGAGGCGCCGGCCAATGCGCCCCTTGAAAAATGAGCGAACATGACAAGTCCTGTTCGGAGGACTTAAAACCACCGAACGCCGCGCCAAGAGGTAACTTGGTATTTATCAAGATTACTTTTCAGCATTATATTTTTTACCTTAGTATATTTATTTCCCTACTTGCATCTTAGTTGCATCTTTACTCTTTTATCTCCGCATTTGAAAAGAAAATAAAGATGTTGTGCATTTGCATCCGTAAAATCGTCAAGCCCCATGTGGATAGTCATTCACTGTGGTGGCACAAAAATAATTTCTCAAAGATATTTATTTCCCCTGTCTCGCATTCCTTAAATAATAAAAAGATAAAAATAATTCTTGTGATCCCGTTAGAACAAGTCTAAGTTAAGAAAGTTCTAGACAACCAAGGCCTAGAGGTTTTATCACTAACGCTTAATCGGTTCCACAAGCTTTGTTGTCTATTTGAGCTTCACAGAACATCAAGGATCAAGAAGAGCTAACAAGCGAAAGGACATCCAGTCCCCCGTCGGAGTGCTTTGCCCGCGAAAATTGAATGCTTGTCTCCAACAAAGCAACTATCTACGACACTCCCGGAGGACTAGAACGTCTTCGGTGCCTGTCGGCAACATCGCCAGACTATGTCAACATCCAAATTTGGGGAAAGCATCCCCGTGTACCAAGCTAAGTGTTTCCAACTTATCTATTTATGCTTTATTAGAGTGTGCTTTGATTAAAACAACTAAAAAAGATGCATAACCATAGAAACCCAAAAAGATTTCCTTATTTATCTTTTCTATTTTTGGAGAGCTCTTGCAATCTGTCTTTAAAGGTGATCCCTAGAATAAACTCTACATGGAGATGATGAATAGTTGCTCTGCCGTAATTCCTTTCAAGTACCTAGTTTTCAACCTTGCACTCTCCCGAGTTTTGGACACAACCTGTTTAGATTTGAGATTTGCTTTGAACCCGAAACTTGTGGGTAGCGAACACTTGATCTAAGTCTAGGTGGTTGACGGGTATGATATGGGAAGGTTTTGAGTCAGTCCATCTTGTTCCTAGAGATACTAGAGTTCGAGAGTTTATCTTAAAAAAATATTAAATTCCCGCATGATGAGTTCCTTTATGATGAGAGTTTAAATTCCTACCACAGCCATACATTCATGCTTACTAGATTAGGAAAACCCATCTCGTTTAAATAGATCATATTGTAGATTTGAGTGTAGACTTTATAGGCATTGAGTGTGGTTATGCTGTGGACCCATAAGGAATTAGTCACGCAGATAAAGTCAATACTTTGTGCTCTCCATCCATTGATCTATGCTACTTCTGTCCTCAGAAGCATGCACCCATTTTATAAATACTACATTCATTATGTGCTACTTCTGTTCCTCGAAGTACCACCCACATATAGATCCATATCCACCACATATCGTGCTATCTCTACCCTGGAGATACGCACCTATGCTGCTCCTATCCTGGAGTACGCATTCCCCACATATTGTGCTATCTCTACCTTAGAGACACGCACTTATGCTTTGCTCCTACACTGGGAGTACGCATCCATCCATTCATCCATCCACATATACATACGCCATTCATTTCACATCATCCGAAAAGGTTCTACTCCTATTCTAGGAGTGAACATCTAGACATAATCATCGCCGTTCTATTTGCCTACATAAAAGCTCTAGTCATTATCATTTCAAGTTATACACTCCTGTGCTAAAGTTTCGCTTTCGGAGGATTGGTTGCTCTAAAAAAAAAAAAAAAAAAAAAAAAAAAAAAAGAAAAAAAAGAAAGAAAGAAAAAGAAAGAGTAGCCAAGTCCTTCCATTCAAGAAAGTTTCAAGGTTTCCGAATAAAGGGAGTCATGTTATCCCCAAAGGAGCGAGTGTAGAAGTAGATGTTCACCATTGAGTACCCCTCGTAATCATTTCCTTATTACCATCATCCTATCATCATCTCATCCATTCCATTTCCTCATTCACATGCACATATGACTTTATTATTATTTTAGTTCCTATTGGATCCATGTCTTAACTATGCAATATATGCAAGTGAGTTTGAGTGTCTCCCCACCTATGAGCTCCACATAAGCCTATTAGAAAGTAGGGTGAGAGAGAGAAGGCACTTTCCACTATGCCTTAGTTCCATAAATATCACATATTCGAGAGAAGAGAGAAGGCATACACTACTCATGCCTTAGAGAGGATCCGAGAAATACCACAAATGAGAGACTTGAAAGGTTCATACAAGGAACTCGAGTTTTATTTCAAAACCTTGCAAAAACTCCGGGATAATAGTTGATCAAAGAGCGAGAAACATGGCGCTTGACTTGACCATTCTATCTTTCAACTACTCAAGACCCAAGTGACGGTTACAAGCCCCATGGTGAAAGGTAATATGAGTGAGTTTTGAGTCGATAGTTCACTCTAATCCGGAGGAGAGTTCTTGTTTGAACGCATGTGTACTTGTGAGGAGTGAAAGTATTGTAGCAACTCCCGATCCATCATCGAGTCTATCTTTGCTCGGGGACGAGCAAAAGGTAAGCTTGGGGGAGTTTGTTGACGGTCGTTAAGTATCAATTTTATACCGTCAACGCAGCAAGAGAAAGGACTAATATGAGTTCACCTGTTAGATATAGGGGTTACACCGACGAATTCCACGAGTTTTGGTGATTGTCTATTTCTCGGGGGTTATCGAAAAGAGAACCAAAGGAGGCCCACATGTCATGATTACATAGAGATAAAGACCGAACGGGTAAAATTGTATAATCTAGAAGACTCCGGAAGGCAAACCCCGGAAGCCGGGGCCCACTGCGGGGGTGGCCGGTCGGCCGACCCGACCTCGGGGGAGTCGGCCGACTCCCCACCTCCACCAATCGGGTGGAGTCTCGTGGATCCCGCCTCCACCGCCTTTGAGGATGAATAATTATCGTCCATTTAGGTCGGTTTGATCCGAGGGCCGTGGTTAATCCTAGGGGGCTATATATTCGAGCCCCCGGCCCCTCGGGTGAAACCCTAATTAATTCCTAGTTCATTCAAGAGTTCATTCTCTCATCGAATTCGAGAAGCCGAGCCACCATCTCAATTAGAGCTCCATAGTTTAGTAGCATAGCTACATAGGAATAGATCTAGAGGGAATCAAGCCTAGCTTGGAGTCCGGATCTGTCGGAGTTCTTGGTAATTCCCCTCTACATTCTTGTAATATTCATCATTGTTCGTGATACTATGAGTAGTACTTTATTCTATTCTATTATATCGGACTTGACTTTGCTCTATTTGATTACGTTCTCAATTATATTGTTCTTAGTTTACTTTGATTATATGTTTAGCATAGTTGGACTAGAATTGTGTTTATGCATAGGATCGTATAGCACTTGCTCATTAGATCGATGGGTGAGTGGTAAATATTGTGTAGGCGTGGTGCCTAGATTGTATTTATCTCAAGCGATTACACCCTATTGGCCGGGTCGTGTGGTAGATCGCGGAAGTGACAGCTCCGTTGAGTCCTTTGTATTCCATCCCCGTTGGTAGGTCTTAGTAGAACAACCTATTACATTGAAGTCATTGCTATGTCTCTTGTCTTCTCGGTAATATCACTATGCATAGATGTAACCTTTTCCCGCCATGATTGCTAGATGTTCTTGCACTAATCATTGTATGCTTTGACCTTATAGTTAGAATAACATAGGATTATACCCTAGATCGTCCTAGTCCATGCTAGTGTTATAAGCTTAGAGTGCTAAGTTGAGATGGCTTATTACTATTATTTTATGTGGCTAAATGCTCTCATTTATCTTATGTCATTTATCATATTTTATGTGACACTTACCCCGTATGAGATGATCGATACGGACAAGGTTAAGCTCTCCATTACAAAGCATGTGCATTGCTCATCACTCATTATCCAAAGTGCATTCCCTTCCCAAAGGGTAAAAATATAAATAACGATACCTGGATTACTCCTGGTTAAAATGCTACATCGGTATTATCTCGTGCGCTATGGATCCCATATTTATTTCTAGTAGCAAACTTGCATTATTTAGTACCAAAGCATTTTTGGCGCCATGTTGGGGATGACAACCTAACACCGAGTGGCGTTAGAAATGTCAACAGTTAGTTGGACTTCAACTCTTCCCTATATGTATCATAGATGAACAAAAAAAAAACTCTTTCCTATATGAACATAAGTCGGTTATGTATCTCTGTAGAAATTACGTGCTTGTGTGATCCTTGTAACTTGAATTAGTTTCTTCCTCTCTTGAAGTCTCGAAAGATTGGAATAGTTATTTTGGAGCTAGAAAACATTTCATGCATTGTTCGTATATGGTGGAAGTTGTAAAAATAGCGATGCCGATACTAAGGAATATTTGGAGCGTCGTAGTAGATCCGATGAGTTAGAGGCGTGTTCTTCATGGTGACTGTAGTACTAGATCTCGATGAGTTGTATGGAGTGCTTGTCCCGGTGAGCTTTTTTTTTTTTTTTTTGGGGGGGGGGTGTATATATGTTCGTATGGATGTGTGGCAAAATATGTGGAAACATGAAAACTAATTCAACAATATGTTTAGGTCTTTTTTTTAAAACTTTTCATGTAGTCCATAGTATATATAAGTATGTATTCCAAACATTTCTCTCAAATTTGCAATGTTTGAGAGGTAGCTCAAGGCCCCCTTTTCTTCCTTCTTGAGTTGCTCTAAGTATCCTAAAGAAGAAGAAGTGGGCTGCTATAATATCCAGCCATCCATACAAGTGGATGAATACGGATGATCGGTCTTACCAAACCACCTCTAAAAATCCCTCCATTTTCGAAGGAACTGATAACATCAACTAACTCTATTAATCCACTTATAGGGGAGGCTAGCTTAGTAGGGTCCGAGCTAATATGTTTGCAAAATTTTCGGGGCGAGGCCGGCCTCTCTTATGAAAACTGCCCTTAAAATGAAGAGACATCTCTAGCAAGGTGTCTTTTGCTTACCGAAACGGCCTCGAATATAGACTTCCATGGACGGTTCGTGAGCACACCGCTCCCCGTCCTAGTTATATATAGGCGGTTACTTATGTCAAATGGATACTAGCTAGTATGAGCCGTCACTACTTTTGCAAAATTTGCATATCTCTACAAATCTATTTTTTCAAGTAGTGCACTTTGGTCTAAATTTGAATATATGTTATGCTTGTTTTCCGGCACATTCAATTGCGTAATACTAGTCTGTTATTTTGTGCTGGTTTCTTTTTTCACGATGCTTTGAATGAGTAGATCCTTATTTTCTCGTTTCTGAATTCTTTCATCGATCACGCACAAAAGTAGTTGAAGGATCTTCTCGTTTTGGTAGTCGAATTTCAGAAATGATGATACATCAAATATTATTTCTCGAAGTGAAAAAGATCATACTGTTCATGATGTGAAATTAAAGTATTAATTGTCCCCGCAGAAAAAAGTTTGAAGGCGCGCGAGTTGATATATCACGAGCAAAGATGGCTAACCTCAGCACAACCCCGAGACGCCACAAGATCTTACATTAAGTTTTCTAGAGAAGATCACAAACAAGTTCGACGAAGCATTTAAGATTGGAACCGGCGGGTTTGGTGACGTTTATTGGGTACGGTTACCTCGCTGTATTTGTATCAAGAAATTATTACTTGTGAATTCTAGCTAGCTAGCCCGGCCATGTTCCATAGTAATATATCATGCCTAATTGTTTACAGGGTATATATAGAGACGAAAAGATTGCTTGTGAAGAAGCTCCACGAAAAGGCTCAAGGATTTAATGACAAGGCCTTTAAAAAAGAATTTAATAACAGTTTGAAGCTCCATCATCCGAATACGTGCGATTAGTTGGCTAATTGTTATGAAACACGACGTATACATATGGAGGTAAAGAAGGGAGAATTTGAATTTGTAGGAAGTGTACTGCGGGTTCTCTCGCTCGAATACCGTGAGGGCGGAAGCCTTGAAAAATACATTTACGGTATATGATGCTAATCAAACTCAATTCAAACGTATTATTTAATATATAGTATACCAGCCGTTATAACAATTCTATTATGAGGAATTCACTTTTTTTTTGTTTATGCGTAAAAGTTCGGGGAACGTGATTTGGACACACGCCTCAAGATTATCGAGGGGTTTCGAGGGTTTAAATTACCTTCATAACGGACAGTGCAAACCATATGTATCATCTGGACTTAAAACCAGAAAATATACTTGCTTGATGAGGAGAATATGCCCAAAATTGCTGATTTCGGTCTGTCAAGATTCTTGGCTACCACGAAAACCCAAATAACAACAAGTCCTTGCACAGAACAAAGTAAGATGCATGGCTCGTGTATATATTCCATTCCATTTTCAAGACATACGGTGTTTGCTTCCGGTGTGTGATTTAATAGTGATGACATATTGCGGGGGTACATGCCACCGTAGAATACATAGATGATGGCAAAATCTCAAGTAAGTTCGATGTGTTCAGTTTGGGTGTTATTATTCTACAACTCTTTGCCGTACCTTTAGGTTACTCAAAAAAGAAAGTGTTGATGGCATGTCTCCACGTGAGTTTGTTGAGCAAGTAAGAAATATCCATTTGTCAAAATCAACTCTTTTTTCCCATTCCCCTAAGTGCTATACTTTGCTATATATAGATTTATTTATTTATTTTTGAGTAAATTTATATATTATTTTTGCGGGTGCGTACAAACCGGAGCGAAAGGCCACCAAGTGAATTATACGAGTGAAGGAATATATCGACATAGCATTAAAATGTGTTGAAAAGGAACGAGGCAACAGCCGAAAATAAAGGACATTGTCATTCAACTAGAAGCAATCGACGCACGATATTCTCATGGGATCTAAAAGCTCAAGGGTACCATGACACTTTTCAAAGTTCATATATAATCTATCTCAAATACATAGGGTGGGAGATGAAAATAGATTATATTTTATAGATTATGATCATGATATTTTTTTTTTTTTGACAACTTATCATGCTATGTTTGTATGCTCCAACTTAATTAAAGTTGTAGAAATTATATAACCTATCTCAAATAATAAACTATGATTAATTACAATACATTTAATTTTAAGGATCCAATGGGGTATAAGAGGAAATGTAGCATCTAATAAAAGATACATCAATATCAATATATACAAAAATCTGGCAAAATCGAAACCATGAAAAATCTATTCAGATTGTACAAAAATCAATTAAAAAGAAAGTAGGTATTTCATAAGCAAGTTTAATTTACCCACGCTTGAATGCTGTTAACATTAAAAAAATTATTAACTTACTCTTTGCGATGAAAGATCTCGGCGTTGGATCCGGCCTTGAGCCGGGTTTCCCATTCGCGCGCTACGAGGAGATATCTAGCTATCGCCCGCACCTAATCAACAACACGACCTCACGGCGCTGGTTTCATTGCATTTAACATAAAGATGGACCAAGAAATACCACGCACACCCAAACAAAGGCACCGTTCAGTGTATGGATTGCCAAGGTCGAATTGCGGTATCGTTAGGCTAATCTCAATGCTTGTTTCACTACACAGTTTCCAAAACGCCACATCGGCTTTAGTGGGATGAAATAATTGATGAAACTAACCCTCACAATGCAAGGTGTTTCATCTCACCAATTCCAAAACTAACTAAAGCATTTAATTGCACCAATTGACATGTAAAACGATCGATCATATGCTCCCCGTTGCCATGTAGCCATTTGTACACAAACGTTCCATATTGGAGATCACATCACCCGAAATCTTTTGAAACATATATATAGGCATTCGATGCAAATAAAATGAACAACGATAAAATAAAAAAGTTGTGACTGGAACACATGTCACATAAAGCGGTTCAGTCTCTCGGAACATAGATAATGAAGATGATTTAGCACTTTGGAACTAGGGTATATAAACTAAGATCGATATAATAAAAAAGTTTAGATAGCCTTCACAGATAGCCTTCGATAGTGCAGGTACTAAACTAAGATAACCGATAGCCTTCGGTAACTCGGAACACATTGGTGTGACATCGTTGCCGTTGCTTTCATCCCGTACAATAAAAAAAACATTTTGGCATGAGCTCGGGGTCAAGTTTGGGTTCATAAACATGAGCATATACACATACAATGCTATCAGATTTATTCAAACGACAAATGAAAAAATGTACTTTCATTGCCACCCTGCAGCTTTGGCATGAGTTATCGCTTCATTCAAAGCAAACCAATGGAACTAGTTTAAACAATTCAGTCAATCGATCGATCACTTGTATTCAGTTTTGTGAATACATAAGCGATCATGCAAGTTCTTTGAATAAGAATTATTTAGGTAGGCTAACCTCGAACTCGAACTATTCAGTTTTAAGTTCAAAGTTCTTGCATCATTCACTCGCTATGTTCATACGAGATCATAGGATATCATACCTTCAATCTTGCTTTTAGATACCCTTCACCTTGCTTTCATCCCGCATAGACAACAAATAGTTCATCATTAGCTCACAAGATTTCACTAAAGGTTAGACTAAGAAATTCGTAGTACGGGATATCACAAGTACCGAGATCTAGGTGCACGAGCACCAAACTTATTCCAAATATGTTCAATCAAATCATTCTTAAGTCTCGCGATGAGCCGACTTATCACGAATAGAAGTATCTTTTTCTAAAGCTCGTCTAATGAAACATCCCGGAGAGAACTCCGGTTCTAGAACGGTTGATGAACTAGGTGTCACATTCAGATCTAAATTTTCTTCAATTATGTTTGGATCTTTCTCATCTTCAACTATCATATTGTGAAGGATGATGCGGGCTAACACGACATCACGGAGTACTTGTCGGTCATACGACGAGCCGGCCTTTTAAGATGCACCATCGACGCCGCAATACACCGAAGGCTCTCTCGATATCCTTTCTCGCTCCTTCTTGTTCCCCGCATACAACTTCTCCTTCTCGGTGATAGGGATTCGTATTGACTTAACAAACACAGCCCATTCGGGTATATTCCATCGCAAGAAAATATCCAATGTTGTGTTGATTCCCATTTACCATGTATTGCACTCTAGGAGCTTGTCCTTTAAGCTCATTGATAAATACGATGACCGGTTCAACACATTAATATCATTGTTAGATCCCGCCGCTCCAAAGAACGCATGCCAAATCCAAAGATCATGTGAGGCCACGGCTTCAAGTATCAGCGTCGGCACTTTCTGATCACCCCGAGTAAATTGACCCTTCCATGCAACTGGGCATCTTTCCCATTGCCAATGCATGCAGTCAATGCTGCCAAACATACCAGGAAAACCTCATTTCTCACCAAGTTTCAGTAGACGTTCGATCTTCCACAAGGGGCGCCTCAGATATTTCTCACCATATACTTCTCTAACTCCTTTCACAAAAGTCTTCAATGCCTCCATTGCAGTGGTCTCTCCTATCTTCAAGTACTCATCTAGTTCATCTGCTGTGCTACCACTAGCCAATTGACGAATAGCTGCAGTGCACTTCTGTAGTGGACTGAGCCCTTGCCGATTCACAGCATCGACCCTCTGAGTAAAATACTCAGACCATTGGCCCAAGTCATGAACAATGCGTTGAAATAGCGGCCTAGACATACGAAACCTTCTGCGAAACATATTGGCAGTGTAAAGAGGAGTTTCTGAGAAATAATCATTCACTAGTTTTTGATGTGCTTCCTCTCGTGGCCGCTTGATGTGCCTCCTAGGATGGTGTCGATGGTCGATGCCTTTTCTTGAAGACCTTCGATGGTGGACTGCATGATTGTCGTGGCTTCATCAAGAGCATCATCTATGATCTTACCATCGGCAAGGAACCGATCCAACAAATTCGAGAACGCCGGCTTGCATCGGGTGGTCGACATCTTTGCAGATGACGAAAAAGAGAAGGTGAGAAGGAAACCAGTTGATGCATAATAAAATCAAATACAAAGTTACCGGGACAAGGGAGGAGGTATGGTCACCTCCAAGATGAAGAACGAGAAGGAAGAGAGGAGGCCTTCGTGTGTATCGGGAAAAGAGAGGAGGTCTGCGTGTAGTTATATAGGTGAACAGGCATGTAAATGGGAACTAATGGGTTATCACACCTATTGTGAAACTGAAACTGATCACACTCCTATTGAGAAACCGAAACAAAGATGTTATCGGTTTTCACACCTATTGTGAAACCGAAACAGCAAGTTATCGGTTTTCACACCTAAAGTGAGGCCGTGTGGAAGCCCGGTGGGTTTTCACACCGCCACAATTATATTGTACTAATAAATATATTTTAGAATGTACTAATAACTATCATTGAGATTTCAAATGTACTAATAACGACCTTATTCTGCAAATAGCTTTTCTTCTAACTTTTGTATCTTATCCTCATGTTTGGCCTTTTGAGCTTCGGACATGTTGCTTGTATCCTTCTTGAGCGGGGTATTGTAGACCTCAAACATCTTTCCTTCCTTTTCCTCCTTTGCCGCCATCAAATTTGCATTTGATATTTGAATCGTGCTTCGTGACCTTTTCAAGCTCCACCTTCCGATCTTGGCGGATCTTGACAATTTTTTCAACAGTGTCCCCAAAGCCCTCAATTCCTTCCACACCTTTTGCCTTCTTTGCGCTTTCCATTGCGCTCGGCCTTTGCAAAGATCTCTACCAATGGGACGTATCTGTTCTTCAGAATATCATCTTCTTCACCTTGTCTTTCTCCGTCTCAAACAAAGGTGCTAACCATTTGGGCTTATCTTTGAGTATCTTCCACCAATGCACCAACCGAAAACGCTTTCCATATCGGTTTGCATACATCTTCGTGCCTCTTCCTCCAAAGAAGTCATCGGAGTACCCACTTGTGTTCAATTGAGTCACTTTACTCCAAAGTAGTCATTGAATTCACCAATCGATGACTTGAGGCGTGACCAATGAATCTTCAATTGGTTGAATTCCCTTGTACGCTTCCCTTCTCCTTTCCTGTTGAACTCAAGCAGTGACTTGCTTCCAAAATGTGTCACCTTTCTTGTCATTTCCATGAATTGGGTCTTTAGAAGCTTCCAACCAGAACCGGCCTACAAAACCAATAGTAACATAATGTAAACAAATGAGGTTTTGTAGGCAACAATGGCCTCGCAAAATGTTAAAGTCACCATAGCTTACCAATCGCTCTTCCTCGTCATGAGTCCAATATCTTTTCTCGTACTTTCTTGATTGCGCATTGTTTTCATCATCATCAATCACAATGTTCACCCTCCGGTTAGTTGAAGTGCCTTGATTTGTAGCTTGTGGTGATGGTGTTCCATAGGCCATATTGTGACCAACGAAATGAAAATTTTCTCCTTGTACTTGCGGCTGCGGCGGAAAGTGTGGTTGATTTATCATATTAACAAAACCACCCGGCGGATATATCCTGAAATTTTGACACAAAGAAACAAACCAACTAGTAAAAATTTTTATTCACCGCTATGTGCATCAAGATAAAGTCATTGTCCAAGCTTTAGTGAACATGCTTCTTTCGAAGCTAGACTTCTAAGCATAGAAATATAAATGACAAAATCTTTACTTGTACATGTTCTTAAAAATGTACTCTACTTTGCAGTGGAAATTTCAAGTCTGTAGAATAAGACAACTTTCACTTATCCCCAAGGCCACACACAATTTCAAGTTCGAATGGCAATCACTCCATAACAAAGATGAGCAGTTCGAGTTTGAAATCAACAGACAAGCATGGCATCTCCGACAATGATATCTCGATGAAATCATGGAGCTACCAAGTGTAAACAATATAACTATGATACCCAAAATAAAAAATTAGTACATGACTGATCCGGAACTGAACTTTCCCGAGTTACGGTAGTAGCCAAAACAAGCAGTTCACACACATGCTATTTACAAGACGGCACATCATATTAGCGGGGCGAGCATGAAAATGAAGTTTTTGCAGAAATCGAACGGAAATGTACCATGAATTTGAGCCTTGTTGGTCTCCATGCCGAGATGGAAAATTTGAGAACATGCCCCCACATCCCGCCGCTTGTCGTGGCTGTGGGTCATGGCCCCCATCGATGATGCCGCGAAGGGGACCAAGTAGGCACGCCATGGGCGCTAGTCGGAGCAGCTGAGGGAGGCGGCGCCACATGCATGGCAGCCGGCGCACCAGAGGAAGAAATCGGCAGCGACGGCGACGGAATCACAAGTGGTTGCGCAATCGACGAACCTCGAGATGGGGATGGCGCCTGAATGGATGCCTTCTTCAATCCTAGCCTCGCCTGGCGCGTCTTCCCTCCTCTGCCGGCCGCGCGTCGTCGAGAATCACCGGCCGGCGGCGGATCCATGGCCGGCGGCGGCGGTTCCCTGTGCGGGCGGCGCGGATCTGCGGCGGCGGTTCCAGGCAGGCGGCGGCGGATCTGTGACGAGGCATGGCTGGGACTCGGGCTCGTGCTGACTTGAGGACGAGGTCTGGCGGGAGGAGGGCGATGCAGCGCGGGAAGGAGGGTGATGCAGCGCGGGAAGATGGGGATGGCGCGGGAAGCCGGCGGGAGGAGGGCGATGGCGCACGGGATCCAGTTTGATGAAACCGAGCCCCTCAACGCGCGTTTCACTCCGTTTCACCCGGTTTCCGATGTCTGGGAAACGGCGCTAGAGCGTTTCACCGTGGTGAAACGTTTGCATTCTCTCTCATCTCCATTTCATGCAAACATTCACATTTTGCTGATGTGTCACCCTATTAAATGTGCATGAAACTCCCATGAAATGCCCATTGAGACTAGCCTAGCCTCCCTGTTGCCTCGTTCCTTTTCAACACATTTTATATGTGGAAACATGAAAACTAATTCAACAATATGTTTAGGTCTTTTTTTTTAAACTTTTCATGTAGTCCATAGTATATATGAGTATGTATTCCAAACATTTCTCTCAAATTTGCAATGTTTGAGAGGTAGCTCAAGGCCCCCTTTTCTTCCTTCTTGAGTTGCTCTAAGTATCCTAAAGAAGAAGAAGTGGGCTGCTATAATATCCAGCCATCCATACAAGTGGATGAATACGGATGACTGGTCTTACCAGCCACCTCTAAAAATCCCTCCATTTTCGAAGAACTGATAACATCAACTAACTCTATTAATCCACTTATAGGGGAGGCTAGCTTAGTAGGGTCCGAGCTAATATGTTTGCAAAATTTTCGAGGGCGAGCCGGCCGGTCTCTTATGAAAACTGCCCTTAAAAATGAAGAGACATCTCTAGCAAGGTGTCTTTTGCTTACCGAAACGGCCTCTGAATATAGACTTCCATGGACGGTTCGTGAGCACACTGCTCCCCTGTCCTAGTTATATATAGGCGGTTACTTATGTCAAATGGATACTAGCTAGTATGAGCCGTCACTACTGCAAAATTTGCATATCTCTACAAATCTACACCTGCGACTCCCGAGCCCGAAGGAGTCTACGCGGTCGATGCCCCGCACCTCGACTTGGAGGGTCAATAGGAGCTGCAGAGGTACCACCACCTCAAGGATCGTGTGTTCAACCACACGACGGTCTATGACGCCAACCTCTTCGAAAGAATAGGTATGACCACTGACTTCGAAACCATTTGGAGGGCTGTTGGTTGGGAGAGCATCGAACCCATCGATGAACAAGGTTCGCGTTTCTTGACTATCCAGTTTCTTTGCACACTAGATTATGATGATGAGCATATCTACTTCCGTTTGTTTGGCACAAACTATCATCTTACCTGGAGGGAACTTGCTCATCATCTAGGCTTCAATAGGAAGTGTGCACTTAAGCTAGACACAAATGCCATTCCCGGTTTTGATCGCAACTCTTTTTGGGAGAGGATTTCAGGTAGGGTTGAAGTTGGACCTTTCAAACCCCTAAACACACAGATCCAGCATCCTACCCTTAGACTCATGCATCGTTGGATCTCAATGACCCTGTTTCCTGCTGGCAAAATTAGATGGGTGCATTCAGCAGAGCTTAAGCTTCTCTATGCCATTGTTCATAAGTTCAAGGTCGCTCGTGTGAGGGAGATGTGCCTTCACTGGCTAGATATGATTAGGAAGTCTTATGCTATCGATTGCACCTCTCTTGTTACTCGCATTGCCAATGCCGTCGGAGCACTAGATGCGCACGATGTTGAGTTTATTCCTTTTGAGCGCCCGATTTGTGACCTGCGTGTCCTAAACCATGGACATACCCTGAAGACTGATGGAAAGAATCATATCTGCTTTTTCTTCCCCGGTTATATAAATAAGATTCGGTTACCTAACCCGAACCTTTATTTATATAACTGTGATGAGCTCACCTTTGATTTGAAGACTGCAGAAGAAACACGCAGGGAAGAGCTCGAACCGAGAGCCACCAGAGGAGAGGCTGAGGCCCATGCACAGCCTGACGCTCCTGCACAGCCTCCCCAGCAGTATGGCTATGCAGGATGGGAGGCCTACCAGGGCTACTCAGGCTACTCGGGGTGGGAACAGTACCCTCAGCCGGCACAGACCGCTGAGAGGGCATGGTCCGAGGCAGGGACCGACGAGTGGGAGCAACAGAGGCAGTACACTGTCGACTCACCACCACAGGAGCAGGAGCCGATGCTGGACACGGTCCACGCACGCATTGGACAGCTGCAGATCCAGATGGACGACATCAGGAACACCCTGGGCAACTTCATGCATTCGACGACCCAGTGGCAGCAGCAGCACGGGCAGCGATTCGACGCTCTCGCAGAGAGCCTCCGCGTGCAGCAGGAGTAGCAGAGGGCCTACTGGAGGTCCCAGGGATACAACCCTGGGCCATGAGCTTCAGGACAGCTTGGGGGAGGACCCCCACACGAGGTACCTGCATTGCATATTTAATTTCCTGCAAAAATTTATTTTCTTTTTAGCATGTTTAAATTCAAGTTTCTTACCTTGCATTGAAAATCCAAAAAAAATAATAATAATTTTTATTCCACTCTATATATGTGCCATGAAATATTTAGTTCTACCCTTGTTGATATGATTAGTTGCTCTCTTTTATGTCTCTCTTGTACTGGTTTAAAATGGAGTTTTCTCTAAAATTTGGGTTTATCGGCTTTACATTATCATGCTCTAGAAACTTGATTTAGTGGGTTGCATACAATTGCTCTAGTCTAGGTTATTGCGCGATATGATATAGTGACATAGACCACAAAGAATGACTTTGTCTCTTTGAGAAAACCCGATGCCCGGAGTTTTGTTTCAAAAAAAAAAAATTTCAAAAACAATAGTTCCTCAATGATCGTGAAATACCTGCCAAGGCCAAATACGACATGCTTAGCAACAAGTTTACAAAACCTTTTTGTCGGATGCTTCTTACCAATTGTTGGGCCTTGTCACGGTTTGAACCTAACCTAGATTAGGGTCTTACACATATGGTTGAGATTCACTTGCATCCACCAAATAATTACCGACTTTCACACTGAGAGTCGCGCACAACATGCACCCCTCACGCCTACATGCCAATTCTTACACCGAGAATTGCGCACCATTCCACCAAATAAAAGTGCCGACCCTTACCCTGAGGATCGCGCACCCGTCTCCTTTAGTTTACCAAAATTCTCCATGCATTCTATCATGACATCTCTCTCCACTCCATCCTTTTCCAAGCAATAAGTTATGGGCTATGTTCTTAGTCGAAAAAAAGGGAGAAAAGAAAGAGAGGAAAGAAAAAAAACAGAGATAGTTGTAGGACTTACCACTCTTGTAGGAAAACGGGAAAAGTCTTAGACCCCGTTCAAAAAAAATGAGAGAAAAGTTTTTTGCTCTTTGATAACCCATATTTCCTTCATCTCTTCATTCACCAATAAAAGAGAGTTTGTCATGATGCATGGAGACCCAAAAATACCACAAAAACTAGGAATCATTCTTCATCCATCCCACACACTAGCACATCTCAACCTAGTGTATGGCTTTAACCTTAACATGGTTCAGACTTTGACTCGGCTTCACACGAGCGGTAAGTAAGCCATTCCTTGTATGCCTACCCAGAACTCCACTCAAAAATACTAGAGGTAGGATACAAAGGGGCAAACATCAAAGCCTTCGGTGAGGTTACCATACACTTTGAGCGATTGAGTGGGTCATTTGAGGAACTTGGTCTATTTTACAAAATCTTACAAAACCTCCGGACTGAAAGTTGATCTTGGGACGAATGAAAAGCACCGGTCTTTGAAACTGTTCTATTTTGCAATCGCCCAAGACTTGAGAAAATTAGAAGCCCCACTCTATTCGGGAATCATAGAGTAGATATAATTGCCGATTTATTCAAATTGCAAAAGAGAACGCTCTCTTTTATCTTGTACACCTCGAGATATAATCGGCAATGCAAAGCAACTCCCCGATCAACAACCCAACAAGAAAGCCTTGCTCGGGACGAGCAAGGGGTAAGCTTGGGGATCTTGTTGGCGGTCCTTAACTCCGTTTTTTACCCACCAATTATAGATCATTTTGGGAGAAATAAATATTTTATTGCACATATATCTTTACTATTGACCTAGTTCCACTTGTACTTGGAGAAAATATTGTTTTGCAGAATTTACACCAAGTGCACGAATTTCTGGAATAAAAAGGCGCTTTTCGAGAAGGCGTAAAACAAGCTAGAGAGCAAGTGGGCCATCTGGAGGCCAAATGGGCCAGAAGCACCAGCACCAGCACAACCCAGGTGGCAGCCCAGGCCCACACGCCAAAGTCGGTCAGGGGGCAGCTCCACCCAGGCGCGGGCGCGCCTGGGGCGCGCGCGCGCCCCCCTGGCTGGCGCGTGGGCCCGGCCAAAGGCGGTTTTGACCCTTCCATCTGTGGCATGACGGTTTCGCTAGTGTTTTTACTTGGATGCCCCCGAACCGCCTTCCACCTGTTATAAAAGAGGAGTAGAGGCACCCCCCATCAACACACACCATTTGGAGCTCTTTCTACACCTCTCACTTGTTCTTTTAGCATTAGTGTTAGGCCATTGGAGCTAGGCAAAGATACTTGGAGAGCTTGTCTCCAGGAGGAAAAGCTACATCATTGGTATAAATCTATGGAGCGTTCTTCCTTTGTCAAGTTCTCATTACATTTATATAGTCTTGCATATGAACTAGAGTATAGTCTAGTACACGATATATTCAATGATCAAGAACTAGGCCATAGTTCTTGTGAGAGTTGTTCATCGTGTTCTACATTGTTCTTCATCGTTCATGTGTTTTACTTGTTTAGATTAGATTGTAGAAGAGGAATAGCGGTTCGATGTGCCTTCGGGTTTGCCTATGTCCTAGCTCGTCCATCCGTAGGGTGGGAGTCCTGGGGGGATGTAGGTAGCTCCTTAGTATGCGGGCGTGGTGTCCGGATGCGAGGGAACCTTCGGATATGTCGGCATGCCACGATTGAGGTGGTAGGCGGCAGGTGGTGACAGCCCTGTCCGTCCCTTGTAATCCTCCACGTTCGCATGTTGAGTAGGAGTTCGTAAATGCCGCCATCGACTGGCAGACCAGTTGCCGCGGTCTCCCCATATTCCTAGTCTATAGTCGAGTCTTGACTTGTATAACATGTGGAATTAGCTGTTCTAGCATTGACTATATAGGACCTGCCTGCTCCACATAGATTATTCTTTATTCTTTATTTTACCTTTATTCCTTTGAGATTGCTCTGAGTGTGTGTCCACTATCCAAACTACCATATGCTTACCCCTGTATAGCACATTGGTCGGTTTCTCCTCATGTTAAATATTATATTCATACCCATACTAGATACTTAACACCCCATGCCTTCCTTTGGGAAAATATAAATAACGATACCCCGAATACTTCCGGTGAAATGCTGCAATGATAGGTCCGTGCGCTTGCGGATATTATTCTAATAGGATGTGATCTATCGTTGGCAACTCTCGCATAGTTACTAGAACTTGTTTCTAGTGATTGTGTCGAGAAATGCCAACGTGCGTTTCTGGCGCCATTACCGGGGATGGGCTTTATGTCTATTTTTGGTAATCGTGCTAAGAAATGCCAACACCTCCTAATGAAGAAGATAGAGGAATCCTCCTCTATAAAAGTAGTTGAGGCCATCCAAACCCCTACCGCTGTCCGTGCTGTGGATACTGATCCATGGTGCGAGGTATGCGGAGGAGAAGATCACTCGGGCAACAACTGCCCCGAGACACAGGAGGAGGTGAACTACATCAACAACAACTTCAACAACGGGAACCGGCCCCAACAACAACAATGGAGTTCATGCCCCTTCTACCAAGGCCAAGGTATGGGGTTACAATAATAATTCCGCAATTCTTTTGGTAACCAACCTTCCCTTAGAGATCTTTTGTTAGGCCAATCTAAAATTAATGATAGTATTAATAAGAGAATTTTGGCTAATGACAAGATCTTAGAAAACTTAAGTGAAAAAATGGACAGCTTTAATTCTGCTATGAAAAATCAATTGAGCTTTAATAAAATGTCGAAACCCGCTTAGCTCAATTAGCCAAACTGTCCCATCGATGAGCAAGGTAAGATCCTGGGAAACCCGAGGACCCGATTGAGTCTCGTTAAGATAGTATCTACGAGGTATGGTAAGCCTCTGGTTCGTTCAAATTGGGGATACCTCCTTGATCCCCCGTTCATCATGAAGAAAGACGACCCCGATACGCCTACCATCACCTGCGAGATCGGGCCATAGCTCATCCACAACGTCTTCTGTGACCTTGGATCAAGCGTTAACATAATGTCCAAGGTAATCTATGAAAACCTGTTAGGGGGCACTTTGCTCCCAACTTTTATGAGATTGCAGATGGCGGACCAAACAATTCAGTTTCTGGAGGGAGTCGCTAAGGACATCTTGGTGAAAGTCCAAGATGAGTACGTCCCCACCGACTTCATCATCCTCGACATGGGCACGAACATCGACGTCCCCATCATCCTGGGACGGCCATTCCTGAACACGGTGAACGCCTCATCTACGTCGGGTCCGGCGCATCCATCTACAATTCCTGTGTAAGAGGATTAAATGTCCTTTCAATGGTTATAAGACTAACATGCAGCCAAAGGACAAGAAACCGGAGGAGAAACCTCATGGCAAACCACGCCCAGAGGTACAACAACAAAGGTAAGTCGGCCAAAAAGGCCGAACAAAAGGAGGAACCCGCCAAGCAAGCGAACATTCCAAGAAGGAATGGCGGGAGAAGGAGATGCCTTCACGGTCCCCGTCTCCCGAGACCGACCGAGGCATCCACGGAATGAACCCGATGCGAGGTCCCGCTCTATGGACCTAAAATATGGAGCCCTCCGCGACCCGTGTATGTCAATAGTTATCTCATATTTACTTTTTGCATTTCAATTTTGCATTTCCTTTCCAATTGCATGTTTACTTTTAAAATCGCATATTTCATTTTGATAAAATAACTTAGACATAGGTAATAAAACTTGAGAAGAGTGATTAGAGAAAAGTTGAGCTGGTGGGGCCACCATGTCCAGGTCGGCCGACCTGGCATGTGGGTCCACCACCTCTCCCTTCACTCTGGCTGGAAGCAGGGATCAAGGAGCAGCATAGGATGCCCTGGGGCTTCCAAGCCCAGGTCGACCGACCTAGACTTGGTGCCACCAGGCACCCTGCTACCTCCCAATGATGACACCAAAGGATCCTATGCCCATCACACTAGCCAGAATTTGAAGAGAGATGGTCCAATGCTCATGACTTTAGCTTAGGATGCCACTTTAAGCACTTTGGATGCTTTAAGGAGCATGCCACCAGCCAAAGCCAGCATAGGGAGCAACAATGCATGCTTGAGTGTCCCCATGGTCCATGGGAATCACTTTGATGCTTGTCTCCACATTTGCTTTCTCCTTTTCTCTTTCACCAAACACTAGACGTAGGAATCTCAAGCAACCAAGCAAGAACTTTGGCCCATGCTCACCACACTCTTTATTAGACAACCCAACACAACATGATCAAAGTGGTGAGGAGCACAAGGCCAGTCGGCCGACCTATGTTTTGTGCCAACTTTGTGCCTTTTTGCAAACACGATGCTAGATTCCTTGTCCAAAGTAGAGAGCATGCTTCATAGGGGCCAGGGCCGGTCGACCGACTTGCCCTTAGGGTGGCCTTGCCTTGCCCTTTCACTCCTATAAATAGCACCCCAATGTGAGCTCAAACCCACACCACAACCAACAGAATCATCTCGAGCTCACTTGGCCTTCCCTCTTCTTTTCATAGTAGTTGTAGTAGGAAGCTTGGTCTTGTTTGTTCACTTGTGTAGCTAGCATAAAGAAGCTCATCCTCGACAAAATCAATAAGAAGAAGAAGGGTGAGGGCTCATCCTCTAGCTCTCACTACTCCGGGAGTTGGAGCCATGAGAGGGAGGAAGAGAAACAAGTGCACCAACTTGTTCCTTACATCCCCCCTTGATAGGATGATGGAGCTCCTTAGCAACCTCTTGCTCAACCATGAGGAGCTAGGGAAGCTCTACACCCTTCGCACTTGCAGCTACCAACACACCGCCATCTTCGACCAACAACTCCTCGACCAAACAGGTATGAGCATTGACTTTGCTATTGTTTTTAGCACCATTGGTTGGTATGGATTTTGGAAAATCCCTGAACTTGGCATACAATTGCTCGCCCAAGAATTTCTTTGCACACTAAAATTAGACAATAAGGGGATAAGCTTTCGTATGTTTAATAGGGATTATAGCCTATCTTGGGGTCAACTTAACACAGCTCTAGGCTTTGCTCCGAAATGCAAATTAGACATAGATAAAGCTCTAGAGGGTTTTGATTTTTCTGAATTTTGGGAATTAATTTCGGCTCCAATGATTGTTCTAATCCTAAACCTCAACACATCCATAATCTAACCTTAAGGTTCCCGTACTATTGGATCATAGTCACGTTCTTCCCCGGTGCTAGTATTTCATGATGACAACAACGCGAAATGTGATTAAATAGTAGAGGTGCCACCATCTAGGACTACTAACGTGTCAGATTTACTCATGTATTCAACTATTAAATTATTCAGCTATTTTTATGAGTAATCTTATGCAAAAGGACTTTTTGAAAAAGGTTTGAAGTCACTACTAAACATTTTTTAACAAAAATCTATTTAACAAGTAATCAAGCATTAAGCAATTCAGCCAATTCGTAAATGAGATGATGATGCTCATGAAATGCGGGATTTGTTAAGCCTAACATTGGAGTTGTTACAATTATACTTAGGCCAGTCTCAGTGCATGGTGTCATTGCACTGTTTCCCAAACAAAATTGCTAACAAAGCCTCCATGAAACAAACATTGAAACACCCTCCACAATGCAACAGTTTCAATGCACTTGTTTCCCGTGCTTAGAAAAGCACTTAATTGCCACATGTGTATGGGATCATACACTTTAATCCCGTATGGGACGACGAGATGAAACGGCTCGAGTGCTGGTTTCATTCGGGTTTCAATGCCTGGGAAACGACGCCACCCGGTTTCACCATGGTGAAACCATATGGCTCTCTCTCCTCCTCGTTTCAATCAAATTGCCGATGTGTCACCGTATTTAATGTGCATGACACTACGGTGAAACCTCCACTGAGACTGGCCTTATCCAACTGAGTTTGGACTATGATTGAAGATCAGAGAGGTCTAAAGAAACATAGGAATAGACTGAAAATCAGGCGCGAGTTCCCGTTACGTACCACAGAGGTGGACTACACCAAACACGAGTCGTTTGTGTTATATAGCACAAAGGTGGACTACACCAAACACGAGGTTACCACTAACCACGAACGATTTATGTTCTTAAATACATGGACCACTTTTAATACAATAATCCTACGAAAACCGCAATGTGATTGGCTATATGTTCACACTTGACTTGGACAACCGTTGGTGACATGTACGCCACCACCTACCATCTTGCTCATTGGCTACGGGATGTCGACATCACATGCCACACGCTTCCTAGAAAGCGAACACGAAATTGTTTGTTCATTACTCCCTCTATTCTCTTTTGTTGGATGTTTTCACGGGTCGGCAGGTTACTCATGCACACAACAAATATGAAGCGTCTTTTGCATCAAGATATCGGGATTTTGGCGTTGTGGCGGCGGGCCACGCGTTGGTTGAGCAGGATATTTCGGACACTTGCATGAATACACAACGCTGCGCTCAATGCTTCATTAATCCTGATGCTAAAAAAAATGCTTCATTAATCCTCTGCGTCTTTCTCTAAAATTCTCTCGTATCTGAAAAACTCTTCTCAACACCTAAGATGGAGGAAAGAGAACGTGCAAAAAAAATAAAAAAAAATCGAGCCAGCGACGAGCTCGTCGCTAGTCTATTTGTGCGTCCCGAGAAAAAAAAAACCCTGCATGATCACCTTCGCTGCAAATTAAAGTGGGGGACCAGAAGTAGTGGCGGTGGAAAGAAGCCATATAGAATTGAAAAATTCTTGTATGCAAGATCACATAAATCAATGTGGCACCAAATAGCGAGTACCTGACTATTGCCATTGCGGACGCCCTAAGTGAAGAAGCCGGCGATGGGGAAAGAAAAGACTCGATGAGCGCGCGATAGTTTGCACGGATATATGCACGCAAAGGGAGATGTTTTTGTGAACTTGGGAAAGATGGGGAGGGTGGATGCCAAACTATGGGAAGGGTTTTTCTCGTCTCGCCAAAAAATAAAGGATGTCAAAACTTGGATGTCTACCCAAATAGCTAGCTGACTCAGCCTTGTTTGGGACGCCCTCAGGCGCCAAGACCTTCCCACGCCAGTCCTTTACCTGGATGTGAATGGATGTCGACTACATCATTGTCTGACCTGGTACCTAATACGGCTGGCTGCTGCTCGCTCCATGTCCCGCGCTCCGTCGGCAGATCTTGCTCTTGATCCATGTTCCCTGTTCTGTTCGTCGACAACACGAGTACCGCCGCCTTCTGCTCTAGTCGGGCCAGTGGCAAGCATACCAGGTCGCCATGGAGGCCATGCTCAAGGGAAACGGCCCCATCGTCTAGGTGCAGGATGACGCCATCACTGATGATAGGAGGTCGACGGCACGATATCTGCCGCTTTTACTCACTCTCAAGGTTCTTGATGCAATTTTATTAGAGAGGGAAGTTTTCGATCGAGATCAGCTAGTTAGTGAAAAAAATGCAGGGTCCTTAGTACAAAAGTAACTTTGGGTTTTGGAAGCGATTTATACCAAACTCTTGAAGATGAGATCTTTTTTTGTCGCCGTACTATTTTGAGAGTTGGCAAACAACATGACTTGGGAAACGAAAAATGCCAAACTATTAGAGATGCTCTAAGAGACTACTAACTATAATTCTATTACGAGATTTAAAATTACTAATAGCTGCTAAGTAATACTTATATATACCTTTAAAGTATAAGCATCTAACTATTAGCAGATGAAGTCAAAAAATTCCTTAAAAAATAGCGAGCTAAATAAGCAGCGGTAGATCCAAATAGGACGTCCTTGGATCATATACAAGTCTTGGCATCCTTTAGATTAATCTTTAATTTACTCCAAGTGGTTCAGCTGAAACAGTTTATATGCCGATGACAGAGCCTCGTATCCATAATCCCCGTTTACATCTTCACACCTCGCGTCTACGGCCTTTTGAGGTTAGTTGGACTTCAACTCTTCCCTATATGTATCATAGATGAACAAAAAAAAAAAACTCTTTCCTATATGAACATAAGTCGGTTATGTATCTCTGTAGAAATTACAGAAGCTTGTGTGATCCTTGTAACTTGAATTAGTTTCTTCCTCTCTTGAAGTCTGAAAGATTGGAATAGTTATTTTGGAGCTAGAAAACATTTCATGCATTGTTCGTATATGGTGGAAGTTGTAAAAATAGCTGATGCCAGATACTAAGGAATATTTGGAGCGTCTGTAGTAGATCTGATGAGTTAGAGGCGTGTTCTTCATGGTGACTGTAGTACTAGATCTGATGAGTTGTATGGAGTGCTTGTCCCAGTGAGCTTTTTTTTTTTTTGGGGGGGGGGGGGGGGGTGTATATATGTTCGTATGGATGTGTGGCAAAATATGTGGAAACATGAAAACTAATTCAACAATATGTTTAGGTCTTTTTTTTAAAACTTTTCATGTAGTCCATAGTATATATAAGTATGTATTCCAAACATTTCTCTCAAATTTGCAATGTTTGAGAGGTAGCTCAAGGCCCCCTTTTCTTCCTTCTTGAGTTGCTCTAAGTATCCTAAAGAAGAAGAAGTGGGCTGCTATAATATCCAGCCATCCATACAAGTGGATGAATACAGATGACTGGTCTTACCAGCCACCTCTAAAAATCCCTCCATTTTCAGAAGGAACTGATAACATCAACTAACTCTATTAATCCACTTATAGGGGAGGCTAGCTTAGTAGGGTCCGAGCTAATATGTTTGCAAAATTTTCAGGGGCAGGCCGGCCGGTCTCTTATGAAAACTGCCCTTAAAAATGAAGAGACATCTCTAGCAAGGTGTCTTTTGCTTACCGAAACGGCCTCTGAATATAGACTTCCATGGACGGTTCGTGAGCACACTGCTCCCTGTCCTAGTTATATATAGGCGGTTACTTATGTCAAATGGATACTAGCTAGTATGAGCCGTCACTACTGCAAAATTTGCATATCTCTACAAATCTATTTTTTCAAGTAGTGCACTTTGGTCTAAATTTGAATATATGTTATGCTTGTTTTCTGGCACATTCAATTGCAGAATACTAGTCTGTTATTTTGTGCTGGTTTCTTTTTTCACGATGCTGAATGAGTAGATCCTTATTTTCTGTTTCTGAATTCTTTCATCGATCACGCACAAAAGTAGTTGAAGGATCTTCTGTTTTGGTAGTCGAATTTCAGAAATGATGATACATCAAATATTATTTCTCGAAGTGAAAAAGATCATACTGTTCATGATGTGAAATTAAAGTATTAATTGTCCCTGCAGAAAAAAGTTTGAAGGCGCGCAGGTTGATATATCACGAGCAGCATGGCTAACCTGCAGCACAACCCTGAGACGCCACAAGATCTTACATTAAGTTTTCTAGAGAAGATCACAAACAAGTTCGACGAAGCATTTAAGATTGGAACTGGCGGGTTTGGTGACGTTTATTGGGTACGGTTACCTGCTGTATTTGTATCAAGAAATTATTACTGTGAATTCTAGCTAGCTAGCCCGGCCATGTTCCATAGTAATATATCATGCCTAATTGTTTACAGGGTATATATAGAGACGAAAAGATTGCTGTGAAGAAGCTCCACGAAAAGGCTCAAGGATTTAATGACAAGGCCTTTAAAAAAGAATTTAATAACAGTTTGAAGCTCCATCATCCGAATACTGTGCGATTAGTTGGCTACTGTTATGAAACACGACGTATACATATGGAGGTAAAGAAGGGAGAATTTGAATTTGTAGGAAGTGTACTGCGGGTTCTCTGCTTCGAATACTGTGAGGGCGGAAGCCTTGAAAAATACATTTACGGTATATGATGCTAATCAAACTCAATTCAAACGTATTATTTAATATATAGTATACCAGCCGTTATAACAATTCTATTATGAGGAATTCACTTTTTTTTTTGTTTATGCAGAAAAGTTCGGGAACGTGATTTGGACACACGCCTCAAGATTATCGAGGGGTTTCGAGGGTTTAAATTACCTTCATAACGGACAGCAAACCATATGTATCATCTGGACTTAAAACCAGAAAATATACTGCTTGATGAGGAGAATATGCCCAAAATTGCTGATTTCGGTCTGTCAAGATTCTTGGCTACCACGAAAACCCAAATAACAACAAGTCCTTGCACAGGAACAAAGTAAGATGCATGGCTCGTGTATATATTCCATTCCATTTTCAAGACATACGGTGTTTGCTTCCGGTGTGTGATTTAATAGTGATGACATATTGCGGGGGTACATGCCACCGAATACATAGATGATGGCAAAATCTCAAGCAAGTTCGATGTGTTCAGTTTGGGTGTTATTATTCTACAACTCTTTGCCGTACCTTTAGGTTACTCAAAAAAAGAAAGTGTTGATGGCATGTCTCCACGTGAGTTTGTTGAGCAAGTAAGAAATATCCATTTGTCAAAATCAACTCTTTTTTCCCATTCCCCTAAGTGCTATACTGCTATATATAGATTTATTTATTTATTTTTGAGTAAATTTATATATTATTTTTGCGAGTGCGTACAAAACTGGAGCGAAAGGCCACCAAGTGAATTATACAGAGTGAAGGAATATATCGACATAGCATTAAAATGTGTTGAAAAGGAACGAGGCAACAGGCCGAAAATAAAGGACATTGTCATTCAACTAGAAGCAATCGACGCACGATATTCTCGGGATCTAAAAGCTCAAGGGTACCATGACACTTTTCAAAGTTCATATATAATCTATCTCAAATACATAGGGTGGGAGATGAAAATAGATTATATTTTATAGATTATGATCATGATATTTTTTTTTTTTTGACAACTTATCATGCTATGTTTGTATGCTCCAACTTAATTAAAGTTGTAGAAATTATATAACCTATCTCAAATAATAAACTATGATTAATTACAATACATTTAATTTTAAGGATCCAATGGGGTATAAGAGGAAATGTAGCATCTAATAAAAGATACATCAATATCAATATATACAAAAATCGGCAAAATCGAAACCATGAAAAATCTATTTAATTTACCCACGATTGTACAAAAATCAATTAAAAAGAAAGTAGGTATTTCATAAGCAAGTTTAATTTACCCACGCACACCCAAACAAAGGCACCGTTGAATGTCTTGTTAACATTAAAAAAATTATTAACTTACTCTTTGCGAGATGAAAGATGTTCGATGCGTTGGATCCGGCCTTGAGCCGGGTTTCCCATTCGCGCGCTACGAGGAGATATCTAGAATTGATTTGAGAAATAAAAGCACCTAATCAACAACACCGCTGTTTCATTGCATTTAACATAAAGATGGACCAGAAGAAATACCACGCACACCCAAACAAAGGCACCGTTCAGCCAAGGTCGAATTGCGGTATCGTTAGGCTAATCTCAATGCTTGTTTCACTACACAGTTTCCAAAACGCCACATCAGCTTTAGTGGGATGAAATAATTGATGAAACTAACCCTCACAATGCAGTGTTTCATCTCACCAATTCCAAAACTAACTAAAGCATTTAATTGCACCAATTGACATGTAAAACGATCGCATCATATGCTCCCGTTGCCATGTAGCCATTTGTACACAAACGTTCCATATTGGAGATCACATCGGCCAAATCTTTTGAAACATATATATAGGCATTCGATGCAAATAAAAATGAACAACGATAAAATAAAAAAGTTGTGACTGGAACACATGTCACATAAAGCGGTTCAGTCTCTCGGAACATAGATAACGAAGATGATTTAGCACTCGGAACTAGGGTATATAAACTAAGATCGATATAATAAAAAAGTTTAGATAGCCTTCAGCAGATAGCCTTCAGAGTGCAGGTACTAAACTAAGATAACCGATAGCCTTCGTAACTGGAACACATTGGTGTGACATCGTTGCCGTTGCTTTCATCCTGTACAATAAAAAAACATTTTGGCATGAGCTCGGGGTCAAGTTTGGGTTCATAAACATGAGCATATACACATACAATGCTATCAGATTTATTCAAACGACAAATGAAAAAATGTACTCGATTGCCACCCTGCAGTTTGGCATGAGTTATCGGCTTCATTCGGTGCAAACCAATGGAACTAGTTTAAACAATTCAGTCAATCGATCGATCACTTGTATTCAGTTTTGTGAATACATAAGCGATCATGCAAGTTACTTGAATAAGAATTATTTAGGTAGGCTAACTTTGAACCCGAACTATTCGGTTTTAAGTTCGGGTTCTTGCATCATTCACTGCTATGTTCATACGGATCATAGGATATCATACCTTCAATCTTGCTTTTAGATACCCTTCACCTTGCTTTCATCCCGCATAGACAACAAATAGTTCATCATTAGCTCACAACATTTCACTAAAGGTTAGACTAAGAAATTCAAAGAGTACGGATATCACAAGTACCGAGATCTAGGTGCACGAGCACCAAACTTATTCCAAATATGTTCAATCAAATCATTCTTAAGTCTCATGCGATGAGCCGACTTATCACGAATAGAAGTATCTTTTTCTAAAGCTCTGTCTAATGAAACATCCTGTTCTGGAGAGAACTCCGGTTCTAGAACGGTTGATGAACTAGGTGTCACATTCAGATCTAAATTTTCTTCAATTATGTTTGGATCTTTCTCATCTTCAACTATCATATTGTGAAGGATGATGCGAGGCTAACACGACATCACGGAGTACTTGTCGGTCATACGAGACGAGCCGGCCTTTTTAAGATGCACCATCGACGCCGCAATACACCGAAGGCTCTCTCGATATCCTTTCTCGCTCCTTCTTGTTCCCCGCATACAACTTCTCCTTCTCGATAGGGATTCGTATTGACTTAACAAACACAGCCCATTCGGGGTATATTCCATCGGCAAGAAAATATCCAATGTTGTGTTGATTCCCATTTACCATGTATTGCACTCTAGGAGCTTGTCCTTTAAGCTCATTGATAAATACGAGACCGGTTCAACACATTAATATCATTGTTAGATCCCGCTCCCAAAGAACGCATGCCAAATCCAAAGATCATGTGAGGCCACGGCTTCAAGTATCGGCGTCGGCACTTTCGATCACCCCGAGTAAATTGACCCTTCCATGCAACCGGGCATCTTTCCCATTGCCAATGCATGCGATCAATGCCGCCAAACATACCAGGAAAACCTCATTTCTCACCAAGTTTCGTAGACGTTCGCATCTTCCACAAGTGGGGCGCCTCGATATTTCTCACCATATACTTCTCTAACTCCTTTCACAAAAGTCTTCAATGCCTCCATTGCGGTGGTCTCTCCTATCTTCAAGTACTCATCTAGTTCATCTCGCGTGCTACCACTAGCCAATTGACGAATAGCCGCAGTGCACTTCTCGTAGTGGATCGAGCCCTTGCCGATTCACAAGATCGACCCTCCGAGTAAAATACTCGGACCATTGGCCCAAGTCATGAACAATGCGTTGAAATAGCGGCCTAGACATACGAAACCTTCGCGAAACATATTGGCGTGTAAAGAGGAGTTTCGAGAAATAATCATTCACTAGTTTTTGATGTGCTTCCTCTCGTGGCCGCTTGATGTGCCTCCTAGGATGGTGTCGATGGTCGATGCCTTTTCTTGAAGACCTTCGATGGTGGACCGCATGATTGTCGTGGCTTCATCAAGAGCATCATCTATGATCTTACCATCGGCAAGGAACCGATCCAACAAATTCGAGAACGCCGGCTTGCATCGGGGTGGTCGACATCTTTGCGAGATGACGAAAAGAGAAGGTGAGAAGGAAACCAGTTGATGCATAATAAAATCAAATACAAAGTTACCAGGACAAGGGAGGAGGTATGGTCACCTCCAAGATGAAGAACGAGAAGGAAGAGAGGAGGCCTTCGTGTGTATCGGGGAAAGAGAGGAGGCTGCGTGTAGTTATATAGGTGAACAGGCATGTAAATGGGAACTAATGGGTTATCACACCTATTGTGAAACTGAAACCGATCGATTTTCACTCCTATTGAGAAACCGAAACAAAGATGTTATCGGTTTTCACACCTATTGTGAAACCGAAACAAAGTTATCGGTTTTCACACCTAAAGTGAGGCCGTGTGGAAGCCTGGTGGGTTTTCACACCGCCACAATTATATTGTACTAATAAATATATTTTAGAATGTACTAATAACTATCATTGAGATTTCGAATGTACTAATAACTGACCTTATTCTCGCAAATAGCTTTTCTTCTAACTTTTGTATCTTATCCTCATGTTTGGCCTTTTGAGCTTCGGACATGTTGCTTGTATCCTTCTTGAGCAGGGGTATTGTAGACCTCAAACATCTTTCCTTCCTTTTCCTCCTTTGCTTTTGCCATCAAATTTGCATTTGATATTTGAATCAGTAGCCGTGACCTTTTCAAGCTCCACCTTCCGATCTTGCTTGGACCTTGACAATTTTTTCAACAAGTGTCCCCAAAGCCCTCAATTCCTTCCACACCTTTTGCCTTCTTGCGCTTTCCATTGCGCTCGGCCTTTGCATCTCTACCAATGGGACGTATTCGTTCTTCGGAATATCATCTTCTTCACCTTGTCTTTCTCCGTCTCAAACAAAGTGCTAACCATTTGGGCTTATCTTTGAGTATCTTCCACCAATGCACCAACCGAAAACGCTTTCCATATCGGTTTGCATACATCTTCGTGCCTCTTCCTCCAAAGCAAGTCATCGGAGTACCCACTTGTGTTCAATTGAGTCACTTTACTCCGAGTAGTCATTGAATTCACCAATCGATGACTTGAGGCGTGACCAATGAATCTTCAATTGGTTGAATTCCCTTGTACGCTTCCCTTCTCCTTTCCCCGTTGAACTCAAAGCAGTGACTTGCTTCCAAAATGTGTCACCTTTCTTGTCATTTCCATGAATTGGGTCTTTAGAAGCTTCCAACCAGAACCGGCCTACAAAACCAATAGTAACATAATGTAAACAAATGAGGTTTTGTAGGCAACAATGGCCTGCAAAATGTTAAAGTCACCATAGCTTACCAATCGCTCTTCCTCGTCATGAGTCCAATATCTTTTACGTACTTTCTTGATTGCGCATTGTTTTCATCATCATCAATCACAATGTTCACCCTCTGGTTAGTTGAAGTGCCTTGATTTGTAGCTTGTGGTGATGGTGTTCCATAGGCCATATTGTGACCAACGAAATGAAAATTTTCTCCTTGTACTTGCAAATGCGGAAAGTGTGGTTGATTTATCATATTAACAAAACCACCGGCGGATATATCCTGAAATTTTGACACAAAGAAACACCAACTAGTAAAAATTTTTATTCACTGCTATGTGCATCAAGATAAAGCCGTTGTCCAAGCTTTAGTGAACATCTTCTTTGTCGAAGCTAGACTTCTAAGCATAGAAATATAAATGACAAAATCTTTACTTGTACATGTTCTTAAAAATGTACTCTACTTGCGTATGGAAATTTCAAGTCTGTAATAAGACAACTTTCACTTATCCCCAAGGCCACACACAATTTCAAGTTCGAATGGCAATCACTCCATAACAAAGATGAGCGGTTCGAGTTTGAAATCAACAGACAAGCATGGCATCTCCGACAATGATATCGATGAAATCATGGAGCTACCAAGTGTAAACAATATAACTATGATACCCAAAATAAAAAATTAGTACATGACTGATCCGGAACCGAACTTTCCCGAGTTACGGTAGTAGCCAAAACAAGCAGTTCACACACATGCTATTTACGGTACGGCACATCATATTAGCGGGCGAGCATGAAAATGAAGTTTTTGCAGAAATCGAACGGAAATGTACCATGAATTTGAGCCTTGTTGGTCTCCATGCCGAGATGGAAAATTTGAGAACATGCCCCCACATCCTGCGCTTGTCGTGGGCGTGGGTCATGGCCCCCATCGATGATGCCGCGAAGGGGACCAAGTAGGCACGCCATGGGCGCTAGTCGGAGCAACGAGGGAGGCGGCGCCACATGCATGGCAGCCGGCGCACCCGCAGGAAGAAATCGGCGACGGCGACGGAATCACAAGTGGCTGCGCAATCGACGAACCTCGAGATGGGGATGGCGCCTGAATGGATGCCTTCTTCAATCCTAGCCTCGCCTGGCGCGTCTTCCCTCCTCTGCCGGCCGCGCGTCGTCGAGAATCACCGGCCGGCGGCGGATCCATGGCCCTGCGGCGGCGGTTCCCAGGCGGGCGGCGGCGGATCTGCGGCGGCGGTTCCGGGCGGCGGCGGGATCTCGCGGACGAGGCATGGCCGGGACTCGGGCTCGTGCCGACTTGAGGACGAGGTCGCGGGAGGAGGGCGATGCGGCGGGAAGGAGGGTGATGCGGCGGGAAGATGGGGATGGCGCGGGAAGCCGGCGGGAGGAGGGCGATGGCGCACGGGATCCGGTTTGATGAAACCGAGCCCCTCAACGCGCGTTTCACTCCGTTTCACCCGGTTTCCGATGTCGGGAAACGGCGCTAGAGCGTTTCACCGTGGTGAAACGTTTGCATTCTCTCTCATCTCCATTTCATGCAAACATTCACATTTTGCTGATGTGTCACCCTATTAAATGTGCATGAAACTCCCATGAAATGCCCATTGAGACTAGCCTAGCCTCCCGTTGCCTCGTTCCTTTTCAACACATTTTATATGTGGAAACATGAAAACTAATTCAACAATATGTTTAGGTCTTTTTTTTTAAACTTTTCATGTAGTCCATAGTATATATGAGTATGTATTCCAAACATTTCTCTCAAATTTGCAATGTTTGAGAGGTAGCTCAAGGCCCCCTTTTCTTCCTTCTTGAGTTGCTCTAAGTATCCTAAAGAAGAAGAAGTGGGCTGCTATAATATCCAGCCATCCATACAAGTGGATGAATACGATGATCGGTCTTACCACCACCTCTAAAAATCCCTCCATTTTCGGAAAGGAACTGATAACATCAACTAACTCTATTAATCCACTTATAGGGGAGGCTAGCTTAGTAGGGTCCGAGCTAATATGTTTGCAAAATTTTCGGGGGCGGCCGGCCGGTCTCTTATGAAAACTGCCCTTAAAAATGAAGAGACATCTCTAGCAAGGTGTCTTTTGCTTACCGAAACGGCCTCCGAGTATAGACTTCCATGGACGGTTCGTGAGCACACCGCTCCCCGTCCTAGTTATATATAGGCGGTTACTTATGTCAAATGGATACTAGCTAGTATGAGCCGTCACTACGCAAAATTTGCATATCTCTACAAATCTATTTTTTCAAGTAGTGCACTTTGGTCTAAATTTGAATATATGTTATGCTTGTTTTCTGGCACATTCAATTGCAGAATACTAGTCTGTTATTTTGTGCTGGTTTCTTTTTTCACGATGCTGAATGAGTAGATCCTTATTTTCTGTTTCTGAATTCTTTCATCGATCACGCACAAAAGTAGTTGAAGGATCTTCTTTTGGTAGTCGAATTTCAGAAATGATGATACATCAAATATTATTTCTCGAAGTGAAAAAGATCATACTGTTCATGATGTGAAATTAAAGTATTAATTGTCCCTGCAGAAAAAAGTTTGAAGGCGCGCGAGGTTGATATATCACGAAAGGCATGGCTAACCTGCAAAGCACAACCCCGAGACGCCACAAGATCTTACATTAAGTTTTCTAGAGAAGATCACAAACAAGTTCGACGAAGCATTTAAGATTGAACTGGCGGGTTTGGTGACGTTTATTGGGTACGGTTACCTGCTGTATTTGTATCAAGAAATTATTACTGTGAATTCTAGCTAGCTAGCCCGGCCATGTTCCATAGTAATATATCATGCCTAATTGTTTACAGGGTATATATAGAGACGAAAAGATTGCTGTGAAGAAGCTCCACGAAAAGGCTCAAGGATTTAATGACAAGGCCTTTAAAAAAGAATTTAATAACAGTTTGAAGCTCCATCATCCGAATACTGTGCGATTAGTTGGCTACTGTTATGAAACACGACGTATACATATGGAGGTAAAGAAGGGAGAATTTGAATTTGTAGGAAGTGTACTGCGGGTTCTACGCCGAATACCGTGAGGGCGGAAGCCTTGAAAAATACATTTACGGTATATGATGCTAATCAAACTCAATTCAAACGTATTATTTAATATATAGTATACCAGCCGTTATAACAATTCTATTATGAGGAATTCACTTTTTTTTTGTTTATGCAGAAAAGTTCAGGGAACGTGATTTGGACACACGCCTCAAGATTATCAGAGGGGTTTCTGAGGGTTTAAATTACCTTCATAACGGACAGGCAAACCATATGTATCATCTGGACTTAAAACCAGAAAATATACTGCTTGATGAGGAGAATATGACCAAAATTGCTGATTTCGGTCTGTCAAGATTCTTGGCTACCACGAAAACCCAAATAACAACAAGTCCTTGCACAGGAACAAAGTAAGATGCATGGCTCGTGTATATATTCCATTCCATTTTCAAGACATACAGTGTTTGCTTCCAGTGTGTGATTTAATAGTGATGACATATTGCAGGGGGTACATGCCACCAGAATACATAGATGATGGCAAAATCTCAAGCAAGTTCGATGTGTTCAGTTTGGGTGTTATTATTCTACAACTCTTTGCCGTACCTTTAGGTTACTCAAAAAAAGAAAGTGTTGATGGCATGTCTCCACGTGAGTTTGTTGAGCAAGTAAGAAATATCCATTTGTCAAAATCAACTCTTTTTTCCCATTCCCCTAAGTGCTATACTGCTATATATAGATTTATTTATTTATTTTTGAGTAAATTTATATATTATTTTTGCAGGTGCGTACAAACTGGAGCGAAAGGCCACCAAGTGAATTATACAGAGTGAAGGAATATATCGACATAGCATTAAAATGTGTTGAAAAGGAACGAGGCAACAGGCCAAAAATAAAGGACATTGTCATTCAACTAGAAGCAATCGACGCACGATATTCTGCGGGATCTAAAAGCTCAAGGGTACCATGACACTTTTCAAAGTTCATATATAATCTATCTCAAATACATAGGGTGGGAGATGAAAATAGATTATATTTTATAGATTATGATCATGATATTTTTTTTTTTTTTGACAACTTATCATGCTATGTTTGTATGCTCCAACTTAATTAAAGTTGTAGAAATTATATAACCTATCTCAAATAATAAACTATGATTAATTACAATACATTTAATTTTAAGGATCCAATGGGGTATAAGAGGAAATGTAGCATCTAATAAAAGATACATCAATATCAATATATACAAAAATCCGGCAAAATCGAAACCATGAAAAATCTATTCAGATTGTACAAAAATCAATTAAAAAGAAAGTAGGTATTTCATAAGCAAGTTTAATTTACCCACAGTTGAATGCTGTTAACATTAAAAAAATTATTAACTTACTCTTTGCAGATGAAAGATCTGGCGTTGGATCCGGCCTTGGAGCTGGGTTTCCCATTCGCGCGCTACGAGGAGATATCTAGCTGCCTGCACCTAATCAACAACACTGCTGGTTTCATTGCATTTAACATAAAGATGGACCAGAAGAAATACCACGCACACCCAAACAAAGGCACCGTTCAGCCAAGGTCGAATTGCGGTATCGTTATAACTAGCCGAGCATTGAAAACCGACCCACCGAGACCACTGCCCCCTGGCTCGATTCGACCTGGTGAATCGATTCGAGTGCAGAGTACAAGGGTGGGTGGCGACCTCACAGCCGATGAGATAGCCGACAACATGTTCGATGCATCGAATCAGGTGGAATTGCCAGTAGTTTATGTTCCAATACTCCGACATCCGACCTTTCAGTAGAAGAACTAGTAGAAGGTACCTGGGCGCAGGTAGGCAAATAAACGTCAGTAAGGTAATGTACGACGTCAGTACGTGCGAGGCATATGGTACTGAATCATGTGTTAATTTCATGTATGAATTGATTTGAGAAATAAAAGCATAAGTTCTTGTGATAAATTTCATCTATGCAGGCAAATTAAGGGCCTGTTTGGTTAGTGTATGGATTGGCTTGGCTCGTGTGATACAGAAAACAAACTGTTTGATGTTTATATACTGATTTAAACTAGGGTTAACTCGTGTAAGATTCCTCCACCAACCTGGCTCGCAAAATTAATGAGATTGAAATCTGTTTATCATAGGCACGGCCGGTGCAATGCGGCTTGTGTGCTTTTAGCGTATGTGTTCTCTCTTGATCGATCGGGTCGAAAGTTCATTCAAGCAACAACTCAATGCGGCCGGCGAGCAATACAAATAATTAACCAAACAAAGAAAGCTTGAATCATCTAAGCGGCCAGCGCATAGATATTTAATTTAATGACTTTCATCCCCCAAAAAACTCTCTTTTTCTCTCTCTTCTTAAAAACATGGCACATCATCAAAAGAACCTATGAAGTAACTTATTAAATGCCAATGAAACTCCTACTAAAACAGGCTTTATTGAAGGCCTCTTGACACATTAGTCCTAGTAGGCCCGAGAATTCGCTTGTCCATTGCTAGTATTAAGTTTCCGCATAGTCGTCTACACATTTGTTCACAACCACCTATTATCACTGCCCAGAAAGTGAATCGGGAGAAGAAAAGCGGCAATGATATGGCTTTTCTACCGCTATCGGTTCAAAAAAAAAATAGTATCACCAATCGGCAATCGGCAGCGTTGTGGCTGTAGTCAGTGTATGAGTTGTTGTTGAAGGCTTCCAAACTTCTATGGTACATAACCTTGAAGATTGCTTTTTGAAACATCCTCGCTTTCCACGAATGGAAAATCAACGAATGATATACAACGCTTGATAATCATTTCCATACATCGAATTCGGGAATACGAGTACAAGTAGAAGGGTTTACAATAATAATTACAACGCCACATGGCGTAATCGAGTATATCTAACATCCGAACAGCCGGTGAAGGCGGAAGTAAAATGCGGAAGCGGCTTCGATCTCCAACTTGAGCGTAGGCACGAGACCATCTAATCCTTTCAATCCTATCATCACGGGAAATCGCACACCGCCGGATGTGTGCGAGCCATGGTCAAGACCGAATGAGTTTTAGTGGAAAAGAGAAAATAAAGGATCTCGCGATCCTATATTTAGCCGTGGTTTGCATCCTAGCGCATGCGAAGTAGCCACAAGTAGTAACAATAATAATGTAATATCAAGTTTAACATATTTCCCAAGTCCCACACACACATCCATCCACCATCCCATCCATCCCATCCACACATCACCACACCCCACACACCACACACCACACACCACACCCCACCACGCTTCACGTGGCCGGCAAGACGACTCCCTCTCGTCAGGCCTCAACGACCCGCAGCCTCCCAGGCTCACGGTCGGATGTAACTTACCCAATCCCAAGGAAGGCAGAAGACTCCTCTCCTAGACAAGCAAGCATCACACGGGACTGGTCCATAGCCGACGAGTCGGCATATGTATCGATCGATCAACCATACACTCTGCAGAGGTTTCACTATTCCACAAGATAGCCATCATAGGTGTGCCCACCTAGGAAGATATCGATCGCCATAAGCCCAGAGCGAATACCATCCTGCCTCTCGACCCTGGCCGCCGAGACTGTGAGACATAGTACCGTGGCCAAGGGGTCACTATGTTGGTTAAGGAGGGTGTGAGCACTCTCGGCCCATACCTCCCGACACAAATCCGCTTACACCGACGGTAATGGCATTCGTTCTACCAGATGGTTAGACCGTCTCCCCCCCATTAGAGAGCGAGTGGAAAGCAAGCGTCCAATGATCCGGTCACGAGCCCTCAAGTCCTTAGGTGTTGGCCAGACAGCGATGTCTCCCCTGTATGGGCTAATCTTTACCGTGCTGCCATGGCACCCCACTCCCAAGGCTCCACCTCCCAGAGGTTCGCACGATGAGACTCCTCATTCCTCACATGTACCCGCCACAGGTACTCTCATAAAGCGTGGCTCCCAGGCCATCTCATAAAGCGGGGCACCCAGGCCGTGTCCCCTCGGCAAGACTCGCTCGAAGCTCGTCGTAATCCCTGTCCGGCCGACTCAACCCTCACCACACACCCAGGACTCACGCAGCACACCGCTCATCACCATAACCACAAGTCCGGCATCCCAAGCCAAACCATTCCCAAGGGTTCACCATCCGCACCTCATATACAATGCGAAGTGGAGTTATAATAAGTATGGTCATGATATATGCAAGCACGCAGAAGGGCGGTAATATATAAGTGCGAGCGCAAGGCTGGGTAACATGGTAAAAGGGTTTCGAACAAGGTAAATATAGCTCAGGCAATAGCATGCATCATATACTAGCAAAGGAGTAAATATAAAGCACTAGCAATTCTAAACATGTAATGTCTAATAGGATTCTCTAAAATAAAGGTGCTGCCATGGCACCTGCGATGTCGAGGAAGTAGTGGTACGAATCCGATAGTAGTGGTACACGTCCGGATGTAGTGGTACAAGTCCTCCTCCATAGTCGTTTAGCAGGTTCACTCCCTCGAGTTCGTTGTCTCCATCCTCAGATCGTTCCTCGCCCGAATCGACTCTGAAACCGAAACGTAATAGTCGCGTTAGCGACTCCTATAGAAGCCACAAAGAAGCAAATCAAATATAGAAGAACCAAATGCACTCAAACACAGTCCCATTGCATCGGGCTCGATTTTAGATGAATTTCCATATAAAGATCATAATTTTTGGAGCTCATATGAATAAGTTATTAATTTTTGAAGTTTAAACAATATTCTGAAAAAGATAAATAGCTGAATTATAATAGGCCGACACGTGTCAGCACCAGAATAGGCCACGTGGCACGCTGACTGGACACTAACACGTGGCAGCTGACTGGTGGGGGCCAGGATGACGTCAGCATGACGTCACCCGTTGACCGGTCAACCCTAATTGGGCCACTAATGGGCCAGATGGTCCGGAAGTGGGCTGGACTGGGCCGGGCCGGGCCCAACACGTGGTGGCACCTCGCTGCGCCATGTAGCGCATCTGGGTTCGGTTTGGGCTCTGGTCTACGCGGCTGGCTCATGGTGGACAGCGGCTCCTTGGTCCATGGACCATCCTCCCGGTTCACGGTGCACCGCGTCCATCTTCTTCTCTCCCCTCTCGGTCTACCACGAACAGGGTCTACGGGATCAACATGGCTGGCTCATGGGTGCATGGTTGCGGCGCACGGTGGACAGGTAGCTGCGGGGCCCGCTGTCGGTCACAAGGTTTACATGGACCACGTCCATCTTCTTTCTCCATCCTCCATCTCCTTCATCTTGCTTCCTCCCCAACTCTCCTCTGCCAGTGCCCGCCGCGACGGCATGGCGGCCGGCGGCATGGCCGCGTGTTAGGGCACCTCGGCGAGGCCTAGGCAACTTTGACGAGCGCATCGGCTCAGCACGAGCATGGAGATCCGGTCTTCATCGGCATCGGTGTCGCCGGTAGTCGGTTTGGCCAAGGCTGGTCCGTGGTGTGTGTGCGCGTGTGTCCTTGATGCCGGTAACGGCCCTCGCCTACGCGCCTCTGGTGCGAGGCGCCATGGCGGCTTCCAGCAGGGCGAAGGTTTGGCAAAGGGGCATGGCGCGTACCAGCGCGGTAGAGGAAGAAGGGGATGCCGTGGCGTGTCACGGGGTCGTGTCGTCGGCGATGACGGCTTGCGGTAGCAGTCCAGAGACGCCGTGCTCCACTTTTTCTCCAGTGAGCTCCGCTTTCTTCTTCTTTACCCCGCCGGCAGTGTACCCCACCTTCTCCTCCGTTCTCCGGCGGCGGCTTGCTCCTCTTCTCACCTTCTCTTCTTTCCTCCCTTCTTCTTCTCTTCTCTAGTTTGGGGTGCGGCGCAGGGTCAGGTGGAGATGGAGGCCACTAGAGACGGCGGCTACTGCTACTTGTACGGGTGCTCTAGGGTTCGTGGCGAGGCTCCGGCGTCGCGGCGCCGCTTGATGTGATGGCCGGCGGACGTGGCGCCATCAGAGAGCTCGGCAGGTCGCTATCAAGGTCATCACGGGTCCCGGGCGTCGGCGAGGCACGGCGGTCGCCTTCGTGGCCAAGGAAGAGGGGGAGCAGTGGCCGGCAAATGCATGTGCGCGGTGCGCGCGCGGGAGAGAAAGGCTCACGCCGTGGGCGTGTTGTGGTCAGGGCTGTCGGCTTAGTTGGCGTGCGCGCGGGCGTCCAATCGAGAAATAGGAGGATCGAGCGGTGGTAGGGGCTTGCGTAAGGAATCTGCGGTCGCGGAAGCGAGTACGGCGTGCTCGCGCCGCGGAATCGAGAAAGGGACGAGGCGGAGTGGTTGGAGATGACAGGTGGGCCCCGATCGTCATCGGGCGAAGGAGAGGGGCGAGATGCACATGGTGTGCTCCCGTTCGGTGCCGAGTTGGGCCGGGCCGGCTTCGTGGGCCGGTAGTAAATGAAAGGGAAACAGGCTTCGGCTTCAGGCTGGAGGATGATGGCCGGGTTGGTCTGCTACGCTAGCTTGGCCAATTCGGCGGTTGGGCCGGAAGAAGAAAAGAGATTCGGGAGGGAATAGCAGCCGGTCGGCCACTTCGGCCGAGAACAGGAAAAGGTGGAGAGGGGTTGCCGGCCGGGCTCGTGGTCACGGGCCGAATAGCCTTTGTCTTTTATTTCCTTTCTTCTTTTCTCTTCTATTTTCTGTTTTGGTCATGTTTAATATTTAGCATATGTGGCATGTTAGAAACTTGCCCTAGGGTGGTCATACGCGGTCATAGGACATGTTGGGTATTAATTCCCATAATAGTATGTATATACATTGTGTATTTATTTACTTATTATATGAATAAGTGTGTGTGTGTGTTTGTTGATTTAACAAGCAAGGCAAAAATCCAATGAAATCCCAATCACAATTGCTTGAATCATACAAGTGCAGATGCATGATTATTGAAGCGATTTGCATATAATGTTAACGAGGCAAGTGTGATTTATATGCACACACTATCACGTGTAATATGCATATGTAGGAGTAATGCTTAGTTAAGTGCCTTAGCATTGGTCTTTCTAGGCATGATCTAGGTGGTCTACTACCCGACACTCATCCTTACTCGGGGTATGGTGGTGTAGTATCCATGTAGTTGGTATGTGTACTAATCTACGAATCGAAGGTCATGAGAGGTTAAGATGTAATGCTATGTGGCATATCATCCCTCTAGGTTTAGCACTAAAGACACTAGTTAGACTAACTAGGTGGTTGGGGTATGAGTTCCCAACTAGGTTCCTAGTTAACTACCCATATCCACTATATATATATACATATGGTATTATAGTGGTCCACCAGGCTATAAGAGTGGGGTTAGGGCACGTCCCTCTAACTCGGCATAGTCAGTAGGTTGTCTCACTAGGGTGATCTAGTGGGGTCTATCCATCAAAGTGGTTAGGTAGCTAGCCACACTAAGGTAGGTAACTTCTTCTAAAAGGTGTATTGTTAAGTGACTACATTCACCTAGGCAGAGATATTCTCCTAGGTTGGTGAGGGTTAGTCTACTAGGATAGCTAGGTAGCTATATGTGTAGGTGGCTTCTATTATCATGGCACTAAATATCACATTATCATGGGGAGAGGTGTTACCACGGGTGTCATGATGTCATTAGTCTTTGAGTAACCAGGGTTAAGTAGCCGACTACCTAGATGAAGATAGCATCCATGACTATGACCTATGGTTTAGCTTAATGCTTCTCATAGATGGGGTTGAGGTCATGGGTCTAGGGTACTATGCCAGGGGTTGGTGTGGTAACACTAACCACTAGCTGGCTCTAGTTAGATTGTAGTGGGTCATAGGGTTTATACTATGGGTGGGTGTACACGTGTACATATTACCCCTTGGCGACATAGCTACTAAATCTAGCATAGGGTCATTAGGGTTTGGGCTTATGACCTAGGGGCTGTCACTAGGGCATACTATAGTGAAGGGTTGTCATGGGCTCTCACCTGTAAGTATAGTAGGTTTTCACAGGGTCTTAATCACATGTGGCTCAAATACTATATTAAGACACATGTGATGTTGCATAGCAACACTCAATAACTAAACCTAGATGCCTTACAAGCAAAGTAGTAGGGTTTCTTACATGTCATGCAACAAACATAGGTTTATTTAGAAAAAAAAAATTTGTAGTTTGGATTTTCAGGATGTTACAGTCCTACCCCCTTATCAGAATCTCGTCCCCGAGATTTAAGGTGTGTTGTACTCCTTGAAGTAGTAAGGTGATGCTTCTCACCAATCGGCTTCGGTTCCTTGTGGTTCGATGTGGTTGGTCTATCAAGTTACAGGAGTGAGTAGTGAAGTCTTGATTTTCTTTGTCTAGATCATTGGTCGAGTGTGTGTAGGTTTGGTGTAAGTGCACTAGGTAGATCTTGAGGGTTCCAGAAAGGTATTTCGACGATGGTCGAGGAGTTGTCACTGTAGGATGTTTCAACACAGGGTTTAGCATGTGGGAGGGTCCCAATTTAGTTTGGACTATATCATGCCTTTCTAGATTAAGAGGTGTGGTTAAGAGTCAGGTTTCGATCCTAGGACCTGTGGGTTATGGGCCCACCACGCTTCCGCTGCGCTACTTTGATAGGCGTAGTTGTTGTCCTTGCTTTTAGTCGGCGTAGCCGCTTCAAAGGATCTTACAAAAGGATTCGTCGTCCTTTGCCTCATTTGATACTCGATCCAAATTTTGTACAGGGTATCCAAGATGATTAAGCGTAGCATGCATTTCTGGGGTTGTTGGTTGGGATGTTCTCCATCGGACTCTCATTGTTGTGGTTACTTTTGAAAATCTTATTTTGAAATAGATAGTGGTTTTGTAAGCTTTAAAATCCAAAGGAGATTTGAAGAGGTTTGAAACCAATTCGAGTTTTAAAATCAAACACTTTTGAATGGCTTTGTTTTGAAACCAAATACACATTTTATGTGTTTTCAAATTATGTGGTTTTGAATCGGGGTTTTACTTTTAAATAGAGCATGACTCCTTTTTAATTATTTAAAACACGGGTAGCTTTCATTTGCAAAGCATGGTTTTCGCAATCAAATTTGATTTTTGAAGCTAGGTTTGAAATCAATACGAGTTTTAAAATCAAACACTTTTGAATGACTTTGTTTTGAAACCAAATACACCTTTTATGTGTTTTCAAATTAAATGGTTCTAAAAATGGTTTGAAATCACTGCTCATTTGCAAGGCATGGTTTTTTTTTTGCAATCAAAGTTGATTTTTGAAACTAGGTTTTGAAGAAGTTACTTTTGGGGCGGTTGCAAACAAAATCCTTTCACAATTATTTTGTTTAGCAAACGTGTTGCAATATATTTCAAAGACGTGGTCTATTTGAAATAAGTTTGGCTCATTGGTTGAATTCAAAAGCTTTTAAGATAAAACTTGAGCCATTTTTCTTTTAGTTTGCAAACATTTTATTAAAGGTTGGTGTGCAAGGGCAAAACTTTTGTTTTGAAATGAAATTCCTTTTGAGCGGGGAAGCTTTTCAAACAAAAGATACGGAGGGTTGTTTTGAAATTGCACGGGGAATAAAATAGATAGGTCTTTAGATTAGTTTAGGCATGTTATTTGGAATGTCCAAAGGTAGCAAGGTTGAGTTGGAACGATTTGATTCAATCAATACGCAGAGATACCTATGTCCCCGAGGTCCTGAATTTATTCACAAGTGTTCTGGTACATAGAGGGAAATCCTTGCATTTATTAATAAGTTGAACTCTCATACAAGCTTGAGATTGGACATGTTTAGACATGATACATCAGATAGAATCATAATCCTGATTACATGCTTAGTGAGTATCATTGTCCAGATTGAGGACATTCTCAACAGAAGCTAGGGTAGGAACAATCTTCCTTTCGGGGCACTTGGCGATCTTGTGGCCCATTTTTGTCACATCCATAGCAGGTGATAAACACGCTACTTGTGATTGCCATGAGATTCTTTGTACCAAGATTCTAAATCGACGGAGTGGTCTCCATTCTCTTGTTGTCGGCTTTTTCGAGGTTAGGATGATCACATCCATAGTAAGTGAGATGCACACTGCCTGTAGAAGTAGGTGCAGTAGCGTTCCACATGCCTCGGGCCTGGGTACGATATGAGTCTGTGATTGCTCTCATTTGTCGTACTAGTGATCCACTGAATGATCCATCAATACGGCATCTCTTCCTTCCATCGACTATCTCATACTTGAGAAGGTCTTCTTCTATCTCAATTGCCTTGTTAATTACCTCTTCAATGGTGTGGTAGGTGCCTCCCGCAAGGACTATTCGGATGCCATCGTTTAGACCTCTACGGTAGTAGAACATCATATCCTTCCTGGAGTCACGTACGGCAGGTGCGTAACGCAACATGCGGTTGAAGTGGATGCTATACTCATGAACACTTCTGGTTCCTTGCCTTACGCTTCGAATCTCTCTTTCCAAGTCCTCCATTGCATCATCTGGCATATAGTGTTGGCGAAAGGCTTCGCTGAACTCTCTCCATGAAATGTTGGTTGGTTTGGAATGGGCATTGCTGAATGTGTTCCACCACGTATGTGCGGAACCTATGAGCTGATGGGCTGCAATCTTCACACTTTGTTCTTCGGTGCAGGTGGTCGAGTCTAACTCTTCTGCCATGTCATATAGCCAGTCTACAGCGGTGATAGGATCTTCGTCAGTTCCATCGAAGGTAGGGAGCGGCTGAGAGCTTCCTTCGGTGGGGTTCCTTTGGGTAGCAGAGAGTGAAGTTCTTCCTTCTCAAGGTTGAGTCCTATGGGTGGCATGTGACTACCTTGATCTCTATCCATGGTGATGTCTGAAGGGGTTGAGCTATGGTTCAAGCTTCCAGGTTGATGGTTGGGCATCCTGTTGCATGGGTCATGAGGATTAGGAATCATGTGCAAGTGGCATGATTTATTATCAGCTTAATGTATGTTTAGATGATTTAAACAATTTAAAATTCATTGGATCTATCCTACACTCATACAAAGGAGCATGAAGAACCATAAAATCCAATAAGAACCAAACACTCATTACATTGGGTTGATTACAAAGCGATATCCTTGGTAGCTACACCAAAAGATCCGCAGAGAAAACGTACTACACGTAGGCAGCTTAAAGTGGTAGACATTCTACTCTATTCTTGGTACGACTTGTAGCTATATAGGGCTCATCTTCGTCATCTTCTACCTACCCCCTTATCATGATGAGTCTTGTCTAAGAAACTAGATAGGTGGGGTCGAAGAACTTTCTTCCATTCTACATGGCTGGGCATAGGTCGGGTAGCTTCTTCGTAAAAACAAGCTTCTTCCCGCTGTCGTGCAGGTAGAGGCAGGGCTTCAGGTACATCACCAGGTGGATGACGCTGTCTTGCTCTTCTAACTCAGCAAGATTTGTGCTGGTAAAAATTCTTATCTTGGTCTGGCTCTAGCATGAGTCCATCTTAGATAACAGGTGTCTCCTTACTAACCTAGAGGTTGTCATCAGTCCCTTTTGCCTAGGTGTATTCGGCTTCATCCCATTACCCTATGGCACTATTGAAGGCATCGAGGGCACGGGGTAATAGACGGCAAGGGTCCATGCTCAAGGAGTTTGTGCGCATCTCGCATCACAAATTGAATAGTTGCATGTGCAATAGATGACACAGCAGTAAGGACAATATTTTCCATTCCAGGGATGACGTAGGGCTTCAATACTACATTTCCTTGCTTGGGAGAATCTACAGGGTCACCATGTAGCAGGCTTCGGTTCCTCTAGGTATTACCCGTTTGTGGCACGTCTATTGTCATTGATCTTTAGGGATTCCTTAACTCTTGAAGCACTTCTTATAGAACTTGGGTGTGTCCATCATAGTACTCGAGATAGAAGGGCATGCTTCTGAAGGTCATCGTTGGCACAAGGGTCCAAGAATATGGTCAGCAAGTCCAATACAAGACGTAAGCCAAGCACAATAATGGTGCAAGGTCGGTAATATAACCGAAAGAAGGGCTGGCTCATCCTATGCTATCGTCCAATCCTAAGGGTCTCGTCCTAGGGTCAAGCATGGCTCCGATACCAACTGAAACATCCTCAGTTTTCCACGAAGGGAAAATCCATAGAATGATATACAACAGTTGATAATCATTTCCATACATCGAATTCTGGGAATACACAGTACAAGTAGAAGGGTTTACAATAATAATTACAACGCCACATGGCGTAATCAGAGTATATTTAACATCCAGAACAGCTGGTGAAGGCGGAAGTAAAATGCGGAAGCAGCTTCGATCTCCAACTTGAGCGTAGGCACGAGACCATCTAATCCTTTCAATCCTATCATCACAGGAAATCCGCACACCGCCAGATGTGTGCAGGCCATGGTCAGCACCGAATGAGCTTTAGTGGAAAAGAGAAAATAAAGGGATCTGGCGATCCTATATTTAGCTGTGGTTTGCATCCTAGCGCATGCGAAGTAGCCACAAGTAGTAACAATAATAATGTAATATCAAGTGTAACACATTTCCCAAGTCCCACACACACATCCATCCACCATCCCATCCATCCCATCCACACATCACCACACCCCACACACCACACACCACACCCCACCACGCTTCACGTGGCCGGCAAGACGACTCCCTCTCGTCAGGCCTCAACGACCCGCAGCCTCCCAGGCTCACGGTCGGATGTAACTTACCCAATCCCAAGGAAGGCAGAAGACTCCTCTCCTAGACAAGCAAGCATCACACGGGACTGGTCCATAGCCGACGAGTCGGCATATGTATCGATCGATCAACCATACACTCTGCAGAGGTTTCACTATTCCACAAGATAGCCATCATAGGTGTGCCCACCTAGGCAGATATCGATCGCCATAAGCCCAGAGCGAATACCATCCTACCTCTCGACCCTGGCCGCCGAGACTGTGAGACATAGTACCAGGCCAAGGGGTCACTATGTTGGTTAAGGAGGGTGTGAGCACTCTCGGCCCGTACCACCCGACACAAATCCGCTTACACCCGGCAGTAATGGCATTCGTTCTACCAGATGGTTAGACCGTCTCCCCCCCATTAGAGAGCGAGTGGAAAGCAAGCGTCCAATGATCCGGTCATGAGCCCTCAAGTCCTTAGGTGTTGGCCGGACGATGTCTCCCCCGTATGGGCTAATCTTTACCGTGCCGCCACGGCACCCCACTCCCAAGGCTCCACCTCCCCGGGTTCGCACGATGAGACTCCTCATTCCTCACATGTACCCGCCACAGTACTCTCATAAAGCGTGGCTCCCAGGCCATCTCATAAAGCGGGGCACCCAGGCCGTGTCCCCTCGGCAAGACTCGCTTGAAGCTCGTCGTAATCCCTGTCCGACCGACTCAACCCTCACCACACACCCAAGACTCACGCAGCACACCGCTCATCACCATAACCACAAGTCCGGCATCCCAAGCCAAACCATTCCCAAGGGCTCACCATCCGCACCTCATATACAATGCGAAGTGGAGTTATAATAAGTATGGTGATGATATATGCAAGCACGCAGAAGGGCGGTAATATATAAGTGCGAGCGCAAGGCTGGGTAACATGGTAAAAGGGTTTCGAACAAGGTAAATATAGCTCAGGCAATAGCATGCATCATATACTAGCAAAGGAGTAAATATAAAGCACTAGCAATTCTAAACATGTAATGTCTAATAGGATTCTCTAAAATAAAGGTGCTGCCATGACACCTGCGATGTCGAGGAAGTAGTGGTACGAATCCGATAGTAGTGGTACATGTCCGTCTGTAGTGGTACAAGTCCTCCTCCGTAGTCATTCAGCAGGTTCACTCCCTCGAGTTCGTTGTCTCCATCCTCAGATCGTTCCTCGCCCTAATCGACTCTGAAACCGAAACGTAATAGTCGCGTTAGCGACTCCTATAGAAGCCACAAAGAAGCAAATCAAATATAGAAGAACCAAATGCACTCAAACACAGTCCCATTGCGTCGGGCTCGATTTTAGATGAATTTCCATATAAAGATCATAATTTTTGGAGCTCGTATGAATAAGTTATGAATTTTTGAAGTTTAAACAATATTCTGAAAAAGATAAATAGCTGAATTATAATAGGCCGACACGTGTCGGCACTGAAATAGGCCACGTGGCACGCCGACCGGACACCGACACGTGGCAGTGGCCCGGGTGGGGGGCCGGGATGACGTCAGCATGACGTCATGATGACGTCACCCGTTGACCGGTCAACCCTAATTGGGCCACTAATGGGCCAGATGGGCCGAAAGTGGGCTGGACTGGGCCGAGTTGGGCCGGGCCGGGCCCAACACGTGGCGGCACCTCGCTGCGCCACGTAGCGCATCTGGGTTCGGTTTGGGCTCTGGTCTACGCGGCCGGCTCATGGTGGACAGCGGCTCCTTGGTCCATGGACCATCCTCCCGGTTCACGGTGCACCGCGTCCATCTTCTTCTCTCCCCTCTCGGTCTACCACGAACAAGGTCTACGGGATCAACATGGCTGGCTCATGGGTGCATGGTTGCGGCGCACGGTGGACAGGTAGCTGCGGGGCCCGCTGTCGGTCACAAGGTTTACATGGACCACGTCCATCTTCTTTCTCCATCCTCCATCTCCTTCATCTTGCTTCCTCCCCAACTCTCCTCTGCCAGTGCCCGCCGCGACGGCATGGCGGCCGGCGGCATGGCCGCGTGTTAGGGCGCCTCGGCGAGGCCTAGGCAACTTTGACGAGCGCATCGGCTCAGCACGAGCATGGAGATCCGGTCTTCATCGGCATCGGTGTCGCCGGTAGTCGGTTTGGCCAAGGCTGGTCCGTGGTGTGTGTGCGCGTGTGTCCTTGATGCCGGTAACGGCCCTCGCCTACGCGCCTCTGGTGCGAGGCGCCATGGCGGCTTCCAGCAGGGCGAAGGTTTGGCAAAGGGGCATGGCGCGTACCAGCGCGGTAGAGGAAGAAGGGGATGCCGTGGCATGTCGCGGGGTCGTGTCGTCGGTGATGACGGCTTGCGGTAGCAGTCCAGAGATGCCGTGCTCCACTTTTTCTCCAGTGAGCTCCGCTTTCTTCTTCTTTACCCCGCCGGCAGTGTACCCCACCTTCTCCTCCGTTCTCCGGCGGCGGCTTGCTCCTCTTCTCACCTTCTCTTCTTTCCTCCCTTCTTCTTCTCTTCTCTGGTTTGGGGTGCGGCGCAGGGTCAGGTGGAGATGGAGGCCACTAGAGGCGGTGGCTACTGCTACTTGTAGGGGCGCTCTAGGGTTCGTGGCGAGGCTCCGGCGTCGCGGCGCCGCTTGATGTGATGGCCGGCGGACGTGGCGCCATCAGAGAGCTCGGCAGGTCGCTATCAAGGTCATCACGGGTCCCAGGCGTCAGCGAGGCACGGCGATTCGCCTTCGCGACCAAGGAAGAGGGGGAGCAGTGGCCGGCAAATGCATGTGCGCGGTGCGCGCGCGGGAGAGAAAGGCTCACGCCGTGGGCGTGTGTGGTCAGGGCTGTCGGCTTAGTTGGCGTGCGCGCGGGCGTCCAATCGAGAAATAGGAGGATCGAGCGGTGGTAGGGGCTTGCGTAAGGAATCTGCGGTCGCGGAAGCGAGTACAGCGTGCTCTGCTTCGCGGAATCAGGAAAGGGACAAGGGCGGAGTGGTTGGAGATGACAGCTGGGCCCCGATCGTCATCGGCTGAAGGAGAGGGGGCAGATGCACATGGTGTGCTCCCGTTCGGTGCCGAGTTGGGCTGGGCCAGCTTCGTGGGCCAGTAGTAAATGAAAGGGAAACAGGCCGGCTTCAGTGGCTGGAGGATGATGGCCGGGTTGGTCTGCTACGCTAGCTTGGCCAATTCGCTGGTTGGGCCGGAAGAAGAAAAGAGATTCGGGAGGGAATAGCAGGCCGGTCTGGCCACTTCGGCTGAGAACAGGAAAGGTGGAGAGGGGTTGCCAGGCTGGGCTCGTGGTCACGGGCCAAATAGCCTTTGTCTTTTATTTCCTTTCTTCTTTTCTCTTCTATTTTCTGTTTTGGTCATGTTTAATATTTAGCATATGTGGCATGTTAGAAACTTGCCCTAGGGTGGTCATACGCGGTCATAGGACATGTTGGGTATTAATTCCCATAATAGTATGTATATACATTGTGTATTTATTTACTTATTATATGAATAAGTGTGTGTGCGTTTGTTGATTTAACAAGCAAGGCAAAAATCCAATGAAATCCCAATCACAATTGCTTGAATCATACAAGTGCAGATGCATGATTATTGAAGTGATTTGCATATAATGTTAACGAGGCAAGTGTGATTTATATGCACACACTATCACGTGTAATATGCATATGTAGGAGTAATGCTTAGTTAAGTGCCTTAGCATTGGTCTTTCTAGGCATGATCTAGGTGGTCTACTACCTGACACTCATCCTTACTCAGGGTATGGTGGTGTAGTATCCATGTAGTTGGTATGTGTACTAATCTACGAATCGAAGGTCATGAGAGGTTAAGATGTAATGCTATGTGGCATATCATCCCTCTAGGTTTAGCACTAAAGACACTAGTTAGACTAACTAGGTGGTTGGGGTATGAGTTCCCAACTAGGTTCCTAGTTAACTACCCATATCCACTATATATATACATATGGTATTATAGTGGTCCACCAGGCTATAAGAGTGGGGTTAGGGCACGTCCCTCTAACTCGGCATAGTCAGTAGGTTGTCTCACTAGGGTGATCTAGTGGGGTCTATCCATCGAGTGGTTAGGTAGCTAGCCACACTAAGGTAGGTAACTTCTTCTAAAAGGTGTATTGTTAAGTGACTACATTCACCCGGCGTAGATATTCTCCTAGGTTGGTGAGGATTAGTCTACTAGGATAGCTAGGTAGCTATATGTGTAGGTGGCTTCTATTATCATGGCACTAAATATCACATTATCATGGGGAGAGGTGTTACCACGGGTGTCATGATGTCATTAGTCTTTGAGTAACCAGGGTTAAGTAGCCGACTACCTAGATGAAGATAGCATCCATGACTATGACCTATGGTTTAGCTTAATGCTTCTCATAGATGGGGTTGAGGTCGTGGGTCTAGGGTACTATGCCAGGGGTTGGTGTGGTAACACTAACCACTAGCTGGCTCTAGTTAGATTGTAGTGGGTCATAGGGTTTATACTATGGGTGGGTGTACACGTGTACATATTACCCCTTGGCGACATAGCTACTAAATCTAGCATAGGGTCATTAGGGTTTAGGCTTATGACCTAGGGGCTGTCACTAGGGCATACTATAGTGAAGGGTTGCCATGGGCTCTCACCTGTAAGTATAGTAGGTTTTCACAGGGTCTTAATCACATGTGGCTCAAATACTATATTAAGACACATGTGATGTTGCATAGCAACACTCAATAACTAAACCTAGATGCCTTACAAGCAAAGTAGTAGGGTTTCTTACATGTCATGCAACAAACATAGGTTTATTTAGAAAAAAAAAAAAATTGTAGTTCGGATTTTCGGGATGTTACACTTTTTTCGTTTACGTACAACTGTTGAAGGTGTGGAAGATTTCCCTAGTTTTATTTTCATGTAACTCTAGGTATTCCAACTGAGTTATGTATTCAGGTTGTCGATCAATCCTTCAATCACACCTCTAAAAATTGTTTTCACCTAGATTCAACGAAGTTAAGGCGCTAAGGTTCCCTATGCCCTGTGCAATTTGTCCGGCCAAGCCGCCCAGCCAATCAAAGTATTTGCAGATAAGATATACTAAATACGTCATGTGGAATTTCATCTGAAAGCCTACTGTGACCAAGGATCAAGAGTTGTAAATTCATCAATTGGCCAAGCTTATCTGGAAATTCTTCCCTCGAGTTGATTTGAACCCAAACAGAAATCCTAGTAGGCCTAATTTCGTTATGATTGTTGGAACAATTATTAAGTGTGTCAGGAATGATCCTAGACAAATTGTTGACTTCCAAGTAAAGGTAATGAAAGGGACCAGCAAAGTTATTTTTGAGAGAGGTCAACATGCTCAAAGGAAGTAATGTTTGTTAAGTGAGGGGCTGATTTGGACGGACCGACTTTGATTGTTGAGGTAGCAACCCTCTGTAACACAAGAGCAGCAAGGGTTGCTTGCTTGGATCTGTAAGACAGAATAAATGGACACCCGTCAGGATGTTCACTCGTGCCTTACAAATCTGCTTGGTTCTGCCGGTTGGGTGGCGGTGAGAACTTAGTTTGTCTGGATGTGCTGTGGTGAGGCCATATGGGGTTTATTAAGAACAGGCCTCACGTCCCATGCTTGTACTTTACCTAATCTTGACCTCATATTTGTACTTTACCTGATCTTGGCCTTCATTGCTGCAAAGACCGAGGACTTGTGTACGTGAATCAAATTTCATAGTCAAATTTCAACAGGTGGTGTGTTGTTGCAGACCTGCAGTTGGATTGGCACACGCTTCCAGATTGGTGCTCCTCTCCAACACAGGTTTTACCACTCCACATTCATTTCCAGTAAATTTAACTACCACATTCGTTTTGGATTCATGATTCAAGAAACTGAGTTACGCTTGCCCATCGTGGGTGTATTATCAAACAGAGATTATGGTTACAACTCGACTTGTGTCGATTCAGCAGGCAGATCAGCAAGCTCCTTAACTCTCTACCCTACAGCAAAATCAGAAATCAACTCCTACTGATGCTCTGCTAAATGTGTCCACAACAATGCCAAAACAGAAGAGAGAAGCTAGTTGCCTTGAGTGTGTAAGCGTATGGGTCAAAACTGGAGACATGATCTTCAGCTCCATCAAATCACCCCTGGGACGTGCGTTCATCACGTATGTGGAACATAAGCTGCAACGATGTCACCAACTATCAGTAAAAGAGGGCACAAATGGTGAACGAAATTGAATAGTGAGTGATCACCTTAACACCCACGTAGAAGGTCGTAAATATGATGGCAAGGGCAGGCATGGCTGCAAAATGGGAACATGTATCAACCACAAAGGCCACTGGACCATGTACATCTGACTTAATGAAATTCATCGCAAATAATGGGTGTGAAATTGCAACTCACCATCCTTCCCAGCCATTTTTGAGATCAGAACTTTAATCCCAGATGGTCCCACAACATAACCGACGAGGTTTGCCACCTGTCCACGAAACATCTCAGAAACAGCAATGACATGTAACAATGTATGAATGGTTGATCTGATGTACAGATGGATTTCCTTTATGCCAGAATGCCAGCCATTGTCCAAATGATCATGGCACATTTGAATTTTCCATTAAATATTAAATGAATGATTTGATGAAGTCTCTTAGTATTTTGTTGGTTATGAATTGTTCAATATCTTCGATTCTTTTACTGCTACTAGGAGATCAGGTAATAATTGCATGCATTCTTTTAGTAGTGCATGCAGAAACAGATATAGAACATACCATAAGACAGCTGATTGTCACAGCACCAGCAATTGCTTTAAGTTCACGATGAACAAGGATCCCAAGGGAACTACTTGCCTGCAAATAAAATGAATATATATTAGATGGTAGCATTGTAAAATTTCCATGAAACATTTTGCAAGAATGCCGAAATATCCGGGCATCTTAGAAAAATCATTCCAGCGGATATCTTGAAATTGTTTTTTATACTCGAGCAAAACTACAAAATGGATCGATGTTCTCAAACAAAGACAACTTGATATGTTTTAAGTAAATTTAGGATCTTGCTGTTTATATTCTACAAATTTTTAAACTAGATTGTAGTAACTTCTAAGAGCCAGATGAACTTTACCTCAAATTTGTTGGAAAGAGATTTGACCAATATCTCTGGAACAAAAAATAAGCAAGTTAACCACGCCCATGAAACGAGTTTCCTGTTTAGGCAATCAAATAGAACAATCTAAGTCATTACATCTGATGTATCAACAGGTATGATGCATCAACAGAGTAAGCAAGCATGTCAACTGTGAAGTTCTGCAGAAGCTACCATTCCAAATCATGCCACACTGCTACAAACGTGAATATCACCCAGATACTCGGTAGCTTTCTTCGAGAACCACCAAGAGGAATGTACAAGTACCTGCAATAACCAAGAGGCCAATCAAACAATGCAACATGGATTAATCAATGTTTGTATATTGGTCCATGTACTAACTCTATTAGGATGGACATGTACCAACTCTATAGAGAAGCTTCATGCATGGGATTTAAAAATATGGTGTACATGGATGCAAAACTATGAAGTAAAAAACTGTTGCAGCTTCCATGTGCATCAATTAAAGAATTGTGAAGCAAGACAAATACAAACGTCCCCAAGAGATATATATGCGGTAGTCCAGAACAGATTTAAACCACCTGACACATACCTAACCAACCATCTGTTAAAAGAAGCATGCCAATTTTTCCAGAAACTCTCCAGATCATGGCAGTTATTTATGCACCTAGGCATGTTTTCAGGTGTCTCGACTCCTCCAACCTGAGATGAAGTGCTCAGCTTTAAATTTTATCAAAAAATAACATGAAACAGATGCTGAGATCAGAACAAAGTTCTGCCGATACCGACGCCATCGATTACATAAATAATTATTTGAGACAAATAAAACAAATACTACTGTACTTCAGAGCAGTACTGATATAAAATTTAAATATTTTAGTACCAGTGACCAAAACCGGAAGTAGCGCCAAATAAGAAAGAATTTCAACCACATAAAGTTTAATACCTGCAATGAAAAGTTTGAGAAGCCAATGAGCTTGATTATTAACCAAATGAACCAAACCAACAAAGCAGCTCCAGAATGTTAGATAAGAGCAGAGGTATAACACTTACTGAAGTTGGACATAAAACCAACCCAGAGAGTAACACAAAAAGAAAAGCCGTGATACTCTGATAGGTGGTGCAAGAAAACTTATATGTAGGTAATGAATTAACAAAATCTAACAAACAAGGAACAGTGCATATACTGCTTCACATTGACTAAAAAGGAGACAAATAAAATTCCATAAGCAGCAAACTTAGAAGTAAGGCCTGGAGCACTTCAGGAAATATAATATGTATAAAAGTTATAATGTAATTTTTTTATGAGAATGTACAATATAATCTTACCCCATAACTGATGATGAAGATCTCAAATGGGGATAAGTGCTGCCATAATCGGCTGTCGTCAGAATATTTAATCAAATTTCAGAATATAGTATGTAACCATTATAAGGAGTAAAAAGTTAACCACACAGTATGAAGACAAGCAAATACCTTACTACAAAGGCATTGTAGTGGAAAAGGTGTGGTATGCCTTCCATAATGAGGAAACTTACGATCCACCTCAGGCCATACAAAGATATTTGTGCAAATGAATAATTTTTCTGAGGTACCTCTAACTGCAAGATCGCTACATCACAAACAGGTTAGTATGCATAACTACTGGGACATTTCTATGGAACGCTACTGTTAAACCGCTACATGAATTAGAAACACAACCAAAATTCATCTCCAAAACTCTGCATGCAATTTCTTAAGTTGCCCAGAAAAATATGAGGTAACTTAAATAAAGACAGGAATTCATGATGATCAATGGTAATATTACAATTCGCCATATCCAAATTCAAATTGAAAATGCATTCCATGTTTCTTTCATTCTTTGTCTTGAAAGGAAATCCAGACAAACTAAACATCTGTCACGCTATAGATTGGCCTATTTCCTTTGAACTCCATTTTAGAAATTATACAGCTTATATGGCACGGTGTGTGCAAGAATATATAGAACTTACTGGGTACCACATACCATACCAGTTGATACCATAATGCTGAATGATACAAAACTAAAAACTACAGCCTCCTTGCAGAATTATGCAAGTATAACTGTGCAAGGCAATGTAGAAATTCTCTTCCCCAGACCCCGTCTAATAGCTTTCAGCATGGTTACAACATTTTTTAATAAAGCATTGACAACAAACTAAGTATGTTCATCTTGGAAAAAGTGTATCATTTCTTAAAGCATAGCTCATACATGAAATATCATTCCAAAGTGCTTCTAATTTCACCTTGATAACAAAACAGATTCAATTAAAAAAAAACTACCTATAGGGAAAAAACCAACCTGAGCAGCAAAGGCAATGTATCCAACAATAGGACCAGCAATGTAGAGTGGAGCATATGTCAAGTAGCATAAATACGTGAGGAAAGTGTACCTGTCAACACTGAGCCCTCTTTCCTGCCAAGAACATTACTTCTATCACCAGAAGGAAAAACAGATATAGACACGCAGTTCATCCTCATAACGAATTGATTAAGCTAGATAGTAACAGATGCTAAACAAAAATCAACAAAATATATAATAATATAACATAGTGCAAACTATAAAAAGATGTCAGGCCCACCGGCCCACTTTATAGACAACCTAGAAGATGTATTTTATATTCACCAACAGGCCAACCTGTTAGCAGAAACTAATCATTCCTTATGCCCTATTTGGAAACCCAGTTTAGGGGCCGAAACCAGTGTAAATTACAGGTCCGAATATTTTTTCCGATCCAGGCCGGATTACATGTTTGGATGACCGGTGAGCCCAATAATTTTACACCTGGTTTGGCCCAAAACCGGTGTTTAAAAAAAAAAATCATCTTCACAGGCCTGAAAAAAATACGACAACTATCGGCCTCTCCTCCAGTCCTCCGCTCGGTGCCGAGGAGCGAGGGTTTTCTTCCGCCGCCCCGTCTGGTACCGCGCCGCCTCCGCACCCAACTCCAACAGTCCCTTCCCTCCCCCTCCCCTAACCACTCGACGAGACCTCGATGACCGCTCACCTCGCCGCGGAGCCAACGGCGGCCTTGAGTGAGCGCGCTGCCTGATTTGCGACCGAATCTGGGGCAAGGGCGCGCCGGGCAGGAGGTGAAGACGGTGCGAGTGAGGACGGTCCAGCTGAGGCACGGATCAGCGGCGGAGAGGCTTGGTGCGTTGTGGAACGGTGAGGTAGGCTTATAGCGTCTCGCAATTTCTTTGTCAAAGTTGTTGTGATGTTCTGTTCTTGGTGACCCTCGTCGAGGGAGGAGTTCGATTAGCCCATGATGCTTTGATTGAGAGGAATACATATGGTGATTAGCATGTGGTGATTGAGATTTGAATGATGTGTCAGGCTAGATCGATAGGTAGGCTAGCAGTAGTAGACACCAGTGCAGCGCTGTACTGCTTGCAGCTTGCAACAGCAATGCATCATGTCAAGGCTTGCAGTCCATCTCTTGTCCATTTTTTTCCTTGCACGTTTAATTAGCATATAAGTACATTATTGAAATGGATGGATAACAGAATGATTGTAGCGACAAACTATTTTATTTAATTTGCATTGCACATGGTAGCCAAATTGATAACCAGAGTAGGACGAATATAATCAATGGCAGCCTTTCTGTTTGTAGCAGGTTAGCAGATTTTAACAAGTAAAATCTGTGTGATTGCTAACCCGCTGCTTAGACAGCAGCAAGTTAGCAACAGCAGGGCCTTAACTAATCAATGTGTTGCTGCATAGACAGCAGCAGGTTAGCAACAATAGGGCCTTAACTAATCACTGCATTGTTGATTCTTGGGTCACTAATTTCATCTAAGCAACTTTCCAGTACTTGAGCAAACACCCTCAACTACAATGAGATGAGATCCTCATTGTCTTGTCCTTTGAAGCCTTGCTGGTACAGACCTTACCAGCAGGTTCCCAATTTGTTATTTTGGGCTCCCATTTGTTTGAGGCATACAGACCTTACCCTGGTATTCGAACTTAGTGACTACCTGGAATTTTAACCTGTGACCTAAAAGCTGTGTGTAACTATTGGCCAACCTGCACAAGCCATCGACACTATTGCAGCAGTCAGTTAACAAGTGGCTTCACTAACACGCATGGAAAATAACTACACTACACTACAAGCTCTTGGGTTTACAATCACCAAATTTTGTTTATTTAGATTATACGGTGTATTTATAACTCTATATTTTGCAGGTTAGCGACCGCAACATTTAACAATCATGCAAAATGGAAGCATTTACTGGTGGAGGGGTATGAAGTCACACAACATTGTTTGATGCTAGCAGTTTCTTCATCCATCAGTCAACTGTTTTTAAACATTATTTATGTCCTTGTATTTGTCTATTTGAGCTTAGAAGAACAATCCAAGCATGCCAACTTTGTTGGATCTGGAACTATGTCGATTTTTGACTCCTTGTTGGATATTAATTTTGTTGAACTTTCAGTTTGAGCATTGATTTTTTTGGCTCACTGAGATGTCCAGCTGCTATAGACTTTGATCATTTGATATGTCAGAAGCTCACAGCCTCCAGCCATTTGGAACCAACCAGCGTCAGTGTGTGTGAGTCCAGCGTCTTTGTGATGTATGTGTGTGTGAGTCCGTGTGTGTGAACTCAGTGAACACAGCGTATGTGTGAATCCAGTGGCAGTGTGTGTGTGTGAATTCAGCGCATGCAGTAGTGGCTATTTTGGACAGCGAAGACAATTTTTTTTTACCTTCAATCCAAACAGCTTATTCCAAGGGAAAAATTATGCAGTTGTATTCTTGTGCACTAGAAATTACACTTGTAAATCAATTACAGCTCAATAAAAATACCATTCTTCCAAACAGGGCCTTAGTAAGTATTCCTTCACATATCTTTACTTGGGAGGCCTTATTCCTCTCCCCAAACAAATCCCTATGTCAGTCAGTCGATAAGCAAAATAAAAGGATCTAGGCCAGTAATTATTAACATACCAAGAATAAAAAACATACTAGTTTTTTCTTGCCCATGTAATTATTCAGTTCTCATGAACACCCTCTTACATTTGTCTAAAACTAACAGAGGTGTATCATGTACCACTACCACCTTAGCACATTAAGAAAAAATAGATACAAGAAAAATTGGATGAATAAAATACCTGCAAAGCAAAGTAGCATGTTTTGCCAGAATAACAAATCTGACATCTTTGCATATGTTTCTGTACCGAGTGTGCTCGTGTTAGTATACTACAGTATTGAACAAGATAGTGCATTTTGTGTATATATTGTGTATATGAAAGCTGGTGCATCAACACATGTGACTTATCAAAGGTAGAATTAAGAAAATATAGAGATGCAGATATCCATGACAACTATGAGCAAAAATTATTCCTTTACAAAACAAGGCCTATTCCAAAAATTGTTTTGAAACCTGACGTTCATACAGATTCTGTCAGATACCAGATACACTACAGTCCAGCAATTATGTCAAGCTAGACAGATCAACTTTCTCAAACATTAAAGATCTGATGCTGAAAAATTAACATGTACAGAAAAGGTATGTCATAGTACCTTGTGATCAAAGTGAGAAGAATGAACTGTCCAGCAGTAATCACATCCAAAGCTAATCATCCGTAGTACAACTGACACAGGAAATTAGAAAGTTGCCAATATTGAATCAAATAACCTAGACATACTTGATGTCACATAAACGCAAACTTGTAACTGAGTATAAAAAATTGGCACAATAATTATGACAAATGATACAAACAAACTCTTGTGATAGATGGATCAAGCCAAATGCAACTTGAGACAATACATGCCTTAGCTTTAGGCATGTTGTAAGATAATCACCTAAATAAAGTAGCCCAGATCAATGGAATCTGACCTCACAGCGTCAAGAGAATGAATAGTTCCATTGAACGGCAAAAGCAAGTATCTTGTTTCTTAATTCAATGGTTTAAAAGTTTTAATGAGACATCGAGTTTGGTACTCTGAGAAATGTTCATATCAACTGGGGATAATAATTAACCATAGCTGATAATCTGTCGACCAACAAATCTAAAATATCCCTTAAGAAGAAAGGAAAAAAAAACTGAAAACACTAGTCCTTTTTAAGTCAACACAAAATCTTTTATGGCTTCCCAGATCTGAAGAGAAACTAATTTGAAGAACTAAAGTAAACTTCTACATACAAATGCACAGAATACATAGATTATTTCGATCAAATAAAAGTATAAGACAACATAAGGTGAAGCATACCAAAATTGAAGCATATGTGCCACCGAAATGTACCACGATAATTGTCTAGAAAAGCCAGATTTTTCCTGTTTCAAAATGAAAGTTCAATCTCATCAAACAAAATGAAAAGAGACTTCAGAAAAAGACCCTCCTGCATCATTCGAGAAAAAAAAAGGAGGGGAAGATGAAGCAGCAGCACAAAGAATCTAACCCGAACATTGAGAACGAATAGCCTTCATAAACTCGGTTAAGAACAAGAAAAGATAAGTTGAAGCTCCAAATGAGGCTTGTGCAATATTTATAATGAGCAAATAGCTGCAAAATATAGAACTATGATCAGCTAGAGAATGAAGCAGACATTAACCAAAATTACAGTAGCAAAAGTTCCAAATCCATTCATGATTGGCTTTAACTGATCCATGTGACTTAGAAGCTAGTGATGTCACAAAACAAACCAAGTGGAATTGTGCACTGGATTATGGACATAATAAACTCACAGATTTAAAAACACATAATTAGAATATGGCCTTTTCTTTAATCTGTTTATCACCTACTCGATATTTATGTGTATTAATAACTGGGGTCATTTCCTGCTTTTGACACAACATTCAGACCACATAAAGTTTCCAGAATAGGTTCATCAACTCTGAAACAAAACAACAACTGTTTGTTGCACTGACGATGAGGTCAGAATCTTCCATCTAAGTTTATATGCAGTACTTTTTGTATATACAAAGGACGGGGGGAAGAGTAAGAAAGTTTGAAGCAACAGTGGGGAGGCACTGACCTTGACGATAGAGTAATTAATCAATGAAATTAAAAGAATGAAGACAACACTGCTATGAGAAGACAAACAAGTTAGAGGATTACAAAAGGAACAGCAACAAAGCTAAAACAAAATGGGCTGGCGAGTTGCATACCAAGCACCATGGAGATAACACAGATAGCTCAAAGATAGTACAAGCCACAACAGGGCAGTCCCTCGACCCTTCAGGCCATAGCAATATCGCAGTCCATTAACCAACATCAGAAATGCTCCCATTGCAGCGGACAGAATAGGCAAGTTCCCACGGAAGTTTCTCCATTGCGCATCGGACACGTCCTGCGACAGAAGGCAATCGAGATCAAGCGGGCAGCTCAGTAAGTCTTCAGATGAGAGACAGAATCACAGAACACTAGCAGGGACTGACGAAATGCCACGCACATTCAGATGCCCCGCAAATGATCCCGCGCGTAGTCCGTAGAGCCTCCCGGAGTAATCTGCACCACACGCGAAGCAACTGTGTGACGGGCGGCAATCGATGACTGAGAAGAGAAGGTGACCGGAGGGGGTGAGGGGTGGTGCTGGCGCCGCCGCCGTACGTACCGTGCGAGAGGAGGAGGGATTTTCGGATCACGACGAGGTAGAAGCCCAGCGCGTAGAGGACGAGCGCCGCGAGCTCCATCCGCTTCCACGGCACGCCTACGCCCATCTCGGCCCGGGCCTCGAGAGCCTCCCCGCGCCTGGGAAATTGGGGCAGCGGCCAGCGAGCTGCGGGAGACACCGGCGGAGGAAGGGGCCCCCGCGTAGCGGGGAATGCGCGGCTGTGGCCGGGAGCAGAGGCCGCGGGGCGACCGAGATCCGGGATCAAACGGCGGCAGTGGACGCCGGCGCACGAACGGGGACGATCCAGGCGGAGTACCACGGCGAGGCCTGCTGGACGGAGAGGAGAGGGGAGGAGAGCCTGAGCCTCGTCGCTGGCGAGACCCACAGGTAGGCCCCACTGGATCATCCTTTTTTGAGGGGAATGTAACTTTTTATTGACGAAGTACAAACGCCATTAGGCGAAGATATAAACCAAACATGTCTTCCCAAATCAGCATAGATGCAACTCCTAGCTAGATTATGGGCATCCACATTTGATTGTCTCCTTTCATGCACAAACTCAACAAATCTAAACTCACTTGATCTAGCTCTAATTTCCTGGACAACATGAGCATAAGAGCCCATACTTCCTTCACGAATGCTTGCGACGACTCCGGCGTTGTCACATGCCAATCTGAAGTCCTGTAGGAGCAGATCGCTAGCAAGAGCCAGGCCCTCCTTGCATGCTATCGCCTCCACTATTTCTGGCTCCAAGCCGCCTTCCATCACCACTGCTGAAGCCCCCAAGAAACGCCTAGTGAAGTCCCGTGCAACAGCTGCAGAAGCGACACTTCCTGAGCTCTTGGCCAAGGCAGCATCAACATTGATCTTCATCAGTCCCGATGGTGGAGGAGTCCACCGAATGGAGCTTCTCTGGACTGCAGGTCGCTCCTTAGCTTGTGTTTTCACCGATTGAAGATCAGCCACAAAACTAGTAACAAAAAAGTGTGTGGAAAGCGGGCTTTTGTAACTATCTTCGTGAATAGCTTTCCTTCTTGCATACCAAATCGCCCAAAGAGTAACAGTAACCCGAATTAGGTCTTCATGCTTCAAAGATTTCATAACTGCGGCCAACCAGCCCCTTGCATCAAGATCCTGAAGCTGAATAATGTGCTCAGTTATTTCTTCCTTATCTAGCGCCCAAACACAACGTGCCATATTGCACTCAAGGAGTGAGTGCCGCCATGAATCCCTGGCTCCGCAGATGGGGCATGCACCGCTATCGGCCATATACCTGTGGAGAAGAAGATCCTTCGATGGGAGGGAGCATCTAGCAAGTCTCCACAAGAATACCCGCACTTTCGAGGGGACTTTAATTCCCCACAACATAGACCACTCCTTCTGAACTGCTTGTCTATCCGAGGCCCCTGCCGATCCAGCTAGAGATTTACGATGTGCAAGCATTCGATATGCCGAACGGACTGAGAAGACACCACGCTTCTCAAAGTGCCAAGCCCAGAAGTCTTGTTGTTGCCTTGTACTGAGAGGGATACTCAATATCAAATTCATATCTGATGGTGTAAAGAATTCCATTAACTTCACCCGATCCCAACTAGCCGATGTTGAGTCTATGAGCTCACTGACCAATTGAGGTGAGTTAGGTCGGCTGCCCAGTACCGGCCTCCGTAAACCCGATCACTATCACTATTATAAAAGACGGATAATTTGTCACAAAACGATCGTATAGATAGAGTAGAGTACATCGGAAACCGATATAGTTGTCTTATTTCTTCGATTATCCATCGTCTACCAAAATTTGAAAATCGCAATCAAAGAGCAACAAGATAAAAAGGATATTCTTTCACTCGTTACTGGATCTAATTTCTAACGAGAAACACTATTATCATCACTACGTGAAAAACGTTCAAAGGGAACGCCTCACCGTAGGGGCGGGGCGTTGGAGCCGCCTCTACAAAGTGGGCCGGGCCGCTGGGCCGGCCAAATCACCGCCCGCCCCGCGCGAAGCAAGTAGGGGCGGTTGGATCACCAACCGCCCTTACAACAGGCGAGGCCCATTTAGGCCAGGCGAGGCCCAATCCGGCCCACATAAACTGATGGAAGTATAAAAGTAACACTTAGGGCTTCAATCCCCATCTCCCAGTTTCAGATCGCAACCCACGCCGCATCGTCGCCTCCGCCTGCCCGATCCCACTCCACCTGTCCCCCGCCGCCTCCTCCTCCTCCGGCCCTCATCTCCGACCTCACCTCCCTCCTCCTCCTCCACTCCCCGCCGCCTCCTCCTCCTCCGGCCCCGTCTTCTCCTCCTCCACCCTCTCCATCCCCACCCCGACCCCCACTCCCAAACCCGGCGCTGCGACGAGGAACCAGGCGGCGGGCCGACTCAGGCGGCGGCAGCCGGTGACCTGTGGAAGGCGGATCCGGCCTCGGTGACGACCCCCTCCCTCTCTCCTTCCATCGGTGGCGGGTCGACGGCGGCGTGCCTCTTCCTTCCACCCGATGGCGCTCGGCGTGGGGCGTAGAGGACCGACGCTCGGCATGGGGCGTGGAGGACCGGCGCGCGGTGGCGCTCGGGGCATCCCTCTCCAGCTTCTCCACCAGCAGGTACTCCTAGCTCCTCTTTTTTCCTCACCTTCATCCCGTGTTCCTCTTCATTCACTGGCCGAGTGCGGGGATGCAGATCTGGTGGCACAACGCGCGGGGGCGGCGGATCTGTCCAGGGGAGCTGTGGATCCGATGGCGGAGCTGCGGACGGATCCGGTGGCAGAGCTCACAGATCCGGTGGCGGAGCTCAAAGATTCGGTGGCTCCACCACCACGGCGGCATACCTCCAACAGCGAGGCTCCGGCGATGGCGGCGATGTGCGGTGGGCTGCGAACGGGCTCACCGGTGGGCTCAGGAATGGGCTCACCGGTGAGCTCATTGGATTTGTGAATTTATATTTTTTTTTTTTTGTCGAAAATTCATCAGAAGGGCGGCCGGTGTTGAGTCGCCTTTACGATCAGCCGCCACATCAAAGAATGCGCAAGCGTAGGCGGGGCCGGCTCCAGCCCCTTTACAAGCAGTCTTTGGCCAGCCGCCCCTACAGTGCCTTTGTGCAGTAGTACATGCAAGACTTTGATGGCCCCAAAATCCACTTGCTGCTAGAATTCTCTACACCTAAAAAGCGGTAAAAACGATCGTCCACCCGGCAGACTCATCCCTCCCTCCGAAACATACCGCCCGACCGCGGTGAAACCATCGCGAAAAAAATTCCCGCCCTCAAATCACGCCAACCCTGCTCCGAGAAAAAACCTGCCCAGGCTCCACGAATCATGGCAACCTCTGCTCCACTTTCCTTCACCCTTCGCCCATCCACCACCAATCCACCACCGCAGCGACGCCGCCAAACCACCACCGCCGCGACGCCGTCAACCCGCCACCGCCGCAGCGCACGGACTCCTCAGCACCCAACCTCCGGCCGATCTATCGCGGAGAGGAGCAGCCTGCCCGTGGTATTCATTGACCAAAATCTGCCCGACCCGGCTCCATCGGCGCCGTCGGCTGCCGTCGCCTCCACGCCTCACCGCCTGACCCAGCTCCATCGACGCCGCAGGCAGCCGCCGCCTCCACGCCTTGTCGCCTCCTGACCTGCGACGCCGCTACCTCCATGCGGGGTGCTTCGCGCCCGAGCATCGCCGCCACCGGTCTCCGCCGAGGCTGCATCCCTACCGATGGGAGCAGCACTGCTACATTCGCCCCGAGGTGAGGATCACACCGGTGGCCCTTTCCGTCTCTCGCGCTCGCGGGAGCTCGCCGTTGCAGCGCCGGGGTAGCCGCTCCGCGCCGCCGCGCGTCCCGCTGCCTCCGGTCGCACCCCATTGCGGGGAAGGCCCTCCCCGTCGCGAATCCCTATTCCCTACGCGCTGCCCGGCCGCCGCCTCACGAGAGCTCGGCCCCGTTGTCCTCCCCAGCAGGACTCCACGGTGCCACCCCGCCTGTACGTCGCCCGCCGCGGCCGCTCGGGCGCCTCTCCCTCCGACCGCCGCCCTCCGCTCCAGCGACGCGGTTCCTCGCGAACGAAACAGACTGCAGGGGCGCGGGGCAGTTCCTCGTGGCGGCGGCGGAGCTTCCCCTCGCCGCGCCTCCTGGTGGCAGGGCAGTTCCTCGTGGCGCAGCGTACTCCCCCTCGTCGCGGCTCCTGGTGCACGACGCCGACGCCACATCCGTCTCCAGCGCCTTCAGCCTCTTGCTCGACAGAAGGTACGTCGGTGTAATAATCTATTCTATTACCCTCTGTGAACTTGACTCGTGATTAATCGATGATACAAGGCAAGACATATTTTACAGTTGATTCCCCACCAGAGTGGGTTCTTACATTGATCTTTCAGTAATCCAATTTTAAGGTCTGATCCATATTAAAAACAATGTTTTTAAGAGGTTTTATTAGCACTCTGATTTCGGGCTAGAGTGTTTGTGCAGCACCTCATTGCTTTTAAGGACTTGCGACACTATACAGACAGACAGAGATGCTAAAAGCAGATTTGGCATCTAAATTAGACATGTTGCACGTACATAAGGAGCATATTAGTGATCTGTCAAACTATCTTAGTGCAGCATGCAGGTATATTTATCTACTAGGAAATTATTCTGAAACTGTTTTGGGGGAAAAGCAAAATCATCTTCCATATGGAAGTACCAAACAAAAAACATCAACACTTCTAAATCTCAAATCTGGTCTTTCCCCTGCTATTTTGCTTTGATGACGATCCTATGGCTTTTAATTAAATCCTGTCAGTACCATTTTTTAAACCGAGTGTGGATAATGCACCATCTGTAAGTAATGTTTCCCTTTTCTGATTTGGTTTCACTTTGCTTAGGACTTCAGAACTAGACAAGACTACTGAATGTTTGGTTGTTACAGTGCTTGTACCGATAGTCATATCAATTTCATCAATCCATGGACATCTCAGTAACAGAGATAATGCTAGGGTAGTTTAGTCTTTTCTCATTTTATCCCAACTATTATCATTTCTAAATATGTTAATCCAAATCTAACTAACGGTGTGTCTTCAATTTTGAAAAGACGCAAAAAGGTGAAATAACACAGTCCAGCAGCATCTAGCCATCTACGATCATTAACTTTGGGTTTCTAATCGGATTTTTCTTTCTCACACAGGGCACAACAGAGTTCAAGTTTCTAATACCCAATCAAGTCAGTACAGACCCTCTTCAGGTTTGATACAGAAAATTCAACGCTTGCTTTCCTTATTTATATTTCAAGCATTAAGTTCATAATGTCTTGTTGATCCTATCTGTCAAACTTCAGATACATCACACCAGAGCAAGTTCTCGTGGTGATATATACTTTTGATTTAACAAGGGGAAAAGGCTAATGAATGCAATACGGATGTTTGGTCATGATCAGAACCTAACCAATATGTGCTGCTTCAGAAATGCACTTCTGATTGATATTGTGCGGTGCCACTTGTGAATTAAAATAGACAACTGATTAGACGAATAGTATCATGTGTGTTTTTGTTTCAAAATGTTTGAGACACTATGCTTGTTAATGTTTCAGATGTCTGAATATGTAACACTCACAGACTCACTGAATATGGAGGCTGCCTCTTTGTCATATAAATTTGTTTGAACCCAACAATCTTCTATAATGACCAAACTAAACCTTAGCGTGTTTGTTTGTAAGATCCTCTGTCTGCAAGCATGTCCCCTGTTCAAGCCTCGGCGCATAGTGATCATCAGAACTGAAAAATCAAGTATGGTCCACCCACGCCCGCATAGACAGGTATGAATCTTGTTAACTGAACGTGGCAAAATGCAACCATTTTGGAGTGCAGTTCTCAAATCTAGAATCATGGAATCTAGAGTAGACAAGCATTTTTTGCTTTCCAATATTGTCATGAATCGTGATAGGATAGGAGAGACAAGGGTTGTGAGGGGAGCGAAAGGGCAAGGGCACCGAAACAGCCCCAACGAAAATTATGATTGCCTAAAAAACTAAAATTGTTGCCTTGTCAAAGATCGGAATCTCAGTTTTAATCATTTATGCTACTCTTGCATGATTGAAGAATATTTATTATATATAGACAGAAAAAGATAATATATATATTGATTATTCTCATGGGACTTCACCAGATGTATGGAATTCACACAAACTAATTGTGTATTTCCACTTTGTACATATTACAGTTTCAGTGAAGACAAAAAAATATCTAAGAGTAAAGGTGAGCAATTCATGCATAGAGCATTGGTTTACCTTTAGAAATTGGTGTCGAACCAGAGTAAAACTACAGAGGATACTAAAGCTATCTTTCAGCTGCCCACCTGGCCACCTCCTATGTTGATAGTGCCGCCCTGCTCATGGAACTTAGATTGGGTTCTTGTTGTTTTGTCCATAACTGTGTCTAAATTTAGTTAGACATTTATGATCCGTACATTCTTGGCTCAGTTCCAGTAATCTGATGGAAGCTAATAGATTCTTGTTGGCATGGTAAGTTCTTAAGAAATCACACAATGTGCATTTTCTGAGCAATAATCATGGCTATTTTTACTGAGATTTTGTAGTGTGTCGCACAAAATAGACCTTTTGCCTTTCTATATTTTAGTCTATCTGCCATTTACATTTTATGATATAGCCAGCTGGCTGCTATGTTATTTATCTATTAGATCTTTATTGAAATGCATTCACTTGAGGTGGTGTTCTCTAGCTAGAGTTGCATACTTGCATCTAGGTCAATACTAGATGCTCTTGAATCTTCTCTGACTCTTTCACTAGCTGCAGGTTTGATGTTCACTAATATCTACAAATGTTTGCACAAGACAGTAAATGCCTTCATTTCACAATTCAGTTGCTTAATTGCTTAAAGAGAATTTTTCACCATTCGAAAACACAACACATCCTGAATATAGGATCAGCTTGATTGTCAGTTTCTTGTTCACCTTCTTATCTTCTTTAACCAACAACATGAACAAACCAGCAAAGGTTAATGTTACCAATGGATCATATAGACAGTAGCAGCAGGTACTCACTAGAGGAGCATCTCGAGGTTGACAGAAATTTTTGCCAATATGGTCAAGACAAGAAGTGGCTTTCAGTGATGAATACAAGTATACAGGCCTGTCGGCAAGCCGATCAAGAAAGTCGGGGTGGAGATGTGTGTGTACATTCGATTTGGATAGCTTGCGCTTCAGTGTGTAACCTTCAGGATATTTGTCAAAATATAGTGAACCTTTTGTTCATTTTTAGGACAATAGTTTTGTTAGTGCTGAACCTTTGATAGGATCCATCCATTATTTTCTCTCACTTTATTGGTTGTGGTAACTCAACTCATGAAAAATAGACAATGAACCATATTCATATTTCTTGCCCAGGGGTGGTTGTGTACCTAGATGATATCCTTGTTCCCATGGGTTGCTTAGCATGAAGCATTTGCCAACAGCACATGCCCTCATGCTTAATTTTTCTGGTATGCAACATCCATTTTAGGGTAGCATTGAAAATTTTAATTCACTTTAAGTTCGTAGGAGCTATAAAATCCATGGCCTCTAATTGTAGCATACCGTTTTCGTTTTCATTTCTCACAACTATCACGATGAACACTTGACAACATATATAGAAGCCTGTAATATTGCGAGGTTATAAAATATGTTGAAGGAAAGTCTCAATTGAAGGTATAACACCCGTTGCAATGCACGGGCATTTACCTAGTAGATTAGTAACGAGTGAAAGAATATCGGTTAAACAGAAACCCCCTAAAAATAAGTTTTACCAAGGCATTGTCATAATTTTCCACCTCTAGACTCCAAAGAGAGCCAAAATGTCTTGCTACTATTCTGAACTTATCTTCTTTTATAAAGGCCGTATTTTGTAAAACTTATTCCCACTAGAATAACGAACTGATTAGACTCCAAAGAGAGGAAACATGTTTTGCTACTATTCTAAGTTTGACTTAAATCAACTCTAAACTAATATTCTTTTATGAAGACCATATTTCGTAAAACTTATTTCCACTGGAATATCGAACTGATTAGACTCCAAAGAGAGCCAACATGTCTTACTACTATTCTATAAGTTTGACTTAAATCAGTTCTAAACTAATTTTCTTTTATGAAGGCAGTACTTCCTAAAACTTATTCCGGCTAGAATACTTGTATATAGGTACTGTATATTGGTGTGCTGAGAAGGTAAGGTACGATGGTTCACTTACGTGATTTTTGACTTGGAATAAAATGGCAAGCCTTGGTAAAACTGGTTTCTCATTCCATTATTCTAGATTTGTGGACGTTACGGTAGCGGTCGTAGTCCACCCAAGAAAGGGAGAGCTATTGTATTGCTCGAGGTGGACAAGCAACGAACCAATTCGTGAACGACGTTTGTGGATGCATGATTACGGCAGTAGTACTAGCTAGATACCCTCGTCTAACGAAGAGTGAAGGTTTTGTTTTGTTCTAAGTTAAAATATTTCAAGTTTAACGAACTTTGAGTAGATTATTAATACATTTTTTAAGGGAGATTACCAACACATAACACAAAACAAATAAATTTACTGTAAAGACATACATTGCATTATAATATGCACGAATCTGATCATGTTTATTTAACATCATAAAAATGTCCATGGAACTTTACATCAACAGCCAAATCAGGGTTCTGTGACAGGTCTACACTCTTCAACATGGGGCAATTTCTGAGGCAAAATAAATCAAACGTCCCATTTAGATTATTTTCTGATACCTTCAGGGTTTGAAGCAATGAAGGAAGATTTGAAGATGAGGTTATAGGTATATTTCCTTGGAAGAGATTTTCTGAAAGATCCAAGTATTCAAGCTGTGGGAGCTCAAAATAAGGATGCTGGAATGCTTCCATTCAATTGATTTGATCCTAGAACCAGTTGACGTAAGTTCTTGAGGGTTTTGAAAGCTGTCAATAGTGCAGACATGAAGACAATAATATAATAAATCGAAACAACACAACAGTCGATTAAAAAAAATGGCAAAACAACATAATTTTTGGCCAGTGGATAATTGCACAAATCCTCCGAATAACCACTGGGACATGCCCAAGTATCCAACATTTTGTTAAAAGGACTTTGCAATTTAGAATTTTTGCCAAACCTGAAAAAATGAGCCTCCAACAAGTTGGCAAAAATAGTTGGCAATTTGGGAAACTTGGCATTCTTTCCCCTTCCACGCGCATATTTGCGTCGTCCTTCGTCGCTTGGCATCGGTCACGCCACGCTTCTCCCCAAATGTTGCCAACTTGTTGGAGGCTCATTTTTTTTTTTGGCAAAAATCCTAGAATGCCAAGTCAATTTGCCAAGTCTAAATAGCAAACTATTGGAGAAAGCCTCTTTTTTCATTTGGCATTCCATTGTGAGACTTGCCAAAACTATAAATTTGCCAAGTGAGTTTTACCAAACTGTGGGAGTTGCTCATATGTAATGAGATTTGACTACACGGTACACATCATTGGCAATTTGGCACCACTTATTGTACCCCTCATAATATAGAGTCAGTCGATGATGCACTTTAGTAGTGGTTTAGAGCTTTGGGTCCACACAATATTGTCACCTCACGACCCCAACACACACACACACACACACACACACACACACACACACACATATATATATATATAGTATTACTATAGGGAGCCATGGGCTTCCAATAACATGGGAAGCTCCGGTCAAACCGGCGTTGATGGTTGAACCAAACCAGCCCCCGCCGTCCAACCCGTCCTGCCGCCACCACGTGGGGCGTCGGCGGAGCTCACTTCCCGGCGCCTCGGTCCACTCCGACCGGTTCAAATTCATTTGAATCTCAAGAGACTCCTTATATCAAAAAATCTCGCATCTTTATCCTCTCGTTCACTCACGGCCGACGCAAGCGCCTCTCCCCACCACGGCGCGAGCACCGCCGGTGGCGTATCCAGGCGCTCGGCCGCTCGCTTCCCCACCACGGCGCGAGCACCGCCGGCGGCGCGGTGGGCTCCCGAGCAGCGCGGTGGCGCGGCCGCCCTCCGGTCTTCGCCTTTCCCCGGCCGGGTGAGCGGTCCTCGCCGGCTCACCCTTCCTTGGTCGCGGTCCACCCCTTCTCCCTCCACTGCGCCACGCGGGCTTGCTCCCCACCGGCGGCGCACCTCCTCGCGACGAGCGGTCCACCCCCACCCGATGAGCCGCGGCGCGGCGCGGCTGGCCCCGGAGCTTCGGGCGCGGCCCGAATCCCCGCCCGACCTCGACGGCTCCCGGCGTGCGGGCGGAGCCGCCCTCCCCGACCTCACACCCTACTTCCTCGACGCGGCCCCACGCGCCCTCATCGAGCGCCAGCGGTGGCGCCCCGGCCTCACCACTGCCGCGCTGATGCGGCCCTCTTCCCCAACACGCAGCGGCGTCCGCACCGCCCTCCCCGAGGAGGCGACGACGCGCCTGGCCCGGCCCCCCGAGGAACGGCGACGCGCGGCCCGGCCTTCTCCCGGCGATGGAGCTGAGCTTCCTCTCGTCCGGACGACGGCGCGGCCTTGGTCTTCCCCTTCCCTGGGCCGACGGCGCGTGGCTTCCTCCTCCCCGGCTATGCGTGGTCGGCGATGGCGGCGGCCCGTCCCCTTCCACGCAGCCTCCCCTACCCATACGCGGGCGGATCCGGCCTCTCCGCAAGGAGATCGGCGGCGCCCCCTCTCTCCCTCTCCTCGCGTGGCAAGGGGAAGACCCGGGAAGGCTCGGATGCGGCCGCCCGCCGCACGCCCCGGGATCGTGGCCCGAGCACCGGCGGTGGCGCGGTGCCGTGCCTCCCCACTCCGCGACGGCGACGCGGACCCCACCACGACCCCCGCTCCACGACGCGTCCCTCCACCGCCACCGCCCGCACCGCGATCCCGCTCCGTGACTCCCTGCTACGCAAGGAGGCTCCTGCTCCGCGACGGCGACGACGCGCCTCTGCACCGCGACGGCGAGGAGGCGCCCCTGCGCCGCGACGGCAAGGACGACGGCGGCCCTGACCCTCCCCGTGCCCGCTACGGTGAGGCTTGTATGCATCATAGAGGAGGTTTGTCTGCATCACAGAGGAGGTTTGTCTGCATCACGTCTACCATAATGAGGCTTGCATAATGAGGTTTCTGTGCATTTTTTTCCCATACGAAGCAAGGTTTGTATGCATTTTCGTTCGGCTTCCCTCTCCATGCCACGGTGATTGAAGATGGAACCATCGAGCTTCATGGTGACACTCCATGCCACGGCGGCGCACACCTCCCTGTCAAGTGACACTCGGGGCAAGACGGTTGATATGCTTCATGGTTTTATATGCATTGTGGTTTTGTATGCACGATTGATACTGTTTTATATGCAATGTGAAATTGTATGCAAAATTTACAACGGTTTTGTATGCAAGGTGAAAATATATGCATATCGTTCATGCAATGGTGATTTATATGCATGTTTACATGCTAAATTCTGCTTGTTTATATGCAATGTTTTTTATGAATGGTGGAATTACAATTTTGTAGAGGTTTGAGATAGGTTTATATGCATGGTGGAACTTTAATTCTTGTTTATAAATGTATGGTGAAATAGTTTTGTATGCATGTTTATATACACTTTAATTCTATATGCATCCCTTTAGAAGTTTATATGCATCCTTATATAGGTGTATATGCATTGCAGGGATGTTGCCTGTGGCAGGTAGGATAGGGGTGCGGCCAGCAGGACAGAGGATGGAAAGTGGCACTCTCTCCCTTCTACCCGTCGGTGCCCTCCATCCCCAACTCGACGATGGCAACAAGATCCATGGTGGCAGCAACCTCCTCTCCTCGTGATCCGTTTGCAGCGGCCTCACGCCCGTGGTAGAATTTGGTTTTTACGCACATTTTGTAGTACCTTTTATGCTTTTGATTTGGTTTGTATGCACTTACAGATTGGTTTGTATGCACCGCACAGGATCGGGGGTCGCAATACAGCACACTTTTATATGCATTTATTGGAGCGCAGTTTACATGCATAGCACAATTTTACATGGTTGTATACATTGTTGGCGCAACTATATATGCATGGTCTCCACGATGGTTTGCAGGTTTTGCAAGGCAACAGAATTATTATATGCACTTTGATATACATTTTTATGCATGTTCTTGTTATGATACACCATGTTCTTGTTCTTAAATAAATTTATGTGCACAGTTTTCTAAGCACTTCCATGTAATTAGCTTGCTAAAATTATTATTTTCTGTGAGCTCCTCTAGGTGTATATGCATGATAAAATTATTATTTTGCCTCGAACACTGAGGTTTGTATGCATCACAGAGGAGGTTTCGATCCATATTCATATTTTTGTTTTGTCAAAGACGCATATAAAAGTGTCTATGCATAATTAAGCTGCCTTGTATGCAGATTGGCAAGGTCATCGGGTATCCAGACATGTGGTCGTGGAGAAGAAGTTTGACGTGCCGGTGCTCCGTGTCCTCATGGTGGTCGCCATCACAAGAAGCACCTCATCGGAAGCACCTTCTTCGGAGCCGGTGAGCCACCGATGACCAAAGCTTCGCCTTTCATGGTGGTTTGTATGCATGATGCCCTGGTCGCTTCCGCCTAGGTTTTTATGCATGATGGAGCTCGATTTTTGGATGATGTTGGCCGAGTTGTATTGTATGCATTGTGGAAATAAAATTTTATACATTGTTCGAGGACATTCTATACATGTTTATATGCATGTTAATCTGAGATCGAAAATGGTGTATGCATGTATGTATGCACGCTGAAACTAAGGGGTCAAAAAATTAGGGGGAGGTCCGATCTATATGTAGGGGTAGATTCGTATGCATGGTGGAATTGTCGCAAGCATGTTTATATGCATGGTGATACTGAGAACCAAATGTTTATATGCAATGATAATTTTATATGCAATGATGATTTTGTATGCATTGTTTTAACAATTATCTAAGCATTTACCACACAATTTCTGTTTATAAATGTATGGTGAAATAGTTTTGTATGCATGTTTATATGCACGGTGAAAATGAGATCAAAATGCTTGTATCCATATCTCGATTTGATTGTATGTTTATATTGTAGTAAACGAAGAGTCCTTGTATGATGGCGATCGCAAGGATGGCTATTGCATGGGGGTGGCTGAGCGCCCGCGACGCAAGGATAGGTTTAGATGTATGGTGAAAAATCGTGATATGCATAGTTTAATAGGTTTCTATCGCAATTGAATTCAAATGTCAAATTCAAAGCAAGTTGTATACATTGTTGGGTGGAACACTTATGTGTATTGTCGTAACACTTATATGCATTGTTGCAAAATTCAAATGTCATATTTTGTTGGAACGATTACTTGTACGCTTCTATACAAATTTATACATGTATTATGTAGTGTTTCTAGATTTTTCGTATGTTGTCTCCATTTGAATTGAATTCAAATTTCAAACAAGTCTCGTATACATTGTTCGAGCACACTTATATGTATTTGTTGGAAAATATGTAAAGTTGGTGTAAAGTACTTTTGCATGCACATCTTGACCGCTGTTATATGCATACTATTGTCCAACACGAGCCATAATTAAATTTTAAATTTTAGAGAAGACAATATCATAAATTTAAAATCAGATGCATCTTTGACTTGTGATTGTATACATCCAATATGTCATCTAAAAATCTTTATACGCATCTTGACCAATGACTATATGCACTCACTGCCACATGTTATGATTCAAATTTTGAATTTATGAATTTCAAAAAATTTTAAAAATATATTCACAATGGATCTTGAATTGTGCGTAAAAATGTCGAGTGCAATGTTGAAAACCGCCAAATCGGATGTTTCGTTGAGGAATTATTGCGAAAAAACGGAAGAAAATTCGGAGCGGATGCGCGCATTGCCAAGATGTGTCAGCTTATGTCGCCAAGGCGCCCCCGTCGTTGTCAGCCCCTGTTAGTTGGCAGGTCTGCTCACGAGGAGGTTTGTATGCATCGTAGAATTGGTTTGTATGCACTCAAATAACAGATTTATATATGTTTGTATGCATTGTCGTGATAAAAGTCTCAGACGCATTCGACCTGGGATTTATATGCCAAGGCCCTTCATTAATGAGGGGTCCCCCACTCCGCGGCCACAAGACTCGATATGTGGGTTGGTCGGGTTTGGCTGCTTTGGTGGGGTGGCTCGGGCTTCAATAACTATTGGAAGCTCACAAGCCTAATAGCGCCACCCTCTATATATATATATATATATATATATATATATATATATATATATATATATATATATATATATATATATATATATATATATATATATATATATATATATATATATATCTCATAAATATTGTGCTACCCACGGTGGTAGCTGCCCACCAGGGGTGGTAGCTGCCCACAACACCTTTTTGGCCAGACATGGATCATGGCACTGCAAACTTTACCTATTGAGGCGAAGCTACCAAACAAAACTCAGTACACCATGGACCACAGTGAATCATCACGGGCGCCCATTCATGCGGATATTTTGCATGTGAGCATCTCGTGGTTGTACAAGCTAGCGGTCCCTAGCTTTTGAAAAAAAAAAAGGCATGGAAATGAAAGGTGTGTGTATGCTTGTGGGTCATGCAGTTTTGAATGTGCCAGCCAAAGCCCAAGAAGTAGCCGACGAAGGTGTCTAGTGGAGTGGTGGTGTCAAGATTAGCATTTGGGAAAGAAGACGTACATTAAACTTTTTCTCAAGCCTTTGTACAAATGGAAAAATATGACAACTTTTTCTCAAGCCGTACGTAAACGTTTTGCTTTGCTTTGTTGAGTTTTTGGTGGATAGTGCCTTCATTGAGTACTCTTTGCATCCAAAAATAATAAGTCAATGTTCGCTGTGTTGAATATGGGCATGCCACATTTTGTATGAATTATTTTCCTAATTTTGCAAGAAATTACGGCAAAATAAATTAAAACTGAGTACTAACCATTAACAACCCATTTTGGCAACCACGGCTTCCCGCCTTTAAAAAAACAAACAAGCAATTTACTTTAAAAGAACAAGATGACTACTGAATGAAAGAGTACTACTGGACATATACGCAGTCCCGTACGTGGAAAAATGGAAAAAGGAAAAAAGGAGTGGCCCCGTAGCATGCACCATGCATATGCACTCGTGGTGTCAGACCAACTGGCAAGCCTTCACGTAGAAATGGTTTACGCAGCATATAAAACGACTTGATGGCCCCAGCTTGCATGTATTCAGCTTATGGTCAATCAAGCTAGACATGTTTTGGGAGTGTCCTCCGATGTTTTAAAACAAAAAATATAAATATTAGCAGGTTGGTTTCACGTTTGGCTTACATGGCCCTTGATTGAAGGTCATTTGTGGATCCATTAGCAGAGTCGTCTTGTATTTCCAGCCCCCCACAAAGCACGCACGCATGCTACTGTGTTATGACAAACCCCATCTTTTGTGCACACCGAAACTGCTCCCCTTCGTGCTCTCTCTCTCTCTCTCATTCACGTGCTGGTGGCCAGCGAGAAGGTGGTTAACGTGCTGGTGGCCAGCGAGAAGGTGAAGGTCGCCTCCCGCCATATATGCGCGCAACGTGCTGGTGGCCAGCGAGAAGGTGAAGGTCGCCTCCCACCATATATGCGCGCCATTCTCACATGCTCTTTCTCATTCACACATCTTTGTTTGCACAATACATGGAGCTCAAAATCAAGCTTCAAATGCCAATATCTACTTAACTACATGTCTGATTTGTTATTTGTTTTCATCAGAAATCTTTTTATGATTTTATCTACAAAACAGGATCCCACAAAACCATATTTGGATGATGAATAATGTTCCCCAACAACCCAGACAATCTTTTTAGGTAAATGTTATGTACCCGACTGAACAAGATTTGCTGTAGCTTAATTTAGAAAAAAAAATGCTTTTGAAACTTGGATGAGACTTTCGTCCGTACCGGACCACAACCATGGTTGTGTGTGAGAGGCATGGCCAATCAGATGGCAGGTGCCAATCGTGGTGGTCATCTGTGGCTCTCCACGTGGACATTCAGGGCCACCTGTTAGTGAGTCAAGAACCCAAATACAGTAAAAGAGAATGTGCCCGCGTGTCATTGGCTCAAATGCAAACACTCTAGAAATCTAGAATGGCACAAGGTTTTCCCAAAACCAGAGACGAACAGGTTGCTATACTAGTGGTCCCATGACTCCCCTCTCCCCCCCCTCGCTCTCTCTCTCTCTTGGCTCTCCGTGGTTAGGTTGCCAGGGCTCTTTTGGCAAGGGACCACGCATCAACAAGCTGTGTTTCTCCCGTCCAATGCATGTTAGAAGACTAGATGTTTGATTGACATTAGTATTTCCTAAACAACAAAAGTAATTTAGATTTTATTTTCATCATATTATTTGTATTGATTTTATCTACAAAATAAGACCAATATTGACTATATTTTATATTTTTTTTAAAAAAGTGACACATGGGCCCATCACGTCCTACTCTAGTGTGCTGCTTTTTCTAACCCATGGTTATCAATGAATTGTTCCATCTATAGTCCTTCCGCCACAACTAATTTGCATTTCGTGTTTCTAAAAACACTCATTTGCATTTCGTTTGCACCATAAGTGACACATGGGATTCTTCAACGCTGGCGGTGCTCAGAGCTGTCGTCTGTGGCATCGTTGCCGTCTCTTCAACTAGTGTGGCAGATTCGTCAACAGTGCTGGCATCATCTATATTCACGCCGTCTCTTCAGAGTAGGAGTGGGTATAATGGCAGTGCTAGTAGTTCATCTTGATGATCAATTCGGCACTCAAGAGGCCCCGTCTCCATAGACCTCGGCACCCCGATCCACATACGTGCTGCTGCAGTGCTACTGTAGACCTGCAAGAGGTCTACAGTAGTCGATTCGAGGTGGCGCGTGATGCCGCAGTGCATGGTCTGCAGCCCCTACAGTAGGCCGGTGCTGTAATCCGAGCCGAGCGGCATGCAAATGAACTCAAATTCGCGGCATGCAAATGAACTCAAATTCAATCAGGAGCACCAAGTGGTCCCCATGGAGCAGTGCCTATTGGAATCAAGTGGAGCACCGGTTTGAATCATGTGTGGTCCCCATGTGGATGTAAAAGAGCAAAAGCGAAACAGCGCTGTGGTCCACTCCCACCGAAATAACCCAGGCACGGTTCGATCATGTACTATGTTTGCCAAAAATAGTCACTATCATCTGACCGTCAACAGCGTCATGTGTCAACAATCCAAGGTATGCACAGCTACCACCCCTAGGGGGGCACCTACCACCGGTTGTAGAAATTTCACACTCATATATATATATATATATATAGGTATTCTATATATTCCCCTGGGGACTGATTAATATTCAGTCCCCGAGCCCAAATAACCGAGCCAGGGGCGCTCCGCGCGCCGGTCCCCCCGTCCCGCAGCGCCGGTCCCATCTCGGTCCCGAGCCGCGGTTCCGTGGCCCCGTCCCCACCCCCTTTTTTTCCTCCCGCACCCACCTGGCCACCTCCGTTTATTGCATTTTTTTTTCCCATTCTAAATTCCAGATCGTGGGCAGGACGCAGTACGCGGAGGCGACGCCGGTTTCTCCCCCAGCTCGCCGCCCCCTTCGCCGCACAACCCCAGCTCGACGCCGCCCCTCCATCCCAGGCGCTCGACGCCGCGCCTCCCTCCCTCCACGGCGGCGGCGCCCTCCCCTCCCGCTAGTCGGCACCCCCCTCCATCCCGGTGGCCGCGCTCCCACCCCACGACGACGCGCGGCCCCCATCCATCCTGTTTGCCGCACGGCAGTGGGCCGCGGGGTCCCGGCCCCAAGCGGCGGAGTGGGCGAGGCGGGTGTGGGGTCTGCGTAGCGGCGGCGGGGGCCGAGGAGAAGGCTGCAGGAGGCGCGAGGGGTCCATGGCGCATCGCGGCGTCAAGCCGGCCACCTCCGTCTCTTGGGAACGCGGCAACCACGGTGCCGTCGGCGCTGCTCCGCTGCAGGGCCTCGTGCGGGGGCTAGGCTGGCCGCGGCTGCGTAACCTCTTCACCGGCATGGTCGTGCCTTCAAGGGACCCCAGCAGCGGCGACGTCCCCTGGCCCGTTCCCCTGCGGCGGTGGCACCAGGTCGATCTCCATCTTCTTCCCCTTCCCGTTCTTGATTCGCTTTGGTTATTCAAGTGTACGATGCGTTCCCTTGAACTGGTTTTGGTTGTTCGATTGACAGCCCAGTCGTTGAGGAACCACCACGGGCTGGAGCTCCACTTCATTAGCACAAAGGTTGATTCGGGATGGAGAGAGAGAGGGAGTCAACGAGAGGTGATAAAAGGGGAAGATAGAAATGTGTATATGTTGCAGATCTAAAATGAGCATGATTCATTTGCTTGTGCATTTAAGAAAAATTTCAGCATGAGTTCAGTTACAAGAGTTCAAGCCCTGATCCTCCTAGGCTGATCTGAAACCTTTCCATTATTATTGTTTTTTAGGAGATAGAGTTGTTGTAATACTTAATGTCTTCAATGCTTCCATTGCTTGATGCAAAATGACATACAGTGATATAGACTGTAAACTGTGTTGTGATCTCTTTTGATTTCGGACCGAACAAAGTTGCATGCACAGGATATTCAGAAATCAAATCTTTAGGGGTCCTCTAGTCCATCTTGTTGTTGCCTTTATTATTGTTATACTGGGTGATTTTCAGACAAATCAATGTATAACATATTTGTTAATGATTATCTGAAAATAAATCGCCAATTTATCTCGTTATCCAATTTTTAGGCTGCTCTTGATCAAGGGTTTGTGTGTTCATCATCCCAGTGAACTGATCAGAGCATGAGATTATCTCTTAATACTCCTGGATTTTTGTTACCAACTGTCTTTGCCAGGATTCCTCCTGTTTATTGACACCCTTTAGGTCCTGCAATTAGGAATCTCTGGTCATGTGTCCTAGTTCCATTTTATATAATCTGAAATAATCTTGCGCTGAGTTATCTATCATGCTTAATAGAATTTTATCAAAAGTCTCCTGCTAGCAGAGACTGGCTACTGAGGTGATTTATCTTATCTATGTGTGTTTATTGATGTCAACAACTAACGATGCAAACTTGCCGCTGTGCATTGGGGGTATCTTCATGTTGTCTGATTAGCCATCTTAATTTTGTTAGCGGTTGGTGACTCCCATAGATTGAAATATTTTCTATTCTTGCAGATCTGTTGGCCACATTAGCTTCTGATCAGTACAGAACTACAGATGGAAGCAAAGAGAATTATCTGATGGTGCCCTCTATAGAATAAAACAGGCAATCGGTTTCTTATTCTATTGGTGAGTTCCCACTTGCTCATGGGGATATTTGCTTCTTTTAATCTTTATTCTACATCGAAAACAATTTGGCATTGCATAGTTGCAAATGAGCTTTCAATTAGATACGAGAGTAAAGAGATATCCAGAGAGAAACAAAGATTCTAGTAAATCTTATTCATTCATGGGCATAGATTCTAGTAAATCATAGTTGTCAAATTCAGAAGGATAGCAAGGCATAAATTCTAGTAATGGAGATGATGGTAGCATATGGCAGATGTGCTCACCTTCTTGCTAGCTGATAGCTGGAATGGTGGCATTTGGCAAAATGCCACGTGAGAGAAATGTGGTGGATGCATGGCTGAATGAACCACATTAGCCGGGCGGATGCTAATTTAGCATTTGTCAAGCTATCCCTGTATTGCATTGATCTAATATCTTAATATTCAATTGCATGATATTTTAGTTAGATGACATACTACTTTTCTTTTGGTAATATGCATCTTAAACTAAAATTATATCACTCAAAGCTTTTGATCTGCTGCTTTAATTTAAACTTTGATATATCTTTTAGTTTATTATGGAATTATGGATCAGAAAATTTTATGGAATTATGGATCAGAAAAAGTGATTAGAAGGATCTGATGATAGGGTCTGGATAAATTATTTGTCATTTCCATGCTGTCTATATCTACCGCATTATGGTTTTGTTTGCTCGGGCATAAAAGCCGTCTTGAAGTTTGCATATCCGCATGCCTTAAAAAAAATCTGTGGTGCATCCGTGCATGCCAATTCCGACCTGAACTTATGTGGTGTCTTTGTGATGGCTAGGGCTATCTCCAGTCATGTCTAATAACCTGGCACAGGAGAGCTGGCCCCAAGCGTTTTGTGCTGCACCTCTAGGTGCTCATGGACCTCAGTGACCTTAGCTGTAAGCATAGAGGTGAGCTTGATCTATGGTCTATTTTTCTATTTTAGTTGGAAACTTTATCCTGTTTGTTTGGGAGAACTAGTAAAATGGTACACATTCATGCAAATTTATGCTTAATCCGGGTGCAAGGCCAAGTTAAAAAAGGGCTTTATCTAAACTGTAGCTGTAATCAACTTTATGACATTTGTCCTCTTTCAGGCTTATAGGTTCAATTATGATTCAACGCACCGTCCATTCAAAGGCCGCATAAAGGTTGTCGATATTTCAACCTTGGAGATTAATGGGAAGCAAATCAGGTTACAAGTAGCAGGTAAGAGGAAGGTCCCATGTTGCAAAATGTGCTGCCATGCTCTGTGTATATAAATGTTTTTTCAATAAAGTTCTGGCAGCTAGCAAAACTGAATATATATTTGTTTGTAAACATGTGTGGTCCTTTATTAAATGGCTAGTAAGTTTGAATTATGGAAAACAACATCTGTGGTAAGAACCCTTATGCGGATGGTTGCTTTCAATTGATTACCAGAAACATAGATTTCCCCATGGCCTACCTGTAATAAACATTTGGAATCCTGCTATAATAGATTGGTTTGGAATTACTTATGGATCCTCTACTCATAATCATGGTTTCAAAGGTGACTAGGTGTCCAGGCAAGAGCTGCGTGTGCGCCTAGACAGCTTGGTGACGCCTTTGAAACATGGCTCGTAATATTGGCCTTTTTAGGTTTTCAGTTTTTGCCAGTCACTAACGATGGTTCCAGACATCTAGTTGATCCATTATATTTTTGAATTCACATGTGACATTATGTGCAACCAGAACCGAAAGTTTGTGTTCGTACCCATCATTAACTGTTACAAGGAAACTAAATTGATACCTTTTTGTGACCCATGTAGTCTATCTCACAATGAATTACATGTCAAGTGGAAGACTGGCCATGGGTGCTGCTCGTCCATGTCTAGCAACATCATCTCCTTCCACAGATGGTTGTTCCTTGGTATTTCTCCTTAGCTTTTTACTTGATTTGACATGCTGTAGGTTCATTTTCTCGATTCCATCATTAACATTGTTTGTGCATATTGTCAGCGTGTGTTTTATGATCAAGTGATTGTAGTGTCTTGCTCTAGTCCCTGGATCCTGTCTTTTTTCTTTTGTTTGTGTGGATTACCATGGACCCTATTGTTTGCTCCCACTTATTTTCCCTTTGTGATAAAACTTGTTAAGAGCACAAATGGCAGTAGGATTTAAAAATACTCTGTTTTGCTTTTCTTGATACATAACTTTTATTATGTACTGGGGATATTATCTAGGTGCATTGTAATAGCTGTACCTTAGAAATGCCAAAATTTCATATAGTTTGGGACAAAGGGTGGTACTTTTGCACACGACCGTCGTCCTTGGCGCCCATCCTCCCCGGCAGTAGCTCCTCTCCATCCAGGCTCCTCAACCCACCACCGCCGTCGCCGCTTCTCAATCTGCCCCCACCGGCGCTGCCCCTCAACCCAATCCCCGCCGGCGACCATCCTCAAACCAACTCTGCCGGCGACCATCCCCAATCCACACCCGTTAGCCGTGGTATGGGCGGCTTGTGGCGGCGCTGGGCAGCGGCGGTTTCTCCTCGCATCCGCTCGTCCTATCTCCCTTGTCCGGTGTCGGTCCTCGTTCCCGGTTGAAACCACAAATTCATCCCCACCAGATGCGCCTTCAAAATCCACCAGATCCGTGGGCACTAGTGTGGTGTGGGCAGCGGCAGACCTCCCCAGGTGGTGGTGGGGGCAGCTGGAGTATCTCCCCGGTCACGCGCATGGCGAGCAGAGGCATTTCCTGGTACCTGTACACCTATTTTTGGCGTAAGGTGTTTGTTCATCAGTGTATTTAGTCTTTATCTATCAGGCAATTGATTGCTAAAATTAGGGGTTAAATACATCATGGATTACTGTAATTGGTAGCTATATGATTCATATCTGCGCTTCATTTTTATCCTACTACGCATGCCATTAGTTGTTTCAGTACTAATGTCTATTACATGCCAATAGGTTCCCATTCAATAATGATTAGTTGGGCCTACAGTGCTGATTTTCGTTTGCTAGTTTCCCTATTTGATTTTGTGATTCATAAGTTTATTTCTCCTATGAATTTCATATGTGTGAAGATTGAGATTCTAGCTGCCAAAGGAGTCGGCTAAATTTTGAGTTTTTGTTAGTTCACAACTGAAAATATCTTAGGCCATATGTGAACTATTTGTGTTCGTGTATATCATACCATGGATGTTTCGTAAGTGTGCCTTCGTTCTAAACATGTATTTGCCAACGATAATGATGGGGCTGGTGCTCTTTTTCTGATGGCCAGAGAGAAGCCCAAGGAGATGGGGGATGTTGTTTGACAGTTATTGAGCTGAAAGAGAAGCATTATGTCAGAAGCCTAATTTGTTGTGGCAAGAAGCTTGGCAACGACCAACAAGCAGTTGCCCTCTAACCAAAGGCTAAGAAGAGAGGTAATTATTTTTGGCATGATTTCCTATTTAATTGCTGCACAAAGAGCATTTTTTAATACAGTCTGGGATGGTAGCCAGAGTCCCTTACATGGTGGATCTCATGGCACATGCTACTTCTCCATGAGCATACACTAACTACTTATATGTTGACGGAAACAAATGTCTATTTCTGTCTTCCAGATTCAGTATTACACTTTGTTTGTCCTATTTATTATCTAGACTGCCAAGGTCCTACTTTGTAATTGATCTCGATAAATTATCATTCTCATGACCTTTTACATCGAACATCTGTATTATGAACACTATCCACCGCACACTCTTCCTGACATATCGGATTTCGACTCCCCATGTCAGATTTCTTAAGAATGCTCTCATGGAGGGCCTACAATTGCAGATAAAATTTAAATATTAGATGGTGCAGATAGCTACAGCTTACAACAATCCAACTTGCGAGCCAGAATTCTCCTTCCAACCCAGGCAGCTTACAGGCCAAGCTGGTGGATTGCCCACCATTTTTAATGACACTTAGTTCATGTGCAGATTCCAAAATGCATTTGGTGGCCCTGAACTAGCATTGTTCCAATCTGATTTCTTTATATTCCTGTGCAAAACTTAAGAATTAGAAACCTTTGATTAGCATACTTGTAAATGCATGACTAGCATACATCTGCCTCATCATGGTTTCGTTTGACCAGGCACAATAACAAGCTTGAAGTTTGCATGTCTACATGGCTTAAAGTAATCCGTGGTTTTCGTCGTCCTCGTGTTAATCTTTTTTGGCTTTGGAGCTTGACATTTCTGTGCAGGTTACAAGCAACAAAGGTAAAAATAGCCTACTTTATATTTTTGAATTCACATGAGACATTATGTGCAACCAGAACTAAAAGTTTTTGTGTTTGTACGAATCATTAATTATAACAAGGAAACTTAGTTGATAACAATTAACAACTAACGAGGAAACTAAGTTGATACCAATCCTATTGTTTTCTCTCACTTATTTTCCCACTGTGATAAACCTTTTAAGGGCACAAATGTTCCTAGTTAGACATTTCTCCATCCTGTTTGCTTGGATCTGGATCTTTTGCTTGTGCTAATATTCATGGCTCCATGCTATTCTGTCTTAGTTCTCTGCTTGCCTATATTTTCTTTTTCTCTTGATAATTGTACTTCTCATTTTTTTACCTTTTGCTACGCAAGATGCAAACATGATAAACAGAGATAGGTTCCTCTCTAGAATGCTCAAAGGCTAGTACTGTTGAAGATGACAACATAGCTGTTCTCGTGTTCCTAGTTGCCATGCTATCAGATAACATTGTTTCAAAATTTTGCAAACAATGGTCGAACGATAAGAAGCTGGAACTAATAGTAATACTAGGAGTGCATCCTTTCAATCATATTTGGTCCGTCAACAGTTCCGAATGGATGGCTTTGAAGTGTTACATATCTGTTCTAGAGATAATAGTTGTAAAATTTTTATTTATGCATATCTGTTCTAGAAATATCATCTTTTAAATTCATCACTTGATTTTGCATAGGCTTATGTATATGTATCTCTTCCCTCTCCTCCTGAATGTCTATTGCTATTTCATTCGTTAATGTGGTGAGGCGTGTCTTTGCAGGGATGGTGAGATTGGTCCAGTCGTATGCTCTTGTACCCTAGTGATGACCTGATTGCCAAGGTGCCATGAAGCTTCCAACCGCTGTTGACTCTGATTTGAACAGGGTATGCAGAGCAGCCACCACACACGTTCTAAGCAGGACCATCATCTGCGTGGAAGTGTTTTAGGAGATCTGACAATAACCTCACGTGGCCTTTTGTTACGAGCGTTTGATCTTGCTGAAAATTTGTTGTAAAGGTTTCACCAATTCAAATAGCAAATGGTGTTGATCAAAAGGAAAGTCTGTTTTCATTACGATGGATAAGTTGTTGATCGAAGGGAAAGTATATAGCCTCACAAATCATTGCCAAAAGAAGAGAATAATCTTCACAAACAAAAAGTGGATGCTCAAACTAAGTCTTTTAGTATTTGCGTACTTATCCTGTTCGTGTGTAAAAACAAGAAAAAGCTGCCCCAAGACGAAAAATGAAAAAAGTTGCAAAACCTATTTGCGTCAAAAATAAGCAAAAACGTTGATGGTGAAGAAAAATGGAAAGAAAAATAAAACTTCTCCCAGAAAAAAGTAAAGGAAAAAAGTTGCAAAACTCTCCTGTCATAATTGCTCCCTAAAAAAAAAAATTAATAGTCAAACGAGGTGTACGGACTGAAACGGGTGGGCGGCATTTTTTTTTAGCGTTGGCAGAAAAAAAAAACGGAGGTGGGTTGCGGAGGGCTGGTGCCTGGTGGGCGGCTTGCATGGGAAGTAGTCGGGTACTGATTAATAATCAGTCCCCTGGGTAGTAATTAGTGCAGTCCTATATATATATATATATATATATATATATATATATATATATATATATATATATATATATATATATATACACACACACACACACGCACACACCTACATGCTATTCTACACCCGCGCCATAGATAATATTCTACACCAACCTCCTATATCAACCAATCCAAGACTCGTTGTCGAGATATTCAAGATTTCGCGATACCGACGCTGTTTCTGACCGATATCGGACGACGTTCAAGATTATTCAAAGATTTTTGTGGTTTTAACTTGAAAGGTTTAGCAGCTCAACAAATTTCCATAATTTACTTATATGTCAAGATTTTCATAATACTGATCGTGATACCGATGTATCGACTAATACTGATCATACTGACTAAGACAAGATACTCAAATTTACTACAAAAGATTGCATTTCATGCCTTGGTGTAGAATAAGCTATGCTACACCCAGGTGTAAATAGCACTGCCGTATATATATATATATATATATATATATATATATATATATATATATATATATATATATATATATATATATATATATATATATATATATATATATATATATATATATATATATATATATATATATATATATATATATATATATATATATATATATATATATATATATATATATATATATATATATATATATATATATATATATGTTAATTATGTCATAGTTTTTTATCTGGATAAGGTTGACCTACACAAGGAAAATATTTAGGAGGCAAGGTTAACTCTAGAGGTCTCACACAAG
>JAENPR010002334.1:0-61741 GCA_018135685.1 Themeda triandra | reverse complement strand
GAAGCGTTTTTGAAGAAAGTATCACTGCAAATTTGTAAAAACATTGTTGTCGATAACTACAACTGTCGCTTCGCCTTACCCATCGACGGTGATAGTACATCTACACAACTAGTTTCCACCACCAATTGACAGTGATGATGTGCTCTTGATCACTCTCGGCTCACCATTTGAAGTGGTGGTGAAAACTTTTTTTACCGCCAGCTTGTATAATACGGCGGTGATAATCATACTGCAGCACAATAAAATTCATAAACATTGCATATGAAGTCTGATAGAAATAGATTTTAAAGTTGTAGACCTTGGCTAGATCTACAACATTGTAGTTGATGTTTTTCAATGGAAGCGCTCATGTTTTGAAATTCAAAATTTTCGAATTGTACAAACAATCTCAAATAGAAAAACGAGATCTACAATTTTGTAGTTGACACCATTTCCATTAGAAATCATTTATGATCTCAAATGTGTATCTAAAATTTTAAAATTTTGAAAATCAAAATTTTCAAACAACCTCGGATAGTGACCAAAACCGAAGTTGTAGATCTCAATGAAGACTACAACTATGTAGTTGATGATTTTTTTTATTTGCAATCATTTGGGGTCCCAAAAGTATGCCTGAAGTTTTGATGATTTGAAATTTAAATTTATCAAATGACGTCAAATGGCAAAACAACCAAAATCAAAGTTGTAGATCTTGATAAGAACAACAAAGTTATAGTTTATGACTTTTTACTAGTTGCTGGCGCGCGCCCATGCGCGCTTGAGTGATGGCCGCATTTAGTTTGCGCAGATACAAAATAGCATTTGGTGCTTAAGTTACTGAACAGCGAGAATGGGTGGGGGAACATTGCACAGAACACAAACCAGACATTAGATGTTCACAGATTAGGCAAATATTATAACCTTCGGGACATGTCTTAGAGTTTTACTGCATACACAGTACACGAAGTAGCCAATATAGGAGTAGCAACTTGACAAAGAGATTTAGAATACACCGAGCATCAGAACCTAGGTACATAGAGCATCTGAATTGAAGCAGAGATAACAGAAGAACATGAAATACAGGGTTTGGAAATTGATTGCACAAAGTTCATCACTACAAGCACAGTCTGAACAACGGATGAGCACACAGAATATCATAACAGAAGCGTAGCTGTGCAGCGAATTTTTGGAGCGAGACAGTCAACCTAAGCTGGATAAGTCTACCAGAGACTTCAGCAACGGGAGTGTTCATATGATGCTATGCTAAGAACTATAGCGAGACGCATGTCCATACGAGCGCAGGGTCTGCCGGTGATAACCAGGCGACCAACGCAGCCAGGCAATGTGGAGAGGACCACGTACAGCTGCAGCGAAGTAAATAACTAAGAGAGTTTAGGCCAATTGCAACGGCCACTCGAGTTAGAAGTTCTTCCTGCCAGGAGCCCAATACAAGGGCTGATCTAATCGACAGAGAATGACGGGTCAGTGCCTGACGCAGAGGATGCCACACCACCAAAAAAATAGGCAGGAGTCTTCTCTGGACGGCTGAGTGTAGCGAGCCAGTCCAACCAAAAGCTTGGGAGCCGCTGATAATTTCTGCAAGTAGAGATGAATTTGTTCAAGCAGTTCAATTCACTCATGATGATTATAAAAGAGATATAGATTGTACGGTCCTTGCCTTAGTTAGCCGCTCTCCTGAGCGGAGTGGCTCTCAGAGGGGCTGCCAGCCTCAGTAGCCTGAACCTTGCCAGCTGCAGCGCTCTTAGAAGGTACATCGTAAGAACAATTGTACAGAAAGCACTGCTTGAGTTGATCAGAGGCAGGTGCAGCTGTAATATTCAAGCTTTCATTTTGTAACTGCATCTTCACAGTGGAAGCAGACATGGAAGGATGCCCGGTGCTCTTTGATGACCCACTGCAGATAAAGAGGAATTAGATATGGATGAAAATATAAGTAATGTGTGTCCTATAGAAGCACTGAGCAAACGGATTACCCTCTTTCATGTTTCTTTGTCGGAGGTGTCTGAAGAGTCGGTGGTGGTGTCTTGGTGTTGTCTAGTGTAGTAGAAACTGACAGGGCGTGCTCATCTTCACCACTACCCTTATCTGAAGAGTCACCTGATTCAGCACCACTTCCATTTCCACCATCCCCATGTGCATTGTTCTCCACAACAGGAGCAGGCTGACCATGTGAGGTCACCAGGGCCGCAACATTGTAGGTTTTTTAGCCTTGTAGAAACTCTGGCGACTCATAGTTATGGCGAAGGTGAACCTGAGAGAGACCAGCCTTGTTATCTCAGGCGGACAGACAGTAGCACTTGGGGATGTCCTCAGCAACTGCTGCACAGGTTTGCCAATGATGCGGCGGCGACATCCCCAAAAGCAACCATCTCAGCTTCATCTGTTCCATCAAGAGCTGTGAAGCACACCTTGTATCTGTTGTACGTTTGAATTCAGCCATTAGTATTCAGTTGTGCTCCAGCCTGACAGCACACACTAATAAAAGAATGAAACAAGCACTTACTTAAACTTGAAGGATGGGTTTGAGCATGGAACACATCTGTATCCAGTACCATCTGGACTGCATGACTTGCCGCACTTGGTACAGGATGGGAACCACCATGATACATTTGGAACAAGGCGACCGACTGTAACAGTGCAACGATATCCATCCTCCTGTCCAATTGATGAGAGAAAGGGAAATTTTATGGAAGGAACAGAGAACAACGTTGGATGAGAGGGAGAAGAAGCAAGCTATTTCTTACAGAGAATTCGTATGGGCCAATCAAATTGAGGTCCCTCAGACTCTTCTCAGCAAGCTGGGATGGTACACGGGTCTGCACATGTTGCTTCACTGGAGATGCAACGCACCTTATCTCAAGATGCTGGTGCTGGAAACTGAGTGTATACAAAAAAATAAAAGGTAAGACTGTTAAAAGCTGAATGGAAAAAAGATTTGTAATCTGCATCTAAGACAGAAGACATACCTTTCATAGAACTGGCGGGCCTCTGGGATTTCTGGATTGAAATACCAGCGGCATGCCGCGTTGCCACTTAGGTAGTAGTTGCCTGAAATACACATGCATGTCACTCTTTATTTGCTTAAGCTATTCAAACAAGACGGAAACTGAACACAGGACAAGGTAAATAGCGTTCCATGCCTTGGTATGATTTCATTAGTCCACCGACGAAAAGGACAACGATAGGCTTTGCTTCATTTTTGTCATAGACATCTTCAGTACTGAATGCAGTGGCTCTGTGGCCCCACAGGGTGATCTTGACTTTAGAATAGCTGAAATAAAAAAAGAATCATTTAGATTGGTGAATCAGCTTATATGGAGCGTTGCCTTGTCCAGAGCTAAGCACTGGCAAGCTAACTCACCTTAGGTCCCTAAGGATTATGTGCCTGGAGACTGTGGATGTACCCTTGTTTGGCAAATGAACATTCTGGATATCAGACACCTCCACCAAAGTTCCAATGGTGTCTATAGGCATAAAAACGAAAGTATACTTAAATTCTAGAACACAGAAGTAAAATTGCAGAGTTTGGATAGAGAGGAACTCACCAAGGAAGTTCTTCGTGTCACCAGCATGCGCAGCGAGGCCATCAATAGGAGTGATTTTATACGCGTACCTTGGGATGTCAGGCACATTTGTTGTTGGAACCATGACAGTGGTGTGCAGTGTGAATTCCACCATGAAGGGGGCATCAACAGCCCTATAGGCTGATTTTGCATTGGAGACTCTGAACTCTGAAGCGTGCAAGCACGTAGACACCACCCTCATCGACAAGCGGACTCTGTCTCAACTTCAGGTCCAGGAATCTCAGCATAGAGACGGTTTCCCTGCAATGAAAAGGAAGCAAGAGGTTTTGTAAAAGATGTCAGATTTTGCTGTGAATCACATCATCAGCGTTTTCTGTTGCAATGCAAATAAGAGCACGATGTCCTGCAAATAATTCTATGGCCAGACACAGTATCCAAAGCATAATGCTATTATGTACTGTTAATCAGCACAGAAGATGTATTGGACACTGGTAGTGGACTCTGTTATAGTTTCTTGACTTCTGCACTGTAGAGGTGTGAAGTAATTGCTCTAATGAACCTCTTTTTTTGTGTGTAGAAGGAAATGTAGAGAGCTCACTAATAGCATGACCCATCTGATTTTGTTTCTTCGGTAAAGCACAACTGCTAGCCACACAAACACATACCATACGGTGTCTAGATGGAGAAGAAACAGCTGAAAGGAATAGCTTAGAAAAAGAAGTTAGAACAACCTGTTGGTCAATGAGCACAAGGTCGACGTGCTGATTGCTGAACCGGGCCATCATCGGTGCCACCACGGTATTCCCACTTGCGGCAGAACCTAACACAGACAATAGCACGCCAGTCACCCGGGCGCAGGGAAGCCAACATGGAGAAAGCCATTGGCCTGAGCTGCACAAAACGAAAGTGTAAGAAGCAAAAACAACATCTAAGAATTTCAGCACGAAAGTAACGAACAACCAGATTAAGTATGAAAGACCATGAAAGTCTCGCCATTGCTAAGGCCTATGGGAGTAACTCCTGCCTTTCCCTTGCTAGCCTACCCACCACACCAGTGGCCCTCGCAGCCACAGGAAGTGCAGTACGTGCGATTCTGCTAGACAGGACCACCCCTTCAAAGTTGTAATCCATAACCACAAACCCATATATTTTTTGAAGGAATGACATAGCCTGCAGGGCAGCTACTCGTGGCCATCAACCAAAGAGCCGTCCATGGACACCCAGAAGAAAAAACTACGGCAAAGAGGAACCGCTCCATTCGTTGGCACATTTATCTCGATTCCACAGACCTGCGCACCATCTCCGGCGATCTCCGAAATCACGGCTGCATATGGCAGCCCACACCGAGCCACCACAGGTTGAAGCAGCAAAAGATACGACGCACCCACAACGAACATGGAGGCACTTCCACTCTGTGAACCCGAGAATGGCAAAGAAAGAAACCCCAAAAAATGAAGGGGAAAAAACGCCAACCACAGAATCACATGCACGCACCATGTAAGAGCTCCGTCCAGATTTAGGCAAAGCTAAAAATTGACTGAAACAGGAAACACTATTTGAGGACGGAGGAAGAATGCTATACCAGCAGGCAGCAGGACGAAGACGTACAGCGAGGCCGCCTCTCCGCAGCGGCCGTGCTCCTAAACTGCGCCCCCTGCTCTCTCCAACTTTCGCCGCGCACCGTCCACCGAGCAGGCTGCCGCAATCGCTCGATCTGGCCACCAATCACCTGCAAAACCAATGCAGATCGATAGTGGCCACACCCATGGCCAGCGATGCCGAGGAGACCTCGATTAGACGCAATGGCCGTAAGAAAGAAGAGCGGCGAAGGCGAGAGACGGCGGCGCCGCCGCCACCGCGCAGTGGATTTGGCATACCTGAGCCACCCGTGGGGAACAGACCAGGCGCCGGAACCGGAGGCAGAGACGTTTCTTTTATCCCCTTCCCCACCCGTCCGAGGCCGCACGGGCAGACCCAGCAAGCCGTTGCCGCTGACGTTAGGGACCCAGTGGATTGCTGGATCGCTGAGCCCACCAGTCATTCCCACATACACTGAGACGGGCCACCCAGGCACGAGGCCCGTGACACCAATGAACACACACCCTCTGCTGCAGTGTCGACGCAGTGAAGACAGACAGACGACACGGGCGTACCAAACGGAGGTACGGACAAGCAGGGACAACGTACGAACTCCTGTTCATCCATTCTGCAAAGGTCAACGAACGAGAGTCGATGATCCAGATCGCAACGGGTAGAAATATTTCCACTGACGTGGATAGTGGGAGGCCGTAGTAGTGCCTCCCATTCTAGTCTCTTTAGATTTGGAATCATCTAGAGTCCTGAATGAATATTAATTTTAAAAAATCTTTGAAAACTAAATAATAAGTGAATGAATATGATATATAAGCACATATGACTTAGAGGTGGAGTGGTTAGAGGAAGGTATCATGTTCAAATCCCAGCGCCATGTAGCGTGAATTTGCACGTGAAAAATTATGTGACTTATGACTTGCTATTTTTTAGACTTATGAAAATCCTAGTAGTAGTCACTATTGGTTGGTAAGACAAAATAAACTGATGGCAACCTACTATCACCACCGGTTTGAACCTAGCGGTGATGGCGTCAACAACTCTCACCAGTGGCTTTCGACGTGGAGGGTTTGGCTGCGGTGGTGACCAATGCAAGTGTTGACCTATGACTGTAGGCGAGCTCATGGTTCTCTGGTTGGATTAGGCCATTGAATGCCATTCCATGAGTGAGCTCGTCGTAGGCCACTGGCATTAGGTATCCGCGGTTGAAAACCTGGCTATGGTCAAAGATAAAGGGTATTGTACGTCCACCATAGGCCATGGGGTTCAGGAGGGCCAAAGGCAAACATGGGTGGGTGGAAGAACAGGAGAAGCTGATTTTGAAAGAGGTGGAATATGTATAGTTAGTTGGTATTGGGTTGGTCTATAATGTTTTTCACTTGGGCCTTCATTTGTTTACTTGATTCTTCAGTTATTTCAGTTAATCGAGCCTAGGAACTGAAAATTTGATTAGTTAATTCGGTTCAAAATTTTTTGCCTGGTTCTTTTTCGTTTTGATTCGATTCTTCCGATTAGGTTGACCAGGCCTAGTCGCAATGGTTGTGTTGTCGTACTCACCAAGTCGCCAATAAGGAATTGACTCAAAACAATCTATCTAGAGAGAGTAGAAGATGGAGTTTAGGTAAGGTCCAAGGACTTCATAAAAAGAGTAAAATACACTATAGGTCCATTAACTTGCGAGCCTGTCCCAAATAGGTCCGCCAACTACGAAACCGTGTATCTGCTCCAGATAAGTTTGAAACGCGTTCAAATAGGTCCAAAAGCGGAATTGGAGCCCGGTTTTGCACACGTGGCCAGTCCACCGTGGACTGGGCCCCACGACATTTAACAAAAAACACCCCTCCTCCCCACACAGAGATGAGCGCCCATGGTGTGAATTCGCCGGCCGCGGGCTCTGCCCAGTGCGGACGCGAGAACTGCCGAGCGTGGCTCCACCTCTGTCGTGGGGCGAGCGAGGCCGCCGCCGTCTTGGACGCACGCGAGGCTGCCGTAGCTGCGGGCGCAGGCACGCCGACGACCTCTACTCTTGGTCCTCCGCTTTCACGCGACGCGCATGCGCTTCGCCTCATCACGGCATGGGGGATGGAGGACAATGTGATCTCGGCGGGCGTGCCGAGCGTAGGTGGGAGCTCGCCCGCGCCCACGGCGAGGCGACGCGGAGCCTGCGCCCGCCCGCACGTGGCGAGGCTCCGGCCATGGCGTCCCGTGGCGAGGCGAGGCGGAGCTCGCGCCCGTCCGCGCCCACGGCCAGACGGCACTCGCGCACGCACGCCCGTCTCCGCCGCACGCGCCCCGCGACCCGTCGAGGCTCCGGCCATGGCGGCTGGGCGCGCGCTTCGCGCCCGCCCGCGCCGTAGCGAGGCGGCGGCGCTCGCCACGCCCGTCTCGCGCCCGCATGCGCCCGCGGCCGTGGCGAGGCTCCGGCCATGGCGGCCCGCAATGAGCGCAGGCGGAGCTCGCGCTCGCCGTGCTCGCGGTGAGCGAGGCGGCCTTCGCCAGCGCCCGCGGGCGAGGCGGCGGCGCTTGCCGCGCCCGTCCGCGCCCGCGACGAGGCGCAGCGGAGCTCGCGCCCGCCCGCGTGCGCCCGCGGCCTGGCGGAGGCGAGGCGGCGCTCGCGCCCGCGGCGAGACGAGGCGTAGTGCGCGCGCGTCCGCGCTCGCGGCGAGGCGAGGCTCGCCCGCGCCCGCCCCTGGTCTCGCTGGCGCGTGTGCCCGCCCCTGCTCCGGCCGGCGCGCGCCCCGCTCCGAGGGCCGGCCACTGCTCCTTTGTCACCCCAACTCACTGCCACGCGCACGCTCCACGGCCGCGCCTCGTGTGAGCATTCCGGGCTTCCGTGTGAGATGGAGATGCATGGGGGGGGGGCGTTTTTGATAAATGTTACAGGCCCGGGTCCACAGTGGACTGGCCACGTGTGCAAAATCGGGCTCCAATTCTGCTTTTGGACCTATTTGAACGCGTTTCAAACTTATCTGGGGCAGATACACGGTTTCGTAGTTGACGGACCTATTTGAGACGGGCTCGAAACTCAGTGAACCTACAATGCATTTTATACTCTCATAGAAACTACAAAATGATATGAAGTGGCTGAAACTCATGGACCGTATATCATTCCTAGGCATAGTTAATGGCAATGGCTTAGGAGGGTTGGGAAAAATATAAACCAATATAAAGATAAGATTATAAAATTTAGATGGCATAAAAGCATTTTTCTCATCACATAAAACCTACGGCGTTTCTAGTGGAGAAGCAGAAAAAGACAATTTTCTCCTAACCTTCCGGCATCCGGGCTGGCCTTCTTGCTCCTCTTCCTCTCCTCGCGGTTTCCCCACCAAACCCTAACCCGAGCACCCATCCCCTCCCCGCGTCCGCTCGCATCGGCCTCTGGGGCTCTCACTCTGAGCGGCAGGCATCTGCAGGGCTCCGCTTGGGTGCCGGAAGCATCCCCAGTTGTTGGCGGGAGGCCGGGAAATGGCGGAGAAGGAGGGGGCGAAGGTTGGGGCGGAGGAGATGGAAGAGCGGGAGCCGGAAGGCGGGGAGGCGGAGGAGGTGGAGGTGAAGTTCCGCCTCTTCGACGGCTCCGACATCGGCCCCATCCGCTGCAACGCCGCCGCCACCACCGTCGCCGCTCTCAAGGACCGCGTCGTCGCCGACTGGCCCAAAGGTCTTAAAAGATTCCGTTTTCTTGAGCTGAGGAACTCGTGTGAGGCGCGATGAGCCGGCACCGCCCATGGTGTGAAGTCCTGTGATCTGCACTGCTAAATTTGCTTATGTTTTTGACTTGTTGCTATTCTTAGTCTCTACGTCTGTGTGTAGCAAGGAGGAGCAATGGGCTTTAAGGGGAATGAGCTTCGGATTTGCTTATTCGTTGCCTTAATTGTTTGGGTGCCTGGTTTAGGAAAAAGGAAGTGTGCCTCCGTTATTAGCTAGCACTTATTCTGTTGAGATTCTAAATTGATCCAATTGAAAATATTGGACGCATAGCATAAAACGTCACTATAAGAAATCACTGAATATGCGGCAACAAAAAGATAAATTGGAATTCGTTTTTCTCTAACTCTAAGCTTGGTAGACGAATGGAAGATTTGAGCTTAATTCATTGTTTCGTTGCCTGTAAACCTCAGCATTAACTTATCCTGGTATTTATGATGGTTGTGCCAACCAGCTCCTCAGCCAGTTATACCAATTAGAGCAGTTTGGTGGTGGTGGGGTGGGTGTGCAGCTTCTTAAGGCAAAATACCCAGGGGTGACTCCCCCATTCCCCCTGTGGTCCAGCTTTTTTATGATGATTGTGCCACATTATTATTTATATAACCAATATAGATTAAGAGTCATTAATTACTATTTCTGTGCATCCATGAAGCTACGCCATCTGAATTGTTCTAAGGGGGTGTCCCCAACAACACTTAGAGCAAGTATTATAAGGCTTAGTTAGCAGGCTGAATCCAGGCCAAGTAAGACAAAACGATGATGTGGCAGAGAGAGAAACGGAGAGAGAAAAGCAGCGGGCGCTGAACTCTCCGCCCGGCTAAATCACCCCATGCCGCCCGTTCCCAGCCAGTCATCGGCTGTAAGTCGACGCTTTCACTCCCCACATTTTCTCATAGCCAATGGATGAGTAGCATGCATATGCAAAGCATTGAATGCCAGTATGTTTGATACAGCCATCTCCCAGCCAGCTTAGTATATGTATAGGCTTTTTATTTATGGTATGTGACATGGCAGATGCTCTCCGTCGGCAGTCAGCTGGGTTATAATACTTGCTCTTAGAAATCGCTAGCTTAGCTGGTCATTAGAAACAATTAAAAAAGAAAACAGTTAAACGGTGCAGTCGGTGTCATAGAGTGAAGAAATCTGGGAAGATGTGCGAGCTTGATGCTTGAGCGCTCGCTAGCGCTGTGGCTGCCCTAAGCCTCGTCATATTCAAAGAAATGTCAAACCCATATGTTGCCTTTGGTTCAAACATTAACAGTGTAACTTTCTTTTTGAAAAGAAACAGAAAATATTGTTGAACAGTTTATAATCCAGTAGGGTATTTAACACCGAACCAATATTGTTTGAGTTTCGATGGGATTTCATCGGACCATGAGCAGGCACAAGTTGTTCAAAGATTTAGGAGGGTCTTTGATTCATAGCTGTATATTTCCATGTTGATATGCTGCTAGTTTGAGAGTGATCTCAAGTGTCTCAACAAAGTAGTCCAAAGAGGTCACAGGATCATCACTCAGAGAGCCCAGTAAAAGGAAAGTATAGAGAAATTCATGGTTTTTTAGTTGGACATTTGTAGCTCTCATTGTCCCGCTTCTCTGTCGTTATCAATGTTTCATCTTGTGAAAGCACTGTATTTTTTACTGGGTTAGAAAATGGGGGTATTTTTTTCGCCACTAAAGATTGGTCGCCATCCCTGTCTCATCCACATGTGGGCCACTCTGCTGAGTCACTGACAGTGTGCCTGGGTGGAAAATCTTACGCCACTCACCCCCCTCAAAATGGAAAATGGTGAGGGTTTGATAATGAGTGCATACATTTACACTCTGAAGAATGTAGCGTGTGTTTTGCTGGTGCCATATTATTTGCTAGTCTTCCACTATATTTTTTTTGTCATTTGTTGAAGTTTGTTGAACCTGCAGGCTTGCATAACTGCATTATGGGTCACTGACTTGGTTGAGCTTTAACTATGTGCACAGTGCTATGATTTCAAAAGAAACATTATCAGTTTTTACAGAATATTTACTTATGATCGGATATTATCAAGGTTATCAAGTCGTCCGACTAATCGCGATCAGTCAGTCTGATCAGTGCCATGGCGATCAGCTGTGCACTATGATATAGTATCAATTAATCGCGATTAGTCGGGCTGATTGGTGCCATGGCTACTAGGGTTGCTTAGACGATTTGAAAACATTGGATATTATCAAACTGCACACTTTTTTGACTGAATCAGCAGGGGAACCCCCTACCTATTTTTTTTTCAATTAAATGAAAGAATGGTTATGTACAAAGGGAAAGAACAAAAGAAAGAAATACAGGGCAACTAGGCCCAAAGAACAAAAAGAGGAAAATTACAAATAGTTATCTCTCCAAACACTAAGCAAACAACTTCTAGAAGGCTTGGCTTTGGTACACACCAATGCAAGTTTCTCTTTGAACAGTCTTTTCCACAATCAAACTGCACACTTGAGATAAAGTTATTAATAATGGACTGAAATAGTACACTTGTTCACTGATAATCAACATAAGCAACACTGCTGTGAACTAGGTATGCATTTTCACTGGGGTTCACTTTTCCTTGTTTATTTTTCTACCAGCTGATATGAGGTCTCATCATGCATCCCTGATTGATCATAAGTATTGCTGTAGAAAATAGTTGCATGAACAGTTTTTGGCTCTTCTGTTCCTCTGTTAATTCTGGGGTTAGTTTGTTTGATGCAATAAATTGTTTACATAAAAAAATATTCTGGAGTATATCAGTTATAAGTTTAATTCTTGGTTTGTTAAAGAACCCATTCATACACTTCCACATGTTTGTATAATACTTATATTGCCATAATTTTTTTGTGTTGCAGATAAATCAATTATCCCAAAGACTTCTAGTGATGTGAAACTAATAAGTGGAGGCAAAATTCTAGATAATGACAAGAATGTTGCACAGTGCAGAGCTCCTTTTGGTGATCTTCCCAGTAGTGCTATCACGATGCATGTTGTTGTTCAACCATCGTCAGCCAAATCAAAACCAGGTGAGTTGCATGTTTTTGCACTTTGAGGAAATTCTTTCTTATGGATTTCTGACTTCTATCATTCAACTCAGTAATTTTTTTATCATTATCGTGTTATCTTAAAAATTCCAGTTCTGCTAATAAAGTTTCAGCATTTTATTGTTATCACTATTGCTTTAGTTTTCTTAGGATTTATCTTCTTTCCCTATCTTAGGTTCATGCTTCACCATGCTGCCATCATTTTATGTTGGCTCTATACTTTCAGAAGTGTGTTCTTTTCATTTACTTGAGAGATACTTTTTTTTGTAAACCTACTTGAGAGATACTTTGTAATAGAATGTAAAAAGTGTTGCATGAGAATTATTCATTCATATGCACTGCCGGTAGAGTGATGAGAGAAGTAAGCTATGAGCTGGAGCTACTCTATAATTTGAGGTTAAAAATGCAGGGTTTACTGAGCCAAAGTTCAAGAACCGCTCCCCCAACTTTTCCTGCTAAGCCATAATACCCTCATTTGTGGCTCAGTTCTTGGTCATAATTAGGACACCAGGAATTGGTTATAAGTCCTACGCAAACTGACTATTGACATCCTTTTTGTTCAAATAGCAAGCTGCTGTAATTCACAGCTAGCCTGAGTAACATATACCATGGTTAGAAAGGAGCTAGGCGGTGACCTACCGCCTAGAACCTAGGCATTTATGCGTAATGCTAAATTATACTGAATAATGTGTAGCAGAATAAATTAAAGTTGATCTTCATGCCTTGATTTAGTCTGTAGATGCAACACCACACCAATAGACATATTGTAGAGGTATATTAATATTATATCAATAAATGAATCACAAATGTAGTGTTCAGAGGCATATTATATCCACAGAGATGTACGTATTTTGTAGATGCAATACAACTACACACCAAGTACCTACAGAGCAGATAACACTAAGGCGTAGAAGGATTTAGAGTAAGTAGGGCATAGGCTATCTGGCTGCAGAGGAGCAGAGGAAGGACTGAAGGACTGAAGGAGTAAGGTGGAAGAGGAGCAGAGGAAGGACTGGAGGAGTAAGGTGGAAGATGATGGGGAGAAAAGGAGAGAGGAGCCGGGGAGAGCAGAGGGGAGGAGAACAGGGGATCTTGCCCTGGGGCTTCAGGTCACACCATTCGGCAGTGAGGAGGTCTGGCCTTGGGTTACAGCTCACTGTGGCATGCGGAGGGAGGAAGAGGCCCCGACAGCTGGGCGGGGAGGAACTGCAACTTGATGTCAGGGATGGGGTCTGGCAGGTGATGGGAACAGATCGAGGAGCACCACCTGGGCAGGAGCATGGAGATAAAATTGGGCGGTGGTGCGGTGAGCAACTCTCTCGCAGCCTGCGCACTGGTTTTCTTTTCCCATGGTGCGGTTTCGCCTGCGCGCGCATTCGCCTGCCAAAAAGTGATCCACCACGCAGATCTAATCACTTCCTCGCTGCCTCGTCCATCTTAGCGCCGTGGAATCGCTGCCCAGCATCACTGAGGTGCCACCCAGCCTAGCTCCTATCCCCCTAAGGCCTCACTGTCCCCCTCCACCTTGCGCCTACTCGTGCCTAGGCGGCTGCGAAATACTGCCTTGTTGGACACTGCCTTTGTACTGATTACTGACTTATTTATTCCATTGACTCTTTTGGAGCTGGGACTCAAAAGTGTGCACTGACTTCGCCAAAATCACTAGTTTTTCCACGCCCATCTTGCACTCTAAATCACCTTGAGTTAACTCTCATTTGGAGTTTTTTTTTTCATGTTTTGTACCTTGTAAAATGGGATCCAACTTAGGTTTGTTTATGTCCGTAGGGTTGATCTCTTTCTCTTCTATTTATCTGTGTTCTGTTTCTCCATTATCTGTCTTCTCATCGTTATCCCTCTTAATTGATGCCGTCAGTAAAATTCAAATATTTTTTTTGGGGGGTGGGGGGTGTGGTAAACTGTGTTTCTAAAACCACTTCAAGGTGTAAGTTCACCTGGTTTTTTTGAGTTAAAATGTTTGATGTTGCGGTGGATGTTTTGCATGTTCAGATGTGTAAAATTGACTTGTTCCTTAAGGAAAATGATTGGATATTTGGTTTTGGGACACCTCATTACTCGACTTTTTTTTCAGTGACTCCATTTCTCAACTTATTTTCAATAGCCTTTTTCCTACAAGGAATAGGGGCGATCAGCTCATTCCATTCCTGAAGAAGTAAAAAAAAATAATGATCTAGTCATTCCAGGACAAACCCATTCCTCAAACAAAGTGTCCCATAATCATAAGCGAGAATTCGATGTTAGCATGCTTGTCATTGGAAACTTAGTTAGCCTTTCTCAAAACAGGAGGATCATTGCGTCACTAATTCTGGAAATTTGGATGTTCTATACATTTGTCTTGTTGCAGTTGAAGTTTTTGATTAAGTTGAATCATCAAAACTGTAATTAAGTAGGCAATTCATGGTAATCTCATACCCTAAATGTTGCTACCTCGGTTACTCTTTTCTGACAGATAAGAAGGCGAACAAGTTGCCCAAAACCACCCGTTGCTCATGTACCATACTATGAACTGTGAAGGTCAAGTCCCTATGAGACCAACAATAATTTGTACGTCCACCAAAGATTCTGCAGAGAATTTGAGAACGCAGATTCAAGATGTCCTTGTCATTCTCTGCCAACGGGTGGCAATGGCGAAACACGTCCATATGTTGTAAGCTATGTAATTGTAACTTAGGTACAAAGAGTCGGTCCCTCTGCCGTGCGGATAGGGAAAATAGTCTGGTGGTTGCCCTGTTTTACCCTACAAGATGTTCTATATGATGTACAAGATATATACACGCTATTTTCGGTCTAGTGACCTTGTTCCCACTTCACCTTTTGAAGTTTGTTTCAGAGTTGAGTATCCTTTTGGCCACTGAATCAATATGAATCTATGTCGATTGATTGCAGAAACATTCAACTTCGCAGTCTTTCCTCGTTTTTTAATGTGATTTTGCACCTATGTTTTTGAACTGAAGACTTAGTTTGCCCCTATTTGTTTAGAGTACTTAACGGTGTCACTTCAGCTAAAAAGGATAAGTGTACCTTTACGGATTTGTACTACTTTTCTATGTACTCGGTAATTCTAACCCTGGCATCGTTAAGATTGCAAGTTTTTTCAATCTGGAGTACCGTAGCACTTTCGTTTGTATTTGACAATTATTATTCAATTATGGACTAACTAGGTTTAAAAGATTCGTCTCATGATTTACAACCAAACAGTGTAATTAGTTAATTTTTTAATTTATATTTATTATTTTATGCATGTGTTCAAAGATTAATGTGATGGAGAGAGAGTGAAAAACTTGAAATTTTGAAGTAATCTAAACAAGGCCTCTATTTTGAAACCAACCATTTGGACTGAATTTTATATATTTGAAAATAAATTTGATAACAAAATATGATAATACGTGCGTCTATTTCGAATCTTATCAAACTTTTAAGAAAATTTCAGGAACACGTATAATACTAAGCACGGAAGCTTTGGTTAGATGCTAGTATGCTACCAAAGCTTGCTCGCTGCCTTGCCGGGGAATGCTCGTCTGACCATGCCTCCATGCCGTACTCTTGTTCTGAGCTCGCATGCCACGCTTCAAGCTTGCTGGACCTGCCGAGCTCGCCTAGCTTCGTTGTGTGCTCTCCATATCAGCTGCTCGCTCTGCTTGTCGCACGCTCGAGCGGGCCACTTCACTTTTTTCTTTTGACAAGTCGGGCCATTTCACTTTGGGCTCTCGAGAGCCAACTCCACTTTGGGCTTGATGAGCCGCCGAGCCCCTAGGACAAAGTTAGATCAATCCCAGTGGACCAATTATTCATCCCCTTAGACTCCCGTACTCATGCATCTCTATTTTCAACCTCTAAAAGGAATATTCTGTCATGGCCAGCTAGATTCTTTCCTCTATATCACTTTCTCCCGCACCCATACAACCTCTATCCATTGTGGGGCCAACATATCAATTTTTTCTTTTTTACTTTTTCTCTTCCTTTTCTTTTTTCCCCTCTCCTCCTTATCCATTCGACCGGTGTCCTCCACCTCCCATCTCCCCTCCGGTCTCCATCCACCTCCCCAGCGGAGGCAGCCTCGCCTCCCTTCCTCCACCTTCCCGGCGGCGGGCAACGCTCGATTATGTGGAGCTCGCCGGCACCACCACCACCACACGGCTCGGACTCGTCTTCGTCCTCCATCGCGAGCTATGGCAAGGCAGACTAGTGCAAGGGCGAGGCGGGCCTTCCACCGACGGCCATGGTGAGGTGGACCAGTGCACGGCGGGCCTCGGCGCGAGGGCGAGGCGGGCCCTCCACCGGCGGCCATGGCGAGGCGGACCAGCGCGTGGCGAACTGGAACCGCCCCCGGCGGCGATGCCTCCTCCTCTTCCCCTCCCCGGAGGTCGTCCACGCTGCCGCGGCCGAAGGCGGGCTGGGCGGGACCTTGACGCTCGCCGTCGCTCTGTCTCCGTGGGCATGGCAAGGAGCTGCTCCCCGGCGGCGCACCCTCCTCCCCGGCGGCCTCGGGCGCGGCGGCCTCTCTCGACTGCGCACGCGCAGCTCCACCGGTGGCTCCTCGTGCGGGCCCGTCCTCCCCGGGCGAGGATGGCGAGGACGACGTGCGGGGCCCGCGGGACCCACAAGGGCGTTTTGAGGGCGATCCGTACCTCCGCCATCTGTGTCGTTCGGAGCCCCGAACACAAGATTTACCATGAGCTTTAGAGGCACCGCTGCGGGGTTTTCGAACGGTAAAGCCTTTACCGTGAGCTTTAGAGGCTCCCGGTGCAGAAGGTCTTACATGTAGAGAGGATCGCAAAGTAGTAATCTGTGTAGAGGAATAACGACCGGGAAGGAAAAAAAAAAAAAAAAAAGAATTAGGGGAACAACTTGATTATAGTTAAGCTTTAGTTCGCAAGAACACTACTACACTACGTTCCTTAAGTATTATAATAATCCAATATACTGATGCAAGCGACACGACTGGTTTTTCTCGCACGAATCGGTCAAATCCCCAGCAACACTACTGCTCCCCTCCGTCGGCGCTCCCATGCCACGGCAGCGCCATCCCACTCGAAGCAATGCTGGCCTGCCCCTGTCCTGGGCCTGGCAACGCGGCCTGAGAGCTCGAGCTGCCGTCACCGCGAGGCGCAACGTATGTCTGCCGCCCGCCCAGGCCCAGCTGCCACCCGCCGGCGGCAGACATCACCTCCTGCTGGTGCTGTTGCTGCTGCTGCAGCAGATGCATCTGCCGCATGATCACGGCCGACGCCACCGCCGCCTGCTCGCCGGCGGAGGCCACGTCGCCGCGAAACGCCGCCGTCAACATCTCCTGCTGCCGCTGCTGGTTCTGTTGCTGCATCAGCTGTGTTACCATGGCCGCCGGCGGCAGCGCCTGCCCGAAGGATGCAGCACCCTCGCCGCCGCGTGATGACGCCGTTGCTATCAGCTCCTCCTGCTGCTGCCTCTGCCTCTGCATGTGCTGCACCATCACGGCCTGTATCAGGGCCTGCTCGTTGGAACACCCCTCGCCGCGCGACACTGCCGTGGCGAGCGCCTGCCAGGCGCCCGCGGTCATCATCGTCTCCTGCTGCTGATGCTGCTGCACCGCGACGGCCGGTGCCATGGCCTGCCCGCGGGAGGCGCCACCTTCGCCGCGTCCCGCAGCCACCAACGCCTGCTGCCACGAGGCAGCCGGCGGCGCCGCCTGCCACCCTCCTCCACCCGCGGCCTGTGCCTGCGCGAGCGCAATGCGCGCGCGCGCGGCCTCCTGCTGCCCCTGCTGCTGGTGCTGCACGACGGCCGCGCGCAGGCGCTCCAACTGCCGCCGCTCGTCTTCGACCACAGACCTCCCCAGAATGAGCAGTTCCTCGGTGCGGTTGAATCCTGCCGCGTGTTGCTGAGTCATGATGTTGAAGGTCAGCAACTGCTTCTCGAAGTGCTCGAAGAAACCTTTCGCCTGGGCTTCCATGTCATCGTCCCATTTCTGGGATCTTGACTTCTCTGTGGTGAAGCTGTTGCTGCCGTCATTGATGGGCTCAACAACGTCATCGTCCTCTTCATAGTCTGCGAACACGTGGTAGGGCAGCAGCCTGGTATTGGTGGGAACAACCTATTAGTTTGTCAGTTTAGAGTGTCTGCTTAGCATGCCAACACTTGACAACGACTGATATTCGTATGAACAGTTCTAATAGTAGTACATTATGATATCGATGCACCACAGGTCCGTTAACTTCTTGAGGGATATCATATGAATTTATCAACTCACAAAGTACATTTCCGAGTCAACTTTTTATGTTGTGGATTGAAGGTGTTGCTTAGTAATTTTTCATCGAACCCCTTCACTTTAATAACTTTATCTCAAAATAGCCCTCACGAAGAATAAGAGTAGGTGTTGGCTTTGGCAGCCACGTCGTCAATCGCTCAACAAGCATGAGGGTCCAGCAACTCCACCGCTAGGCCACCACCTTGTCCTTTGAGTCATAGATCCTCTTGTTGAGGAGCATGCATGTGGATGCCCTGAGCAGCGCTGCCATGTGCTACTTGGCGCTCTACATCATGTCGTGGTGCAGCACAGCCATGAGCACGTTTTGCGTCACCTCACTCCATTATCTGAATATAGATACATAATAACTCGTTAATTGTGCACTTGTGCAGCGAACCACAAGATCTATTTTGTTGTTCACATCCGGGCAACCCTGCTAGAACATTCCAACACGCGATCATTGATCGCACGTATGTTGATGCTAGTGGCCAAACCATACTGATCGAGCTCATGTATGTTAAGTAAATAACTGACGAATGCTCTATTTTGTTTTGTGGTCAGAACATATTTCTTTAAGAATCAGTCACTTAACATACATGTTCACAAAAAAAGAAATAAAGGTCACTTAACATACATGAGCTCGTTTAGTATGGCTTTGCCACTAGCATTGATATACGTGTGATCAATGATCACGTGTTGGAATGTTCTAGCAGGGTTGCCCGGATGTGAACAACAAAATAGATCTTGTGGTTCGCTTCACAAGTGCACAAATAACGCAAAAGTTATCTACATATATTCAGATATTGGAGTGAGGCGATACAGAATGCACTCATGGTTGCGCTGCACAACGACTTCATGAAGAGTGACAAGCGGCACATGGAGGCACTGCTCGGGGCATCAACGTGCGTACATGCTCCTCTATGAGAGGATCCGTGAAGGACAGGGTGGTGACCCCTAGCGGTGGCATGGCTGGACCCTCACGCTCGCTAAGCAATCAACATGCGTGGATGACAAAGCCAATGCCTGCTCCTATTCTCGGTAAGGGCTATATTTTGAGATAAAGTTACTAAAGTGAAGGGGTTCAATGAAAAAACACCAAGCAACCATACAACTATTGACCTACAGTGCACAATGTAAAAAGTTTAAGGACATGAAAATGCGCTTTGAGAGTTCATGGACCTAGATGACAACCCTAAGCTAACGGATATGTGATGCATTTTACGAAATGATCCTTATTGTTTTCTTTAGGCAAGTGCATAAGCTTATGCGGTGCCATTTACAGATCGCCAGAACTAACCGTTTAATTTCTCAGGGATGCATCTAGAGCAAGCACTAATATATGTAAATCCTAAACTCCTAGATTACAACTAATATTATTCAATCATGCTATATATCTAGGAAGAGTTTGTAGAACGGTGTGCAACATGTTTTCCGTGTAAGAACAAGCAGAGAGTCTTAGAACAATAAAGAGATCAATCACTCAGTACTCTTAAGAGCAAGTATTATGGTGGGCTGTAAGAAGGCTAAATGCTGATGTGGAGGAGAGAAGAGAGGAGAGAGAAGGGAAGTAGGCTGTAAGTTTACAGCCGACACAATAACCAAGAAAATTTGTGAGAGAGACAAGTGAGCCATATATTTAAAGTGAAGGTTTAACCACTGTACAACTGACATTCAGTAGTCGCAACTGATATAAAAAAAATTAACTGAAAAAAAAGATGAACTAACAAGAGTAATTTTACTCAGGTCAAATAAAAAGTTGGATTCAGATGCATGCCTGTAATGTTGATTATTAAAAAATTAATTATGAAAGGCTAGCTAATATATTCTAATAGGTAACAGAGTTTGTAATTGTAGTTTTCAATATATCGATATCACTCAAACATTGTCCCTACAAACCTGTCACTTAATAAGAACATGATATTTTTGTCAGGAACAATGAAAGAGAAATCCAAATAATTATACATCTGTCCCTACAAATCTGTCACTTAAGAACAAGATATTCTGTCGGAATCATGAAAGAAATCCAAAAAATTAATTCTTGGACAGGGTGTAATTGTGTTCCATGTTTATCATACTAAAATTAATCCACCCAAATCCAACAGAATCATCACATGCTATTCCAGTATTGCACATAGATAACTCTTGTTTAATTCTTGCCCCAATCAAACAGTGCCACGCCAGGGATCATGCAACTCTTTTCCTAGAACAGATCAAACTCGTCGCACCATATCCTAGAGAACAAATCGCAAGCCATGGAACCAAATCAGGCCACGAAATGAACCGCGCGTTCACTGTTCCCTGACGAGACGAGCTAACCCCCAAAACATCCTAACGCGCATTTCGGTGAAAAATCCAAGCGGAATGAACCGTGCGTATGTAGCAAATACGCACACGACGCTCTAAACGCGTATGGAAAGGGTGGTAACGCTAACACGAACGACAGCGGCCGAGACTCCGAAAGAGAGAGAGAGGGGGAGAAGATCGAACGCGCGCACGCACCTGCTGACGGCGTCCTCGACGGAGGCGAAGGGCGTCCTGAAGTCCGGGTTTAGGGCCTTCCACGCGTCCTCAAACGCCATCTGTTCCGCCGCGCGCGTCCTCGCCGCCTCCGCCTGCGCCGTCTCCGACGAGACGAGACTACGCCCGGATCCCTGCGACGGCGGCATTCCGGTTCCAGCAGCGGCGAGGTAGGAGCCCGGCGGCTGCTGCTGCATGGCGGGTCGGGGTCGCGCTTGTTGCGGCTGCTGTAGTAGGGCTTGGTCTCCGTCTCCCAATAGTCGTCGCTGACGCTGGACAGTGGGGTCGTCAGCGGTCGTCCCTCCGGTCTCCTCCCATTCTCCCCTCATGCTTATATTACTTAGACGGGAAGTATATAGAATGTTGGGGTGTCACGTTGTTTGCGCGTGGACTGCTGTTGCCAGTGCTACATGGTTTTAATTTGGGTATTAATATATGTGTCCTACAAATATAGATACTAATCATTAATTTCAAGGAAAAACTGTACACAAAAAAACGTAGACTATAACCACAGGTACGTGCTACTAAAGGAGTGTTTGGCAGAGCTGCACACTTCATATTCTTAAAAACTGATCTACTACTAATCTTTCTAACCAAACGTATTGGATATTTAATCATTTTACACCATGCATTAATCCATAAATTCGATAAGCAATATACTAACATAAGTATTATGCAAGCGACAGCTTCATAGCTACTGGTACCTCTAGCACAGTACAGGATACACAGCAAAACGGTAGCAACAATATGAAGCACAAGGTTAGGCTTATACCCTAGCGTGGCACTTCCGGTACCCGCGGACAGTGAACCACCATCGTTGCCGTTACCACCGCTCCCGCTGCCAGGGGCGGTGGTATTGTCGTTATCGGATCCACCGGCACCAGACCTTGTCACGGGCACGTTGACGGAGCAGTCGCGCCTGGGAGACGCTCCCCAAAAACTTAATTTCCCGCCTACCCGAGCAGGTACGCTTGACGGGAAGAAGTTCCGGAGGCCTGCTCACCAGAGAGCTCCGTGCGCGCGGAGGCTCTAGTCGGAGATGCAGCAGAGCAGCTCGAGCTCAGAAAAGAGGTGGTGGCTGGAGAAGAGATGTGCGAGAGAAGGTGTGCCTCTAGTGTCCGGACAAGGTCCCTTTATATAGGCCCGCCCCTGCCCGCTCCTTCCCGTTACGCCCTGTCCGGGAGGATGAACCTGGACAAGCTGGTTGGGAGTTGGGAGTTGGCCCGCTCCTTCCCGTTACGCCCTGTCCGGGAGGATGAACTTGGACAAGCTGGTTGGGAGTTGGGAGTTGGCTGGCGGCGGCTAGGGTTTCCCGTTAGCCGTTAGAGTTCCCTGGCGGAGTTGGACCGAGTGGCAAAACATGGCCCAAACCACCCGGCCACGGCCCGGCGCGTTGCGACGCACACGCGCACGCGCGCGTGGATCCTCTTTTCTCCTCCTCAACTTCTCTATGTGAGCATCCCATAACTCACTATTTAAGTTGAGTGCCTCATTAGTGAATAGGCCATTTGGTACTAATCACTTTTCCACCTAACACTAATTGTGGGCCTTTTAGGTTTATTAGAATAAAACATGGGCCTAAGCCCAATTACTCTAACAACAAGATGGCGAAAATCTGACATTGCTAAAAATGACATTGCAGGTTTTGCGTGGGGCTCTTTGGGCTACTAGAAACAAGATGGCGATAGAGAGGAAGTTCCCGAATGCACCAACTGACGTGATCTACATTGCGCTATCTTTGCTGCAGAAGTGGTGTGTCAAGATGAAGGAGGAAGACCAGGAGCGTGTGAAGTTCTTCAAGGATTCGGTCGTCAACTGGCTTAGGAACTTCAAGCCGAATGTAGTGCTCCAATCTGATATTGTTGAACTGTAATCGAGCTTATGTTAGGCCTTGGCTCAAAGGAGGGGTAGTTGCTTTATTTTGCTCTTTCTGGTAAACTCGTGACAGTTGCTTTCTTAAAAGCTGAGGTTAATGTCTCTTTTCAAAAAAATAAAAATAAAAAATTCTAAACAAACACTCCTCCATGAAACTCGTTTTAGCGTGTTTTGAGAATCAAATCGACCAAGGAGAAACCTCATTGAAAAAACTGTGTACTTAATATTAGTCTGTACTATAGCGGTTTTGTAGCGTGTCAACGTAAAGCTGTTTAATAACAAGGGAACACGAAGGAAAGCAAACCACCCAAGAAACCTATGGGCTATGTTAAGCATGTCATAGGTTTTACATTCTTTTTTTTTTTTTTGTGACTGTCATAGGTTTTACATTCCTTACGTTCATATATTGTAGAAATATGTTTGACTTATAAGGATGTCATAGTGACTTGGACATGAGTTTAATGTATTTTGGGTTGAGTTTGACATGTGAAATTATTTGAACATGTAACTGTGATGGATCTATGATGTAATGAATGTGAGTACTTTAAATTTCCTTGATCATTGTCATTTGATTTCTATCTGCAATGCTACAGTGGGTTATATCTTGTTTAGTGGACTTTAATGTGTATTGTGAGATGCAATAATGTGCCATGTCATATCCTGCCGCATCATATTACAACAATGCTTTACGACTATTTTTTTTTCTTGTATGTGGTACATGTAATCATCTGTGGTCAATCTTTTTGCGATGTTTTCTCCACTTGATAACACGAAAATCAAACATCGTAGACCAATGACGCAAGTATATATGAACATCACAAAATTTCAACAATAATATTAATATTGTTGCGGAACACCTTTAGATACAGGTAATAGGCCACAAATGCATTTTCGTCGTCCATTCGTCGCAAATTATGAAATACGCCATAATTTTTCACTCTTTGCAATAGAACGTCGTAGAAGGTTCTCTTGTAGAGCTACTAGTGATAGTGTATGGCTTGTTCATGAGCAGGTGAACCTAGGCCTGGCTAACGAGCCAGCTCGGCTCGTTAGAGCTCGGCTCGTTATAGCTCGGCTCGTTAGCAAGCTGGCTCGACTCGGCTCGTTAAGCAAACGAGCTGGAAGAGCAGCTCGGCTCGGCTCGTTAAGAAACTCGAGCCAGCTCGTTTGGCTCGCGAGCTAGATCACAAAAACACATTTTTAGGGAAATTATCAAAGCAAGAACACAATTATATAAATTACTTATAGATAATCCATCCATCGATTAGTCCACCATGACCATTAGTCCATACAGTTTACATATCATCCATATGACCACACATAATCTAAGAACAAAGCAAAATAAATAAGCTAAGTCGTAGTCTATATAGACGATCAAGTTTTGACTTTGTAGGTAATATATATAAAACACCAAAAGCAAGATAGCGATCGCACAGCACAAATACTCCAGCAAGATAGCCCAAGCTAGATTTAGGTGTTTGGCTTGTTAATTCCCCGGCTCGTTCGAGCTAACGAGCAGGCCTTGGCTAGCTCGAGCTAGCTCGTTATAAATCGAGCTGGCTCGTTTAAATCGGGTTGTTATAAAACGAGTCGAGTTCGAGCCGAGCCATTAACGAGCGAGTCGAGCGAGCTAGCGAGTTTCGAGTTTTTCGTCCAGCCTTAGGTGAACCTAGTGTTTGATCTAGTTGGTGAGCCATACACATTTTTAACTCAACTTTGACAAGAGATAAATGATTAAGGGCATGTGAAGAAGCTTGAAGAATGTTCAAACCAAGTTAGATGCTTAGCAAGTTGACAAGTTCAAGCCAACGAGAAAGAAGTTCATGAAAACAATCTAAGGCGACTTAAATGATCCTTAACTTTAAGTGATCATCTCAATCAAATATGGTATCTCCCAAGATTCAAGTGATGTCCATCCTAGAGCAACAAGATTTCCACTTCAAACGTGTCATCCTTTATGGAAATTGATGAAAAAGGGGGAGAGGAGTGGACACAAAGAAGGAATGGGGAGATAAGTGGAACAAATATACATCGAGATGGGGAGAAGGGATCAAAAGAAAAGAGGGGGTTCAAAATTTGAAGCACAAAAGTAGGGAGAGCAAACTCATGAACACTTGATTGTTGCATTTGTGTTGTGTAAAACATACGTGTGTTTGCGTTTGCATTTGTTAGGGTTAGATTAATCACGCGTGGTATCTCTCTTGCTTGTATGTTGATCTCCTAGATATAGGATTGGTTGATGAATTCAAAACTAGCATGTGTAGGTGTTCCAAGTGGTAGACCTTATAGTGCTTAGTTGTTTTCTCAAGTGGTATAGAGAACTTGCATATAATGCTGATCTCACAGGGTTTCTAGTGTATTTGATATCTAGCTAACCATGATGCTAATAAGGATGAAGCTCAAAAGAAAAGATGACTTTCAAGTGGTATCCACATTTCCATATGGTTATATGCTACAAAGGTTTATCCTATACACCTTAGCATCACTAAGTAGTGTTAATTCTCCCACAATTGATATCTAGCATATGTGCAAGCTTTAATCCAAACAATAGCACAGTTGGATATATCTTGTGATACTTATCCAAATCTTTCCAAGTGGTCTTCATGTTCGATAAGCAACACAAGATCCCCGATAAGCAATTTACACTTGTGTGAAGTGCTAGCTTGGAATTTCAAATTAATTCCTATCTTTATGAGGGTTGTCATCTATTACCAAAACGGAGAAGACTGAAAGTCCTATGTTCGATTTATGTGTTTGAGACAAGTAGACAACTAGTGGACTAACCTTTTGCTAAGTGTTCCATTATCAAAACGGGGGAGATTTTGAATGTCCTATGTTGAGCTTATGTAATTGAAAAAAGTAGACAACTAGTGAACTAACCTTTTGCTAAGATGAAGAGCAAAGCTCACTACTACAACAATGATTTTGCGAGATAAGCCAAAACATTAATGGAGACGGGCACACCAAACAGCCACCTCTGTAGATGGTAGGGGAGTTCCAAGAAAATGCATGCGAGCGTCCTAATACAACTGCCTCCGAAATTCATCAATTAACAGAGGTGGTTCATCAGTAAAGGGGGATGCCGGATGGGCTTTGCTAAAGATACCGCTTCATATGTCATTTTCAAAACCAAGCACACCTTTGGGAGGACAACTCAAGCACCAAAGACAAAGGTATCGTTCACGGGTCATAGTCATCGCTCGAATAAGGGCTAGGAATCACTCTTCATCATCTAAGGGCTCTTCTCCATCTATGACTCAAAGTCCATCTGTCTCCCGTGGAAGCACTTTCTAGTGCCTAAAAGATCCAGCAAATGGAGCTGTCAATGCTGTCCCAGGACCATATCACGGCCAGGAAACCAAACACCCATAATGGCTTAGAGAGTATCCATGCCAACATCCAAGCAGCCTGGTGTAGATTATAGGCTTATTCGTGTCAGTGATACATGTAAAACTGGAAAACTGGACAAATGTTCCTCTTGATACAATTGCTCTGTTATACAATGTCGGTGATCATGGAGTAACCCATGCACCTTGGAATAGTTGGCTTATTGTTTTTCCCAAGATCCATTCCAAATCTGATTGGGAAACAGGTATCTTGCCCGCGACAAGAGAAATCGCCTCCCTTCCTCCTTTGTAGCCACATTCAGGAACAACATAGGGAAAGTCACTGCAGACATGTTCAGAGCATAATTAATACATAGCAATAATGTTCGTACCAGAGGATGAAGGGTTTATATTTATACTGTTTCTATATTCAATATTAGATGTCTTTTACTTTCAATGAGGAGCATTGAGTATGTAATTGCTGCTGGGGTTTATGTGGTGATTCAACACTTGTTTTCCACAAACATGCACTGTTAAATATGTATGATCAACTCAAACTATCAGTGGATCTGTGAATTCACCTTCCCCACATTATTCGATTGGCTCCAAAGTGAGATATCGCACGGGAAAGAATCTGAGCAGTGTCTTCATATGGATATGCCTCTCTTGTGATGCGGAAAAGAGCACTGTATTTGACATAAACCTGTTGAAGTAATGCATCATGGCGTTAGAAGTAGAAGTGCACTACTCCCTGGCAATCCGTTTCACAATATTTGCCATTCTATTTTTTTTTCTCAAATTACTAAAGCATCATTAACTCCCTCCCCTCCCCTGCAGATCAAGTTTTATAACTCCCAACCATTAAATAATGAATGTAACCGCAACACCTGATCACATCCCCTAGCCAAATGCACCAGCCCATGGGTATGGAAGCCATTAAGGACAATGATGTATTTAGTGAAGGAATACTTTTCCTTCTTTAATGCTCCTTATTTTGTTTGAGATTGGCTAGAATGACAAAAATTGTGACAGAGCTACAATCTGGCACCAGGGGTCAGCTCTATTCTTGATGCAAGTACTTGACAATAAAATCAGGTCAGGTACTGCTCTCACAAAATAATGTTACTGTCCCATGATCTCTGAAAGCAAAACCTGAGAGTGCTATGTCAGCTAATACTGAAAATGGCTTGCTTGTACAAGGAATGATATTCTTCATGATCATGCTCATCTGCTAACAGACAAATACGAAAATTTCATACATTACCTGTGGGAATCTGGATAAGTTTAGAAATGAAGAGAGTGTCTTCTCTTCTTCATCGTTCCTGTACGTCAATGCAACACATAAGCTACTACAGGTCATATCTTTATATGAATACATTCCTGCGAACTATGAACTAGCGAAAACAAAAGCTTACATTGGTGGCTTGCAGAAACCCATATGATCAAGAATAACAGTAGTTGCAGGATAATCCCTACACAGCTCCTCTATTTCTTGAATATATGGATCAATTCCCTACATACACAAGAACAAATAATAGTAATATAAACTCAGTAACAAAGAGCATAGTAAATCCCTGTTACTTTACATTAAAGGAGTCCATTCATGCTTTTTTTTTTTGCAAAAAAAAAAAAAGATGCAGATGGGTTCTCATAAACTCATCTAGCCAGTAACTTGTATAATTAACATGGCTAAGAATTTGCATTTCTCTGGTTTTGATTTCCTCATTTCTTTTAGCTCTAGTGGCACAACCTGACAATATGTATTAACCCTTTGTCCAAATGCGAACCCTTTCTCTTAAGGATGTGAACATATTGCTCAATTATTATTTTTTGTCAGAATCTCAAACTCTTATGTAACTGCGGATACATCTTTTACCTTCATTGTCACTATTGCAACTGGCGCTCCAAGTTCTCCTGCCTTCGAAAATAATGACCTTCCGACCTCATTGGTCATCTGCTTATTTGAAACATTTTTTTTTCCTTCAGGCCACAGTGATCATCAATCCCAATTAATAAGTAGAGGAATAATGTTGCGCATTTTCCTATTTACAAACCTTTTGACCAGATGGCCATAAGTTTGGGTTGAACCTCACAGCACGGTATTTTTCCTGGTGATAAGCGAAGGGTATTAGAAAATAGCAGAATGGATCATATATTCCTGTTGTGTTAGAAGAAAATTCCAAGAGGTTACTTCTACAATCAGGTGTTCAAGCAATTTAATCCCACACCCATCATCTGCAGGATTAGCAAGGCAGCAACCAATGAACTTGGATGGGTATTTCTTCACCACGCTACAGAGAAAAAATCAAAAATGAAATAAATTACTGATATAGTCATATGACTCGTTCTGGTAGTCTCTGATTGGATCAGTGCAAGAAAAAAAAAATCTTACCTAGTTGTCAAAGAATGATCAAACATATGATTAAGAGGTTGAACAATGAGAGCCCCGTCCACTCCAGCTTCATTCATACACTAAAGAGAAGAGGAAATTCTTAAAACAGTTCACTAATCAGCAGCTCCCCAACCCCATGCATCAAGTCTTCTGAGTTTCAACAAGCTAAGATATAAAGGACTGATAATAGTGGTTTAGTGAGACCAAATAATATTAAATACAGTCTTCAAACTAAATTTCCAATAGCAAGTTTCAATAACAATGGGATAGAGGAGGAAACGCCGCTAAGATGGCAATTAGGTTGGATAGCCTAGGTCCACTGTGTGTTGACTGTTGAGAAACGAATAATCCACCAGCTGAGATTTTTTTGAAGGTATGCTACAGAATACCCTGTTTCCTTCATTCTGCCATGGTGCCAATTTTGTATGAATTATTTTTTTAAGAATGTGTCTGAGCTCGTATTTTTCAAGAAGGTTAGTTACAATACCAAGAAAGACCAGACTTGCAGAAGAAATGACAACATCAAAGGATGGCACATCATAAACGAACAAGTACTGTTTAAAGTGGGGGATGGAAACCTATGCAGGTTCTGGAAAGACTGCTGGGCTGCCAATGTTCCCCTGAAATTCTTATATGATGACCTGTATAAAATTGCTGGGGATAAGAACTGTTCTGTAGCAGATTGCTGGGCAGAGGGGGACTGGCTAGTGGATTTTAGAAGATCACTGAGTGCTCAGCAATATGATAGTTGGCTTAGTCTCCTTCATCTTTTAAGAGACCAAGCACTAACTGATAACAAAGCTGATGGGGTGGTTTGGGCTTTGAATAACAGTAAGTCCTGTTGGAGTATAGGCCCATGAGGCAAATCCCATGAGGCCCATGTATAATACTATATACCCCTCTAGGGTTACCATGAATGGCAAGATAGTAATTCTCCCTCTGCCTCTCCTCCCTCTTCCTCATACCCTTCGTCCATCATGGTTGCAAATGGCTCGTGTCTTCCTGTCACGTCTGTGGGTACCGCCGGTGCCCATGGCTCTTTTCGCCTTCCTGATGTTCTTGTTGCACCCACGATGGTCCACAATCTTCTTTCTATTCGTCGTTTTACAGCTGACAACTCTTGTTCTGTGGAGTTTGACTCTTCTGGTCTTACTGTGAAGGATTTGGCTACCCGGCGTCCTCTGCTCCGATGTGACAGTTCGGGGCCCCTTTACACTCTCCGCTTTCCGGCTTCTTCGCCTTCTTCGTCAGCTGCCCTCGCCACCACTACTTCTTCTATTTGGCACCGGCGTCTCGGACACCCTGGACGTGATGCCCTGATGCAGCTTAGTCATAGCTCAGACATTCGTTGTACTCGAGTTCATGATGAGCAGTTGTGTCATGCGTGCCAGTTGGGCCGTCATGTTCGTCTTCCTTTTTCTAGTTCCTTTTCTCATGCGGCTCACCATTTTGATCTTGTACACTGCGACTTGTGGACATCGCCTGTACTCAGTATTTTTGGCTATAAATACTATCTTGTGATGGTTGATGATTTTTCTCATTACTTATGGACCTTTCCCTTGCGTGCGAAGTCTGATGCTTTCCCTGCGATTCACCACTTCTTCGCTTGGGTGTCCTCACAGTTCGGCCTCACCATCAAGGCCGTCCAGTGTGACAATGGTCGTGAGTTTGATAACTCCACATCGCGTGCGTTCTTCCTCTCTCACGGTGTCCAGTTGCGCATGTCTTGCCCGTACACCTCCTCTCAGAACGGCAAGGCTGAGCGCATGATTCGCACCATCAACGACACCATGCGCACGCTTCTTCTCCAGGCCTCACTTCCTGCTCGCTTCTGGGCTGAGTGCCTGCACACCACCACATACCTTCTCAACCGCCTACCTTCCGCTGCCTGTCCAGCTCCTACACCACACCACGCTCTCTTCCGTACCCCTCCTCGGTACGATCACCTTAGCGTCTTCGGGTGTGCGTGCTACCCGAACACTACCGCCACCGCTCCCCACAAGCTGGCTCCTCGGTCCACCTTGTGTGTCTTCCTTGGGTACTCCCCAGATCACAAGGGGTACCGGTGTTATGATCTCACCTCTCGTCGGGTTCTCATCTCTCGCCATGTGGTGTTCGATGAATCGGTTTTCCCCTTCTCCATCCCTCCTCCTACCACTTCCACTCCACAGGAGCTTGACATTTTCTCTGTGTTTCCCATTGACGCGGTGGTCGAGCCACCTTTCCAGTTGTCTCCTGCAGGTACTCCAGCACCGTACTCCTCGCCGGAGTCGTGCCCCAGCTCCCCGGCGGCCGGTGTCTCTCCCGACCTCGCTCCCCCTACTCGACCATGGAGGGGCCGAGTGGGGGGGCCGGAGCCGCCGCCTCGGGGAGCCGCCTCAGGCGCCACGAGCGCCACCTCAGGTTCCACCGGCTCGCTTCGCCCAGCCGGTGCACGTCTACCACCGTCGTGCCCGGCCTGAGCCACCACCACCGCCGCCTCCGACGGTGATCCCTTCTTCGCCAGGGTCACCTGCACTGCCGGTGATGTCCTCCTCTCCACCGGGGACACCATCGCCGCCGCCTCGACCGACGGGTGCCCGTGTCACCACGCCGGTCTACCACCCACCGCTGCTGCACCGGGACCCTCGTCACATTCACCCTATGGTGACGAGGCAGGCGTCCCGCCCGCAGGCCCTCTCCGCCACTGCCTGCGAGACGGGGATCTCTCCGATACCCTCTTCCGTCCGCGAGGCCTTGGCGGACCCTCACTGGCGCCGTGCGATGGAAGAGGAGTACGCGGCCCTCCTCGCCAACCAGACCTGGGATCTGGTGCCCCGTCCGCGAGGTGCCAACGTCGTCACCGGCAAGTGGATCTGGACCCACAAACGTCGGGCTGATGGTACACTTGAGAGGTACAAGGCTCGGTGGGTACTCCGGGGTTTCACTCAGCGCTCTGGGGTTGACTATGATGAGACCTTCAGTCCAGTGGTGAAGCCTGCTACTGTCCGCACCGTGCTCTCACTGGCTCTCACCCGCTCTTGGCCCGTGCACTAGCTGGATGTCAAGAATGCTTTTCTGTATGGGCTTCTCACTGAGACAGTTTACTGCAGTCAGCCAGCTGGGTTTGTGGACTCCTCCAGCTCTGAGATGGTCTGCCGGCTCAACAAGTCTCTATATGGCCTCAAGCAGGCCCCCCGGGCATGGAACCACAGGTTTGCTGCCTTCCTCCTGACCCTGGGTTTTGTGGCGGCCAGATCAGACACGTCCCTGTACATCTATCACCATGGGGCCGAGACTGCGTATCTGCTGCTCTATGTGGATGACATTGTCCTCACAGCCTCCAGTGAGTCACTTCTTCGCCGGATCATTACCTCTCTTCAGCAGGAGTTTGCGATGAAGGATCCGGGTGTACTTCACCACTTTCTTGGGGTCACTGCTGAGCCTCATCCAGCTGGGCTTCTTCTTCACCAGCGTCAGTATACTCTGGACATACTTGAGCGGGCTAGGATGACAGATTGCAACCCCTGCGCCACTCCAGTTGACACTCAGAGCAAGCTGTCAGAGGCAGAGGGCCCCCCAGTGACTGATCCTACGGCATACCGCAGTCTTGCTGGTGCTCTTCAGTACCTCACCTTCACTCGGCCTGACATCACCTATGCCGTTCAGCAGTTGTGCCTTCATATGCATGATCCTCGGGAGCCTCATCTCACTGCTCTCAAGCGTCTCCTCAGGTACCTCCGCGGCACTACTGATTATGGACTGCTCCTGCACCGACGGTCCTCCTCTACAGAGATGGCTGTCTACACTGACGCCGACTGGGCAGGCTGTCCAGACACTCGATGGTCCACCTCTGGCTATGCCGTCTTCCTCGGAGGCAACCCGGTGTCCCGGTCCTCCAAGCGCCGCCAGTGGCCTCCCGCTCGGTCTTGAGTCCGAGTACCGCGCCGTCGCCAATGGTGTGGCCGAGGCTTCTTGGCTCCGGCAGGCCTGCGGCCGAGCTCCATAGCCCCCTTCGCCGGCCACGCTCGTCTACTGCGACAACGTCAGCGCGGTCTACCTCTCCACCAACCCCGTTCAGCACCAGCGCACGAAGCATGTGGAGATTGACCTTCACTTCGTCCGTGATCGGGTGGCCAACGGCGAGGTGCGGGTCCTTCATGTACCGACCACCTCCCAGTTCGTCGACATCTTCACCAAGGGCCTCCCGTCGTCGACCTTCACCGACTTCCGCTCCAGCCTCAACATCACCAGTGGCTAGTTGTGGCTGTGGGGGGCCTGTGTGTGTGCTCTTTCTTTTGGATGTCCAGTCTTGAAACTCCGCTGCGCCGGTAGTTCAGACTGCGGGGGAGTGTTGGAGTATAGGCCCATGAGGCAAAGCCCATGAGGCCCATGTATAATACTATATACCCCTCTAGGGTTACCATGAATGGCAAGATAGTAATTCTAACAAGTCCTTCTCGACCAAATCTTTATATAGATTCATGACTGTTGGAGTATATACATGTATTAGGCCCATGAGGCTAGGCCCATGAGGCCCATGTATGCTACACTATATAGCTACCCTTCTAGGGTTAGCCAAATCAATAGAGAGAATACACTTACAACATGGTATCAGCTAGCTAGGGCTTCCTTCCCGTCCGCCCTCCCGATCCAGCGCCGCCGCAGCCCTCGGCGCGCCGCCGGCCGGCAGCCATGGCCGGCGAGCGACCCCCTCCCTCTCCCTCGTACTTCCTGGCCTTCCCTCCCCTTCCCTCCGCGCAGACTTGGGCCCAGGTCGCGGGCGGCTCTGCTGCAGCCGCCGCCGCCGCCGGAGGTCCGCGCGGGACCATCCCGTCCGCCGCGGGGGCGCGCGCGTCAGGCGCCTTCCCTGGGCCGCCGGCGGCCGCGTTCCCCGGTGCGACCGACCCCTCCCTCCACCATCTCCTCTCCAATCCGCGCAGCGCCCTGCTCTTCTCTGATCCGCGCGGGTTCCAGGCCGGCGGGGGTGCTGCGCACTTCTCCGATCTGCGCAGGTTCCTGGCCGGGGGTGGGAGTGCGCCCGACCCCTCTCTGCTCCAGGCCGGGGGTGGTGGCTTGGGCGGCCCTGCCCTGCTCCAGACCGGGGGTGGTGGCTTGAGCGGCCCTGCTCTGACCCTCATGGCCGACGGGGCGGCACCGGTGGAGGAACCGGCTGCGCCACTCGCTGATGATGGGGCAGCGAACTCCGTCAACGCCAGCGCCGAGCTCCCTGCTCCCACGGCCGGCCGTCCACCTGCAGATACGGCGGCTGGTGCCATCTACGACGCCGCCGCCGCTGCTGCCGCCGAGGCCGGCCTCGACCCGACAGCTGCGGCCACCTACGCAGCAGCTGCCGCGGCCACCATCACGCGGGCACAGGGATGCCGCCCTCCGGTCCGCTTTCTCTTTCTCCAACGGGGCGCACCGGTAGCGGCGGGTGCCCTTCACCTTTCCGCCGCCGCCGCCGCCGGGTGGCCTCGCCCCCCCCGGCCTACCTCCGCCCTCGCCGCGCGCTCGCGTCGCCCGAGCAGGGGCCGCAGCGGCGGCGCGAGCGTGTCCGTCGGCCCCTCGCCTCGCGGCGCGCGAGCGGACGCTAACGACACTCCGGCGCCGGGATTGCCGAGGCGGAGCAGCTCGCTGCGCGAGCCTCGGCAACCTGCCTGGGCTTCCTCCTCCGACTTCGGCTCGACGGGGCGCCGCACCTCCACCACCACGGTGCTTCGGCACGACCCGGCCGACCCCCTCGTCCAGCAGCTCCACTACCAGTCTGGGGGGGTCCAGAACATCGGGCTCCTCATCCGGGTCGTCCTCGACCCTGCGTCGACCGCCTACGCCCGCTGGAGGGACCAGATGGTCCTCGTCCTCCGCCGCTACGCCTTGGACGACCACGTCCTCGCTGAGCCACCAGCCACGACCCAGACTTCGTCGTGGCTCCGCCTCGACAGCATCGTCCTCTCCTGGATCCTCAACACGGTCAACTCCGAGCTCCAGGACATGCTCCGCAACACCCTCCTCGCCGGGCGGATGGCACTTGAGGGCCGGTTCCGGCAATGCGAGGCCGGGCCACGCGGCTCGACGTACGCTTCCGCACCTTCGAGCGGGGTGACCTTGGGGTTGGGGAATCTTTTGCCGCAAGATGAAGCGATGGCGGACTCCCTCGGCGACCTCGGGCGCCGTGGAGGACCGCGCCTCGTCCTCCGGCTCTCCGCGGGGTCGGCGGCCGCTACGCCCACATCAAGTCGTTGATCGTTCGACGAAGCCGTTCCCGACCTACCCGGGTTCGCGACGACCTCCTCATGGAGGAGATCACTCGGGTCTCTGCTGCCGTGCGGGTTCTTCGCCGTCCTCGACCGCTCTCGCCGCCACGCACCGCCACGTCCGCTCGCTCCGTACACCCCACCGTTGGCTCCTCTTCCCACCGGCCGAGCGGGGGAGGCCGCGGCGGGTGGCAACGGCGAGGTGGCAAGGGCAGGGCAGGGCAAGGGCAAGGGCGGGGGTGGTGGCGGTGGGGGCCGGCGTGTGGCGCGCCTCGCCCGCCGCGTCCTCCGTCTGCGCAGCCTCTTACAAGAACCCCCGGTCCGGGCGCATCGCCATGTGGCCCTTCCAGCCCCGGGTGGCGAGCCTCGTCCACCGGCGGCCATGTTCGCGGAGCTCCTTCGACGTTCTACCCGCCGGCGGCGACCCCGTGGGGCACACCTTCCGGCGCCTCGCCGGGCCGGCCGGCCGGAGTCGGGGAGGCTCGCGCGCTCTTCTCCACCCCGGGCTTGACACCTCCCCGTCGGCCGGAGTGGATCGCCGACTCGGGTGCCACCTACCACACCACCCCGGACTCGGTATACTCTCGTCCTCCTCTCCTCCTTCTTCCTCACACCCTTCGTCTATCATGGTCGCCAATGGCTCGTGTCTTCCTGTCACTTCGTGGGTGCCCGCGGGTGCCCATGGCTCTTTTCGCCTTCCGATGTTCTTGTTGCACCCCGGATGGTCCACAATCTTCTTTCTATTCGTCGTTTTACGGTGACAACTCTTGTTACGCAGGAGTTTGACTCTTTTGGTCTTACCGTGAAGGATTTGGCTACCCGCGTCCTCTGCTCCGATGTGACGGCTTGGGGCCCCTTTACACTCTCCGCTTTCCGACCTCTTCGCCATCTTCGTCACCGCCCTCGCCACCACTACTTCTTCTACTTGGCACCGGCGTCTCGGACACCACCGGACGTGATGCCCCGATGCGGCTTAGTCATAGCTCAGACATTCGTTGTACTCGAGTTCATGATGAGCAGTTGTGTCATGCGTGCCAGTTGGGCCGTCATGTTCGTCTTCCTTTTTCTAGTTCTTCTTCTCATGCGGCTCACCGTTTTGATCTTGTACACTGCGACTTGTGGACATCGCCTGTACTCAGTATTTCTGGCTATAAATACTATCTTGTGGTGGTTGATGATTTTTCTCACTACTTGTGGACTTTTCCCTTGCGTGCGAAGTCTGATGCCTTCCCTGCGATTCACCACTTCTTCGCTTGGGTGTCCACACGGTTGGCCTCACTATCAAGGCCGTCCGGTGTGACAATGGTCGCGAGTTTGATAACTCCACCTCCGTGCGTTCTTTCTCTCTCACGGTGTCCGATTGCGCATGTCTTGCCCGTACACCTCCTCTCGAACGGCAAGGCCGAGCGCATGATTCGCACCATCAACGACACCATGCGCACGCTTCTTCTCCAGCCTCACTTCCCGCTCGCTTCGGGCGAGTGCCCGCACACCACCACATACCTCCTCAACCGCCTACCCTTCCGCCGCTGTCCGGCTCCTACACCACACCACGCTCTATTCAGTACCCCTCCTCGGTACGACCACCTTAGGGTCTTCGGGTGTGCGTGCTACCCGAACACCACCGCCACCGCTCCCCACAAGCTGGCTCCTCGGTCCACCTTGTGTGTCTTCCTTGGGTACTCCCCGGATCACAAGGGGTACCGGTGCTATGATCTCACCTCTCGTAGGGTTCTCATCTCTCGCCATGTGGTGTTCGATGAGTCGGTTTTCCCTTCTCCACCCCTCCTCCCACCACTTCCACTCCACAGGAGCTTGACATTTTCTCTCTGTTTCCCATTGACGCGGTGGTCGAGCCACCTTTCCAGTTGTCTCCTGCGGGTACTCCGGCACCGTACTCCTCGCCGGAGTCGTGCCCCGGCCACCGGCGGCTAGTGCCTCTCCCGACCACGCTCCCCTACTCGACCATGGAGGGCCGAGTGGGGGTGGCCGGCGCCACCGCCTCGGGGAGCGCCCTCGGGCGCCGCGTGTGCCACCTCGGGAGCCACCGGCTCGCCGCCCGCCGGTGCACGTCTACCACCGTCGTGCCCGCACGAGCCACTACCGCCGCCCGCCTCCGCCGGTGACCCTTCTTCGCCGGGGTCACTGCCGCATCGCCGGTGGTGTCCTCCTCTCCGCCGGGGACACCATCGCCGCCGCCTCGACCGACGGGTGCCCGTGTCACCACACCGGTCTACCACCCGCCGCCGCTTCAGCCCGGGACCCTCGTCACACTCACCCTATGGTGACGAGGCGGGCGTCCGTCCGCGAGGCCTCTCCGCCACCGCTGCGAGACGGGGATCTCTCCGGTACCCTCTTCCGTCCGCGAGGCCTTGGCGGACCCTCACCGGCGCCGTGCGATGGAAGAGGAGTACGCGGCCCTCTCGCCAACCGGACACGGGATCTCGGTGCCCCGGCCGCGAGGTGCCAACGTCGTCACGGCAAGTGGATGCGGACCCACAAGCGCCGGCCGATGGTACACTTGAGCGGTACAAGGCTCGGTGGGTACTCCGGGGTTTCACTCGAGCGCCACGGGGTTGACTATGATGAGACCTTCGGTCCGGTGGTGAAGCACGCACGTCCGCACCGTCTTCTCACCGGCTCTCACCCGCTCTTGGCCCGTGCACCAGTGGATGTGAAGAATGCTTTTACGCATGGTCTTCTCACCGAGACAGTCTCTTTGCGATCGGCCAGTGGGTTTGTGGCCTCCTCCGGCTCGAGATGGTCTCGCCGGCTCAACAAGTCTCTCTATGGCCTCAAGCGGGCTCCCGGGCATGGAACCACAGGTTTGCTGCTTTCCTCCTGACACTTGGTTTTGTGGAGGCCAAGTCAGACACGTCCCTGTACATCTATCACCATGGGGCCGAGACTGCATATCTGCTACTCTATGTGGATGACATAGTCCTGACAGCCTCCAGTGAGTCACTTCTTCGCCGGATCATCACCTCTCTTCAGCAGGAGTTTGCGATGAAGGATTTGGGTGTGCTTCACCACTTTCTTGGAGTCACTGTTGAGCCTCATCCAGCTGGTCTTCTTCTTCACCGTCGGTACACTCTGGACATACTTGAGCGGGCCGGGATGACGGATTGCAAGCCCCGCGCCACTCCGGTTGACACTCGAGCAAGCTGTCGAGGCGAGGCCCCCCAAAGGATCGATCCTACGGCATACCGCGATCTTGCCGGTGCTCTTCGCACCTCACCTTCACTCGGCGACATCACCTATGCGGTTCGCGGTTGTGCCTTCATATGCATGATCCTCGGGAGCCTCATCTCACCGCTCTCAAGCGTCTCCTCGAGTACCTCCGAGGCACCGCGATCATGGCTCGCTCCCGCACCGACGGGTCCTCTCCTACTGAGATGGTCGTCTACACCGACGCCGACCCGGACACTCGACGGTCCACCTCGGCTATGCCGTCTTCCTCGGAGGCAACCCGGTGTCCTGGTCCTCCAAGCGCCGGCGGTGGCCTCCGTTCCGTCCAAAGAGTCCGAGTACCGCGCCGTCGCCAATGGTGTGGCCGAGGCTTCTTGGCTCGGCGGCTCTCCCGGCCGAGCTCCATAGCCCCCCTTCGCCGGGCCACGCTCGTCTCATCGACAACGTCGGCGCGGTCTACCTCTCCACCAACCCCGTCCGGCACCCGGCGCACGAAGCATGTGGAGATTGACCTTCACTTCGTCCGTGATCGGGTGGCCATCGGCGAGTGCGGGTCCTCCATGTACCGACCACCTCCCGGTTCGCCGACATCTTCACCAAGGGCCTCCCGTCGTCGACCTTCACCGACTTCCGCTCTAGTCTCAACATCACCGGTGGCTAGTTGTGGGCATGTGGGGGGACATGTGTGTGTGCTCTTTCTTTTAGATGTCCGGTCTAGAACTCCGCTGGCCGGTAGTTCGAGGCTAAGGGGAGTGTTGGAGTATATACATGTATTAGGCCCATGAGGCTAGGCCCATGAGGCCCATGTATGCTACACTATATAGCTACCCTTCTAGGGTTAGCCAAATCAATAGAGAGAATACACTTACAACAATGACTGACAGGGGGCGCAAGAACTTGCTTGATGGCTTGATCTGGAGATGCAAAGCTCCTTTGAAAGTTAAATTCTTTCTCAGGCAAGTCAGTCATAACAAACTACAGGTGGCAACTAGTTTGAAGGGGAGGGGATGGAAGGGGTCGGAGAAATGCTGTATGTGTGGTAGGCTAGAGACAGTCGACGATCTGTTATTCCAATGTCACTTTGCTAAAATGATTTGGGCTATGCTAGCTGAGGTGTTTAACTTGGATTCATATCCTTACTCTTGGGAGAATTTCTGTGATTCTTGGCTGAGAGGCAGGGGGCCTTTTTCGGCAAACTTAATGATTTTTCTCTTCTCTGCATTTGCATGGGCGATTTGGACAGGGAGAAACAAAATGGCAATTGAGAAATCATTTCCTAACGCCACAACTGATGTGATATATACTGCTTTGTCATTCATACAGAGGTGGAGTGTTAGACTGAAGGATAAAGACCGGCAAGTCATCGAAAACCTGAAGACGACGGTGGTCTGCTGGCTCAAAGCGTTCAAGCCTACAAGTGTTAATCTGTCGGATGTAATAGAACTTTAATCTAGCTTTCAGGCTAGCAGTTGCGTGCTGTAATAAGATTTGTAAACTGGTATCCCCAGTACTGCTACCGTTTGTGCTTTCTATAAAAGCAGAGGTCTTTCCTCGTTAAAAAAAAACCGAACAAGTACACTGGAGCGCCTGCCTTGATGAATGCAGAGAACGAAATTGGCAGAGTTTCGACTTTCGTGATGCCTAGCGGATTGTGATTTATGAGAAGCATGGAACCAGGGCCTGGAACCAGAGGAAGCCTCCAAACCAGAGCATGGCAAAGCAACTACAAGAGCCCCGACAGTGGCCCTCTAGTAGTGAGGCAGCATTCAACAATAAATTATTAGACACCCTCACGCCTCACCTCGATTGAGGTGCCAAAGCAACGAATCAGCTCCTTAACCATCTCCAGCCCAACTTCAGGCATGAGCGTGATAGCAACAGCATGCATTCGGCAGATCCGCGCCTGATCTGGTGGGGATTTGGTGAAACATCGGTGGATCGGAAGGATTTCAGGTTTGTGCATTGTGCACGATTTCACATCGCACGAATGAAAATGCGCCAACCGATCCGCTCACTAATCTATCTACCAACAGTGCGGCGTCAGAGAGACTCTGAGACGAACAGGTTAAGGGCAACCTCGAGTACAGATGAGATGCTGCATTTCTGAAGTTGTCTGACAGACTGACCTCGAGCAAGAAGTCGTCGTCGCCACGGAGCGTGGGTTCCTGGCCCGGGAAGTAGGGGAACTCCTCCTTTGCCTGCGCGCGCGGATAGAGTCAAGAGTCACAGGTCAAAAACCACCGCAGAAGGATTACCCGACTCCCCCGCGGGGCCGCCAGGACGACGCACCTGCTGTGGCGAGGCCCAGACGTGGAGGTGGGAGTCGATGACCTTGCAGGAGGAAGCGGAAGCGGCCATAGCGGCGGCAATGGTGGTGGTGGTGGTGGAGAGGAGCAGCCGCCTCCTGCTTGTTGCTGCTGCGGTCGCCAAGGAGAGGAGGTCGCGGGAGGAGGTGGTGGCGATGGGGGGGGGGACAGGAACCTGCACCACGGGGCAACCACTGATGACGACGATAAAGCCATAGCGTGCCGCTGCCGAGTACGACTGTACGAGGATGACACCGTCGCAGAGAAACGGTGCGACGCCGCTAGTCACGTGATACGCTACGTCGCCTAGTCACGTGATACGCTGCAGGTGGGGCTACATGGAACACGTGGAGGATGTGGCACGAAGGATGTTTCCCCGTCCACGTCTTACTCATTTTTTTATTTTAACCCTTCTTATTATATCAAATTATCATATTTATTATATCCATGGGTGTCAAATCTTATATTTGGACCTAAGGGCTCGGCACCGAGATCTATGGTGCCTGGTAACAATAATGCTCGGCGCGCCGAGCTTCAAAACCTAGCCAGCATAGCGCTTTGACGTGGCAGACCTCGACGTCTTAGCTAAAGGTGCCAAGCTCGAGTAAGAGCTAGCAACTACTCCCTCCGCTCGAGTAAGAGCTAGCAACTACTCCCTCCGTCCCATATTTAGTGTCGTTTTAGCCCCGTGTCGTTGTCCCGGAAAGAACGTTTTAGACCATGGACCCCACCAGCCCAAGGCAGCAGGCCTACAAACCTTATCCTCTGGTTCGCGTGCCGCATCCCCTCTCCCAACCTCTCCCATCCGCGTGACCGGATTCTTCTCTCGCATGCGGGCATGCAGTGCTGAGGCAAAGGCTGCCACACCGAGACGGAGCAGGTCGCCGTCGCCGCGGACTGGAGGAGAATGGCCGTCCCCTAGGCGGAGTGCCCAGCGTGGAGGTGGAGATCTGACGCCCGCCCTCCTCTTCCCAAGATCCGGCCTCCTCCCTCCTCCGCTCCGCCGGCGAGGCTGCGGGCACAGGCGGCGGAGATCCAGCCCCGTCTCTTCCCATTCGCCAGCATGGAGGCAAGATCTGGCTCCCTGGAGGCGCTCGGCCGTCAGCTAGCGCTCGGAGCAGAGCTAGATCCGACGGGCCGCCTGCCCCGTCGTGGGCACCCGGCCGCGACCCATGCACGCCGCTGCCGTCTGACGGGTTGTGGGCGTCGCCAACGTCTAGCTGCAGGGAAGGGGCTCGCCAGTGCGGAGGTCATCGCCCTTTTCCATGAGCGGATCTTCAATGGGGAACGAATGGTAAAAAAAGAACAGTGGAGAGAGAAAGGAGACACAGGTCCATATCCCTAGCTCCTTGGTCTCTGTGTCTGTTCCTAGAACGACAATAATTCTGGAACGGAGGGAGTAGTACACAGAGACTTGTGCGCTAGCAAAGTGGACCTGAAGTTTCTACACGTGCACGTTGTGCTACACGATGGCAAGGCATGGGCACATGCCACATGAGCATGACATGGCAACAGAGAAGTGACATTTCAAAAACATCGATGGATGTACAAGAGCTACTCACTCCGTCGCAAAATAAGTGTTCTTCTCATTTTTTAAGGAATCAGTTTCTTTTAACTTTGAACAAATATATATACGAAAATAAATTTATAGTACATAATTAGTATTATTGGACAAATCGTTAAATCGATTTTCATAATAAGCTCTTTGAAGATATAAGAGCACTCACAATGCGAGACTCTACCGTAGATTAAAGACTATTTATTATTCTCCTATTTATTATGTTTTGCTGATGTGGCGGTATATTTACATTGAAGATTGTGGACTTAAAGTCTAAATAAGACTTGAAGTCTAAATAAGATTTGAAATCTTGATTTTTCTTCCTCTCTCTTCAATAAATATACCAGCATATCAGCAAAATATAATAAAATAGGAGAGTAATAAATAGTCTTAGACTCTTAGAGTCTGCACTGTGAGTGTCCTTAATACTACTAACATTTTGTTTGAACATAGTCAAAGTTCATTTAATTCACACACTTATTTTTGCAATGGAGGGAGTACTGCGTTTTTTTATCGTAAGCTTTGACCGAATGAACTTGGTGCTCCTATTCAAAACCGACACATGCATTAGCAAAAACATGTCACTATACCGTTTTTTAAAAAAACCGACTTTTTAAGCTTAAATGAACTTGGTGCTCCTATTCACTAGCTCACATGTCACTATACATTTACTTGGGTGGGTGCTAGAAGATGTGGCGCCGAGCTTGGTTCTCTTACTTATGGCGCAGAGGTCTGCCACGTGGTCATGGCACCCAAGAGCCATGTTGGCTATGCCTTGAAGTGGTCTATGGCGCCGAGCCGTTTTACCTTCGTGCCTACCGTTGGGTCCAAAGCTGAGATTTTGACACACAACACAAGGGTATAAATGTGGATTTTTGACATACAAAGGATCGCTTTAGAACACTGCAGTCTGCAGAACAAACCGCCGACGAGTTCACGGGCCGACAAGTTGCAGGCCCAGCTGACATGTAAGATACCGGCCGGTACTGAAATCGTGGGCCGGCAGTTGTCCCTTGTAACTGAAGATCGAGATCGAAAACGAATATTTTGGCTCCTTCGGCTTCCACTCCAACAAGGCGGAGATCATGGAGAACCGCGCTTGTCGTACGCGTGGGCGTGGCAAAATATCATTATCAGGATTCAGGAAGCTGATAGATGAGACACACCTGGCGGTGCTACCATCTCGACTATCAGGTGCGATTGTTTCGGTCTCTTTTGGTTTGCTCTCCGTTGCATTCCACCTGTTCGATAAAATGTCTGAACGGTGAGGGCGCAGCTTTTTTTTTTTAATAACCTTGATGCTTGTCCGTGTATGGGATGCTAGCAAGTAACTTTTCGAACACATGTATATATCGAGACAAGAGTTTTCGTTTTGAGATGAACTGATCATGATTTTCAGAAATCCATGAAATGGCATCTCGATCTCGAGGACTAAACCTGGTCGCATTGAGTTTGATTGCAGTATTTGGTACCCCTAAATTAGTGTTTTCGTGTAACCGATTTTTATTTTAACACAGTTCCCATTTCTAATAAATCAACTGCCTGTTTTATCTTCATCCAACCAACTATATTATCTCGTAAACTTGTTTTGCCTGGTTCCAACGAACAGGTATTTAACTAGTGAACTTACAAATATCCACATCCATCATCTGCTTGCACATGTTCACGTGGATCATGGAGTAGATGCAGTTTTTTTTTTTCTTATTCAGAATGTTTCCTCAAATCAGCAACATAATCAGTATGGATATAGGAGCTAGTGCCATGCTACCCACTGTGATTAGCCTCAATTTCAATTCCTGGCTTTGTACTGAGCTCATCGCCATTCAGTTGTTTGCTCTACCACTGAAGCAGTGGGAACGCCCTGAGTACTCCTTGACAAGCTTGGAGAACTCAGAGTTCTTGTTATTCAGTAGTTTTGATGGTGTGTCGTATTCTACAATCCTTCCTGCCCATCATGAACAGTATGGATTTTAGTATCACTGCAGCTAGGTGTGTCTCCAATAACACGCAGAGGATGTGTTGGGGCTTACCTTCACCGAAGACAAGAATGAGATCATTGTCAACAACTGTGTGAATTCTGTGCGCTACCGTCAACACCGTGCAATTCCCAAACTCTCACCGAATGGTTTCTTGGATAATTGCATCAGTGGAGGAGTCAACTGAAGCAGTTGCCTCATCCAGTACGAGGACATTGCTTCTCTTTAGCAGAACCCTTCCAAGGCAGATCAGCTGCCTCTGGCCCACGCTCCAGTTCTCCCCATTCTCGATAACTACAGGGGTACCCCATTTGATTATAGTCATAAAATAATCCTAATCTACATGCTACTACTTCAAATTTATCCACTGCACCTGAAAGGGTAAATTACCTGTTGAATACAGCTTCTTTGGGCTTTGCCGAACTATATCACCAAGCTGGCATTGGTCCAATACCTGAGCAAGTTAAGAAAACCAATTTTCTGATCAGGTACCTTCTCCCTCTAGTCTTCACTTTTCTTTTGGAGGAAAACCCTTTATGTTCACTTGTATATCAGTTTAGGTTATGAATTTTGATCTGGTTAAAAAAGCTAGGCTGCTGGGAGGGGGGACCACCCCCGGTCATGATGGCTTAGGTCGAGGTTGTTTCTTATTTTTTTCATAAGACACAAATATACTTCTAATTTTTTGCCGGGTTGTGTGGGTGTGTGGTGTAATGGTTCTTGTCCTTTTTTTCCTTCTTAATATGATGATATTCCACTTTTGTGTTGTGAAAAAAAGACACCTCAGCCTTCAACCGACCAAGAAACCACTCGAATCCTGATAGTGCAGAACTTATAGTGCCGCACTGTAACCAACCACCTGGTTTGGCGCTTTGTCACTACCCTGGGCATGGTGCTCACATTGGCCGACTGCCACCATTACCATAGGCCAGTTCCCTACCATATTTCATGTGTTGCCAGTGAGGAAGGTTCTTAACCACCCTTGAATTTTGATCCGACGGGAGTCAAACCTTGGCTGGACCCTTTGCTATCAAGTTTGATATAGGTTACAGGAAAAATCTTAGGCATTTCTTTGGTTACTATGTGTGCACTTGCAGTCTTGTACTATACAACAATTCTATGTGTCTCCCCATTCCAGCTCCAGTCTTTGCTATTTACTGCATGTTTCTTGATAGATAAGTACAATCACTGGGAATCTCATTCATTACTACATCATTATCCTTATTCGTTCACAGAAGACACCATAATTTTTGTTTAGTTATTTGGTAACATAAAATACTTAGCTCCTCTATTTCATATGGTATGATGGATTTGTAGTTAATTTAGTTACCTCCCACACACGTTGATCAGAGTACTCGTTTAATGGATCAAGGTTCCCTCTCACTGTTCCCTTAAACATAGTTGGATCCTGTGGAATGATGCTAAGTCTTCCCCGTAAATCATGCAGCCCAATTTTGCAAATGTCAACATCGTCGATTTTGATTATCCCTTCCCGTGGTTCAATGATCCGGAAAAGTGCTTGGATAAAAGTTGACTTTCCGCTACCGGTACGTCCTACAATCCCCACCTTCTTCCTTCCTGGAATTATACATGATATGTTTCTCAAAATAGATGGAAGATGCTCTGCATATCGCACCTGTAAAAGCATAGTTCACATTAGATGCCTCCATTTTAGCAGATGCATATTTTGAGACAAAATACAGAATAAATGTTCCCTTTATTATATAGAAAATAAAAGGTAAGACCCACATTTATTTGTATATGGCTTCTATGTCTATGTCTGTCTTAAATTTAGTTTTTTCCTTCTTGACTATTCAGTATTTTTTTTATCTTATTAAATTAATTATATAAAGATATAATTCATTTGTTGTGCAACAGAAACAATCACAAATCTTGCTGTTTATTTTGCTCTTATTTTTCAGGGGATATTCTAATGAAATATAATATGAAATGAATGTAACATTCAGAAATTGTGTGTGGTATTGGGGTCTTTCCCCTTCTTTTATCTTCTTAATATAATGAAGCGCAGTTCTCCTGCAAAAAAAAAATGAATGTAACATCTGCAATCCAGTTAACCTTAGTTTGAGCATGTCACTATTCAACTTTAAACTTAATGCAAAAGTGAACTTTTTTGGTCAACTCAGGGGTACATTTTTAGCATTATGTTTGCAGCTTTGCACGCATATTCTTAATTACTTGCACTCATATTAGTTCATCATTCATGATTTTTTTGTCACATACCTCCAAGCATCTTATATTGATAGTTCCATCTTGTGGCCAGCTGTTTGGTGGGCGATGGTAGTCTACTATTAGAGGAGCCTCACTAGGTATCCTTGAATACTGCAATATTCTTTCTACTGATATCATTTTATTCTCTATTCTGCTAATGTTCCAAATCATAGACATTGTTGCAAGAGAAGCTTGGGGAAGGTTCTGGCTGGCTCAATCGCCAAGCCCACTCTCACTCTACTCTTATCTTCATAATCTTACATATAGGCCCTTTTACATTTTGCTATTTACACCAACACTCCCCCTCAAGATGGGCTAAAAATATCTAACATGCCCATCTTGCTACAACTCAACTCAACTTCTCTAGGTCCTAAACCCTTTGTAAAACAGTCCGCTAGTTGGCTCCGTGATTTTACATAATTCAACTTTAGGACTCCACTATCTAGCTTCTCCTTGATGAAGAATCTATCAATCTCCACATGCTTGGTGCGGTCAAACTGGATCGGATTGTTTGCAATATTGATTGCAGCAATGTTATCACAATGAAGCATCATTGTCTCATTTCTTAACACCCGCAGCTCCTTTAGCAAGCCTTTTAACCACAACATCTCACACAAACTCAAAGCCATTGCTCTATACTCAGCCTCCGCAGTAGACCGAGCCACAACTGCTTGTTTTTTGCTTCTCCATGAGACAAGATTGCCTCCCACAAACACACAATACCCTGAGGTGGACCTCCTATCATCTTTGCTACTTGCCCAATCTGCATCACAGTATCCTTGCTTAGAATACCTGTTACTTAGAGTTTTCCATATTTGTGCTGCATTGGTCATAGTCTCCACCACTTTACTCACCAATGGTGACATAGATGTTAATAACCATGCCACTATGGTAGAGTTCGTTGTGTGCCAAACTCTCCATTCGGTGCTAAGCTTGTTAGCCGGCTCAACACAATCCTCCCTCAAATAGTTCTCTACCCCCTTTCCTGCTAGTATCATCTGCACTCTTCTAGACCAACTCAAATAATTCTTACTCCCTTCTAACTTCACGTCACTTGGGATGAGTTCCAATCTGAGTTCACGCACCTCCCTAGGACCAATCAGATTCATCTCCAAAAGCCCCTGAATCATGGACCTCATCTCATCTCTCAACTCACTCTTGGTAATCAGATCACCACCACCATTCCCTTGCTCACCTGCCGCCTTCTTTGCAGCCTCGGCCGCTTTCCTCTTTTCCTCCTCTGAATCCATCTCCTCTTCGGATCAAGCCTTCACCTTAATCAGCAACCAAACCAACCTACCAGCAACAGATCAACAGCACAAACTGCTTTTTCTCCCCTTCACTCCGCAGCGACACAGCACACACCAAAATAAACAGCCACCTTCTTCTCACCACCACAATCAGCAACTTTTCTCGCTGTGCCTTCTTCCCTTAGCGCAGCAACACCAACTCCTCTGCCTACAGGCAAACACCACCGCCGGTGTTCCAACTCCTCTCAGTACAGGCGAGCAAGCAACTCCTCTGCTTACACAGGCAAACAAGCACGGAACCAATTCTGCCTCCCAACAGCACCACGACACACCACCTTCCCTCCTTTTTTTTTTTTTTTTTTTTTTTTTTTTTTTTTTGGTGGAGAATTCTGCTCGTACGAGATTTCCTTCTCTGCTCGTACGCACCTGTTCCACTCGCCCGCAGGGCCTCCTCACGCGCAGAGCACGACCCGCAGCCGTGCCTCCACACGCCCGTCCGTACACTCGCGCGAGCGCCGCGCCTGCTTCCTGCTCGCCTGCACTGCACGCCGCCTCGCCCCGAAGCTCGCCGCCGCCCAGAACTCGAGCAGCCGCCGCAGAGAACTCGCGCCTCCGCCTGCTCGTGTGTGCCCGCACACACGCACAGACTCCTCCTGCCTTCACCCGCGCGCGCCGCCGCAGCTCGAGGCGCCGCCGCAGCTCGAGCTCGAGGTAACCCTAAACCTAGCTCTGTATACCATGTTGCAAGAGAAGCTTGGGGAAGGTTCTGGCTGGCTCAATCGCCAAGCCCACTCTCACTCTACTCTTATCTTCATAATCTTACATATAGGCCCTTTTACATTTTGCTATTTACACCAACAGACATCAACTGATAGTTGAGGTTCAATGCATAAGTCACTGCAAGTCCAGCAATGCCTGCATGTGCAATTATATTAGTTTGACAAATTTCTAAACTTAGGACAGATTAAGTCTTCTTTAGTCACCAAGAGCTCTGCATATACATCTTACTTGGGTTCAGTAAACCTTCAGGTATGCTGACTAGTAGAGTCAAACAAACTGCGAAGACAAGGGTGGACAGCATGGCTAGCCTGAGAGAAAGCCACTGCATGGAAGCCATGTTATGGAACCATGGTCTGGAATGGTTGTCTAAAAGACCAAGATTTTCTTTTCTGAAACGATCTTTCTGTCCATATGCTCTAATACTTGATGCTCCTGAAAGTGACTCTGCAAAATGATGTAGTATTGGCGCCCTTTGAATTTTATACAAACGAGCCAGCTCTCTTGCTGCTGGGATTTGGTAGTGCTGCACATTGTACACAAAAGTATATGAATCAATTCAGAATACTGGTATTTAGGCTTCCTCAAATGCATAGCCCTCAGTATTAGCCAATTGGTAAAGAGAATCCAAAATTATACGTAAAGATCTAAAGTTTTCTTAAAAATTCATACTTGATACAGGAAGCAGAGCACTGTCACTGGAACCAAGATGGCAAAAACTGGCCATGCAACCTGTGACATAACACCAATGGTACCTAGGATTTGTATGACTGAAAGCAAGGACCAACTAAGCTTGTTTGCTATGTCCAGATCTAGAACACTTTGGTCACTGGAGGCCTGTTACACGAAAAACAGACATTGATTAGTTAGTACTTTAGTAGTGTGTGGGCATTATGAAATTTTCATATAAACTGACCCTGTTTAAAATTCTGCCAGTAGGTGTCGAGTCAAAGAAGGACATTGGGGCACGCAGGATGCAGCAGGTCATGTTCTTGAAGAACTTTTCTGATGTTAGTAAACCGATAAGTGATGTGACCATGGTGCGGGCAAAGATACATAGTGCACTTCCCATAGATAGTGCTATATACACATAGAAGAGGAGGTATAATCCAATGGTTGGGGTGGTTTCAGATGATGGAGGGGATGCCCATGCTATCCAATAGTTACTTGCTATCTGAAATATTTGGAACAACAACTGTGTTGCAATTATTACTGGAACCAAGGCACCACCATAAACTGCCCTTAGGTACGTCCAGTAAACTTTTGTGCCAATGCTTCCCTTTTCTCTCTCCTCATCTTGTGTTAACCTCCCCTTGTCATTGATGTCTTGTGAGACATTTTGTACTAACCCTTGCTTTCTTATGCCATGTAGCTGATCATCAGTTTCGTTTTCTGTGTTGAATTCATCCTCAATATCTGCTAATTTTTGGTTATCTGATGATGTTCCGCTGGAGTAATTGGCATTCATGACAGATTCAAGAGCCTGGCTATGGGCTCCTACCATTGATTTGAATCCTTTGTTCCTTTGAAAGAGCTCATCAAATTTCCCTCTCTGCACAATCTTTCCGCCCTGCATCACCTGTAAACTTGTATCCACATGGTTAGTTACTTGGTAACTTCAACCTTTGGACATGAGTAGACAAACAAAGAAGGAGTTTTAGGCACCACTTACCAATATAAGATCTGCAGCTGGAAGAAATTCGACTTGGTGGGTCACATACAGGACTGTTTTGTCTTTAAGGATTCCCATGACACAGTCCTGCAGTCCAATTATTTATTTGCTTAGAATATGTACTGGTTGCTGTCATAAAGTCCTAAATGATTAACCTATCAAATTCACAATACATAGTTTTAAGTATATTTATGTAGATTTTAGGACTACAAAACAAACCTTGAAAATTTTGCTTCCAGTATGAGCATCTACTGCACTAAAAGGATCATCAAACAGGTAAATATCCGCGTCCCCGTGCATCGACCTTGCAATTTGGATTCGCTGCTTCTGCCCACCACTCATATTAATTCCTCTTTCACCAATCTCAGTCAAATCTCCATTTGGAAGCAAGTCAAAATCTTTAGTAAGTGCACAAGCATTTATTACCCTTTCATACTTTTCATCATCATATGAGTTTCCAAAGAGAATGTTGTCCCTGATGTTACCAGACAAAATCCAGGCAGTTTGAGGAACATATGCTTTGCTCCCACTGACCCTGACAGATCCATCTCGCTTTGGCATTTCCCCAAGTATGCATGACAATAGACTGGATTTTCCAGATCCGACCATCCCACAGATAGCTACTTTCATCCCTCTCTTTATGATTAACTGTAAATCTGTGAGAGTTGGACAAGCGGTCCCAAGCTCCCAGCTGAATGTTCCCTGATCAATCGCCACGTCATAGCATGTGTCGCTTCTTGGCACTTGTGTAACTGCATCACATTTCAGTTCTTCTTCCTGTAGGTACTTTGCCACTCTATCAGCTGATACTTTCCCCTGAGCAAACACTGAAAGCAAGTCAGGAAGTGTGAAGATTGGATCTTGTAGCATCCGGAATGTTGCAAGGGCAGACAAAACACTACCAGTAGTAAGAGGAATCTCCATCAATATGCAAGAGCCAAAAGTTACACAGGATATGAATGCAGGTGCACCCCAAAATACTAGTGATGTCAGAGCTGACAACCTCGCAGATCTCCATAGCCACATGTACTCATCGTTCCTTAAAGCCTTTATCTTCTGAAGGTACTGCATATCCCATGCTTGAAGTTTCAGTATTTTCATGCTCTTAAGAATTTCTGTTGTCGCCTTCATTCTCTCATCTTTAGCAGCCATGATCTTGGCTTGCAACTTTTTTTGCATTCTGGTTAGTGGAATATTGCAAGCCATTACTGCCATTGTTGCTGCTAAACCAGCCCAGGCCCCAGCCCCTAGATTTTGATAGAGAACATAGACAGCTAGAAAGAGTTGAATGGGTAGCATCCATATGTAGTTTGTGTACCATAATAAATCAGAAATCCGTTGTATATCTACGTCCATATAGTTTATGATCTCTCCACTGGTGTGTTTCTGCCTTGAACTGAAGGATAACTGAAGTCCCTTTTGATAGACGCGGGATACCAAAGCAGCTCGCAGCCTCATCCCAAGCTGTTGAGCTCCAAACCACCACTGGCTATCTGCTATTGTTTCCACTGCTTTGGCACTTAGAATAGCTAAAGCTATAAGGTAACCTCTTACAGGTCCATATGGCCTGTCTCCTGCAAGGAACATTACGAAGTCGTTAATCAGTAATGGTCCAACATAGGAAGCGCTGGCACTTAACACAGCAAGTCCTGCATTGACCATTGCTTTCCGACGAACAAATAGGAACATTGCTTTATATATTGATGATGTACTTAAACCATGCTTGAGTTCAACATCATCTATGATCTTTGTAAAGGAAACAGAGACGAACTTGGCAGTGTCTTTCCCATCAAGATCTGGGACATCGTTCTTATCTAGAGGTTTCCTGTATCCAGTAGCTATGATAGGGTTCATCCAGGAGAATGTGATAAGTTGTAGAATGCCTGCCCTTCCATATTGACATAGCCTGTCAGCTTCCATCTCCTGTGCTACAGATGGGATCCAAAGTGGTTCTGTTATGCTACTATCTGTGCAGGTGATCTTGATCCCTGTTTTTCCTCTGGCTGAAATTGCAAACAGATAAGCGCAAAGGCCAAAACTGAACAGATTGATCCATTCTTCATACCCTATGTGTTCATGTTCTGATAAAGTTGATCTGAGATCAAAGCCCACCATGGCACTTGATTGCAGAAAGTTGAATATCCACCATGTTCGAGTTATCAACGGTAGTTTAGTAGATTTTGTTTCCTGGAAACTGAATGCTGCTAGTGACAATATTATCCAGGATAACACCTGCAAACCTTCACTTAGCATGCAATGCGGATACTTGCAGTTACTTATTTTTTTGTGTAACTGCAAAAATAATAACCACAAGACATGAGTTGTTAACATAAGCAGGCAGCAAACTTTGGTTGCTTGGTATGATGCAGTCAGCTTTATGTCTCTATTCTCTTGGCCCTGATATGAATGCTTATTGCTCTCAGGAATTGAAATTTTCAATCTCTGCCTGCACCATCTAATTTTCTTCAACAGAAGTTGACTGGATACACATATGATGAATATCAGCTGCATCAATGCAAAAGCATCCATCCAGAACCTGGGTGAGTATATCTCTGGCCATTCTTGCAGATATTGGAACATGGTGCAACCTGCAATAACATTTGTTTTGACAAAAACCAGCAGTGGAATAAGTTATGTAATTGTCACTGTCCTCATGAATTAGTAGCTTCCATCAATGTCAAACAATCGAGTAGATTTGAGTATTAAATTTGAACTCAACATTGTTGCTAAGAAATTCAGATTAATGTCTTATTTTTTCCCCTAAGGGTAACTTTAAACTTGCAGACATTTTCAGGAAGAAAACGGGAAAAGATATACATGTAGTGTGATAGCATATGGGAATGGGAATACATGCACACCTTTTGGGTTGGGTGACCTTTCATATATATATAACCGGAACGGCTTATGTTACAAGTTAAGTCATGTACAAGTACAACACAGATTGCTTGTAGTATTTTTCTCATTTTAAAGTGTCCTTCACTTGTTATAATTGATTTTCTGAGTATTATAACAACAACAAAAAAGAAATTAACGAGAACCTGATGTGGCATGTTAAATGTTAGACCTTTGATTATTACTGAATGCTATTCTAATGTTTGGACAAGTTCTTGCAAGAGCTGGACAGCTCATTTGCTGATTTTGGGTAAAGGTGTAGTGGTACTTACAGCTATGCTACCTTAAATAACGTCATCTGTATTAGAAGAAACTATAGCTGGGCAAACAAGTAATAAGCATGCTATGTTCTATAGCTGAGATACTACTCCCAATCTTGTCGTCTGGATTACTGTAGCCCTTTTCTCCTACTATAGGACGCTCAATTTTTCCCACCTGTTTCGATATTGTGCTAGCTGACTAACTCTGTGGATCTTATTGGAACCCTTTGCACACAGTAGAACCTAGCAAAGTTGGTGCTCAATCGCTTGGCTAACTCTGGTAAAACCCCATTGCAATTTGAGGCCATTATTGTCCTGACTAATGAAGAAAGACAAGCCGTGCAACTAAAGAGACAAAGGTGGCTAGAAAAACTATATTTGCTGGGAATATTAAGCCGTACCTGACAAATCACGGAGCAAACAACCGTGCAGAATCCTCTTGTTCTCTTGCAGCCTATGTGATGGCGTTGCCACCGCGAGCAGAGTTGAGCTCCAGGGAGAGAGGGAGGGAGGCAGCAGGGGAGCAGCAGAAGTGGAGACCGGAGATGACCCATTGCACTTAGTCAAGAATAAATTCAAATATAATGACTCTGCTCGCTTGACCTGTGTCATTGATTTGTACTTCATAATAAAATAAAGGTGGTCCGTTAATTTTGAATCTGGATGTGGCTGTGAACTGTGGTCTAAAGAATGAAATGGATCGGAGGGTTGTTGTACTAATAATGCAATAAGATATGTTTCACCTATTCGTTGGGGAGTAGTAGTAGTAGTAGGACATATTTGTGTATGATCAGCGTATTGTTAGTGCCGTTTTCTTATAAATAAATAAATTACTGTAGGTTCTGTATTTTTTTGGCTAATCATGTGATGATGCGCCTGTCAGTAGTACTCCCTCCGCCTAGAAAAAAATTATAGCTAAACAGTAATTAAAAGTATCTCAAGTTTGACCAACTATATAAAAAAATATTGAAAAGTTATGAGATGAAATAAGTGCCATTAGATTTGTCATGAGATATACTTTTATAATAGTCATAAGTTCTAATATTTTTAACTATATATTTTGGTTAGATTTTGGGCACTTTAACTATAGAATTATATTTTTATTTTTTAACCTAAATTTTATTCTTTTGTGGAAAGAGTTAATTAGACACTAAGACAATCTTAAGATATGTTGGGAGGCAACATTCTAGATAAGCTGGCATAACAATTCCCTCTTAATTATACCCTAAATTGAGGTACTCTTCTAAAATAACTTATTATATGAGGTAAAATATAAGAGATCTGGTGGAGATGTTCTTAGAACCCAATCGCACCTCCATCCATTTCGGATTTTGAATTCTTCTAGCAAAGATTTGAATTCTTGGAATCAGCTCCCAGGATTTGCTGTTCATTTTTTTAGCTTGGGTAGAATCCAGAATCCAAACTAAAATACTGAACAGATCCATTAGCGTAGGTAACCTTCTGTGATGTTTCGCCGATAGTGAGCATCTTGATTTCTTCCTTCCCAAGATTCCATGGTGCGGCTGACATCACGTACCTACGATGGCGACTTTCATGGGCACCATCTAGGCTACAATGCAATCTCTCTTCAGTGAATAGGCTAACCAACCTTTATTGTACACAAGGAAAAAGTGGATGAAGGCTAATTGTGTCCTAACCTTTATCGTTAATAACTTAATATACATAAGGAAAAGGTGGATGAAGGCTAATTGTGTGATCGTGCGCCTGTCAATAGAAAGACTAATCACAAAGTTATCGTCCACATGTAGTTTTTCAATGTATTTCTGCGAAAGTTTCATACTTTTTATTTAGTTAAAAAATAAATTAACACTACCTTCTTGTATCCTTGCTAGCCAAGGCACGGACGAAGGCATGTGAAAAATGTAGTAGCTGCCGCCACAGCCAGACAGCCAGGGCTGGACAGCAAAGCAAGATCAAGATTACAGTTTACTCTGATTGTCTATTTTATTTTTTTACATCATCATCTAGAACATCATATTTGTTTAATTAGATCTTTTATGCAATCTAATAAAATTTATTGAAACATTTTATATAATATTTTAGAAATATAATTAAAATTAGAAAAGTTTGATTTAGGACAAAACTAAGCAAATTTTTGTTTTTGAGAATAAAAGCAAGTGAATCATATGCAGACAAAAAGTCATGCAATGACTTGTTTTTTCTTATACCACAAAACAGCAGCTACAGTAGCAAACAAGCCCGAACGACATGACCGTCGGCACACAATGACAAAGATTGTGGGCTTAGGTGGCAACTGAATATTATACAGAGTTATTTGGGCCCACTGTGCATTATGATTTATAGCTTGGAGATGATTTGTGGGAGGAATTCCTCAAGTGACTGATGAAGATAATATCCTTTTGAGTAAACCTTTTACAGAAAAGGAGATCAGAGAAGCTCTTAACATGATGGAAAAGAACAAGGCTGCAGGGCCTCACAAAATTCCAATTGAGTTCTATCAAAGCTGTTGGGAGATCATAAAAATAGATGTGATTCAATTGTTTGATGATTTCTTTAATCACAAGATGGATGTTAGTAGAATTAATTATGGGATTATTACTCTTTTACCAAAGATCAAGGATGCTTCAAAATTCAACAATATAGGCCTATTTGTTTATTAAACTGCCTTTACAAGTTAATCACAAAGACTCTGACATTGAGGTTTGAGCAAATTGCTGGAAAACTTATTCATGACACTGAAACTGCTTTTATGAAACAAAGAAACACTATGACAGGGGTGATGTGTCTGCATGAAATTCTACATGAAACTAAAAGAAGAAAAGAAGTTGGGGTGATTCTCAAAATCGATATCGAAAAGGCATATGACAAAGTCAATTGGGAACTGTTATTTGCTTGTTTTGAAAAGAGAGGTTTTGTATGAAATGGTGTTCTTGGATGAGAAAGGTGGTTACTGGTGGGATTGTAAGTGTTAAAGTAAACAACAACATAGGATCTTATATAAAAAGTTTCAAAGGTGTCAGACAAGGGGATCCGCTTTCCCCAATTCTTTTTAATTTTGTTGCTGACTGTTTAACAAGGATGGTCCATAATGCTCAGAAACATGACTTGATTACTGGTTTGATAAGTCATATCATTCCTAAGGGTGTAGCTTTGTTGCAATACGCTGACAATACCATCATTCTACTAAAACATGATTTGGAGGCTGCTAACCATATGTAGTTCTTGCTTTATCTGTTTGAAATGTTGGCCGGTCTGAAAATTAATTTTAATAAAAGTGAGATTTATATGATAAATGATGAGGGTGATTTTGGGACAAAGTATGCTGACATTTTTAACTACCAAGTAGGACTGTTTCCTATCAAATACCTTGGGGTGCCAATCAGCCCAAGTAGATTAAAAGTTAAGGATTGGATGCCCCTTGTTGAAAAAGGGGAGAAAAAAACTGGAAGTATGGAAGGGTGGTCTGTTGTCTCTGGATGGAAGGAGAACTCTTATTAGTTCAAGTTTGAATAATTCACCCATTTATCATATGTCTGTGTATTTGCTTCCTAAGACAATCATTGATAAGATGAAAAAGACAAGAAGAACTTTTTCTGGTAAGGAGGAAGTTTGAAGAAAAAATATCATCTTGTAAAATGGGAAGTTGTTTGTAGGAGTAAAAGAAAAGGGGGCCTAGGAATTAAAGATTTGAGAAAAATGAACTTAAGCTTATATGCAAGTGGTGGTGGAGGTTAGAAACAGAAGAGGGGCTTTGGCAAGAAATCATAAGGTTCAAATATTTAAAAAACTCATCTGCTTTGGAGGTATCTCATAAAATAAATGACTCTGCAATTTGGCATGACCTGCTGAAAGTTAAAGAGATTTATATTTTGGGTAGGAAAATTAAAACCAAGAAAGGTAACTTGACTAATTTTTGGAATGAGCCTTGGGTGTATTCTGAACCAACAGGGAAAATTGCTCCTAGCTTGTATATCTTATCTGAAGACAAAAGGTTAACTGTTGAGCAAGTAAAATCTGGAAAACCTGTGTTGTTTAGAAGATGGATATACCCAGAGTTACAAACTGCTTGGGACGAGTTTTATGATTGTGTTCTAAAATATTTCTGTAGCAATGAAAATGATGAGGTGACTTGGATTTTTGGAGGGAAAGGCAAGTTTTCTGTAAAAACCATGTATGAGGCTATCACTAGTAATAACTCTAGTAGATATCTTAAGTGGGTCTGTAAAAGTAAGATTCCTGAAAAAGTTAAAATATTCCTCTGGTTAATTGATTGTGATGCTATACTAACCAAAGAAAATTTGATGAAAAGGAATTGGAGTGGTAATCCAACCTGTGTATTTTGTGATTGCATTGAAACTACATCTCATCTGTTCTTCCAGTGTTCTGTAAGCAAAGTAATCTGGATGGTTATAGATATTAGCATTGGTGCTGGAAATTTACCTTCTTGGTTTGATCAATGTTGGTGTTGGTGTGAAACTTGGATGCCAAATGGCAAGAACTTTTTTGCATGGGGGATTGGGGCTGTGTGCTGGGCGATATGGAAGTTCAGAAACAAGGCAGTTTTTGATGGCAATTTGATCAAAAGTCCTTTAGAAATCATATGCTATATCCATGCTCTGATGGTGTACTGGTCAGGGCTTTATGATGCTGGCGATCAAGATCAACTCAAGGATGCTGCCAAGACCATGCTAGAGACTGCGAAGAAAGTCCTGAAGACTCAACCAATGAACACCGGCTCCTGCTACCTGACACCTCTGCCCAACCGAATGGTGATGTGCAGTCATGAAGGCTTGAAGCTGGTGCGAGAGGTACACCGGCTACATCGTGGTGGAAGATCTGCTGAGAACTCTATGAAGGTTTCTGAGGATATGGAGTTGTTTGCTTTGTCTTCGTTGAAAGGCGAATGAAGAAACTGTTTCCTTTTGATAGTTTGAGTTCAAGAACTGTGTAGGTTGCTGGATGTAGTTTGTTTCGAGCCGGTTGCCTGTGAGGAGAACAAAGTAAGGTATTGCACGATAGAATCCCTGGTTTTCTCTCTTCTGGAGTTATCCCCAATCTGTAATATCCCCCTGAATGCTGTATTTCCGTTGTTTCATTGCAATGGGAATGGGTAAACGTAAACCCCGGTTGGAAAAAAAAAAATTGACACTTCACGCCCTCCGTTTATTTCTGTTTGTGACCTCTTACTTACTCGGTGGTGCTGATAGTGGACAGTGGCCGTACCGTCCACCCTCCCAATCAAGATCAAAGGGGCCAGATCAATTTGACGCCTATGGTTAGATATATATATGGAATATGATAAAAAAACATATCAAAACGATGTAGATATATATGGAATATGATACTTCACCTGGAGATAGAAGGATTGAAGGAAAGCAGCGATATGGTTAGGCATCTCCGTCTAGATTTGTGGTAGGGTTTCGCGGCAAGGTATATATTATCTACGGCCCGTTCCTCTCCTTGGATAGCGCCGTCTCCGCAGCCTCTGCCGGACGATCTCATCCCTGACATCCTTCTCCGCCTCGCGCCAGACGACCCTGCGGGGCTCGTCCGGGCCTCCGCCGTCTGCAAGGCCTGGCGCCGCATCATCAGGGACCCCGCCTTCCTCGGCCGCTACCGCGCGTTGCACCCATCGGCCCCCGTGCTCGGCTTCCTCCAAAACGGCAGCGGCTATCTTGCCCGCTTCGTCTCCACCACATCCTTCCGCCCATCCGCCACCGATCATCACAACTGTCACATGCTCGACTGCCGCCATGGCCGCGCCGTCTTCTTCGACTACAGCACCCTCGGCTCCTCCTGCTACGTCGTCTGGGACCCGGCGACCGGCCAGCGGCACAAAATCCCTGGGATGCCGGACGATGCCTGTCTGCACGCAACCGTGGTGTGTGCGGCGGGCAGGGACTGTGATGGCCACCGCAGCTGCAGCGGGGGGCCATTCATCGTTGCCTTCGTTGGCACGGGGCCCGAGGACGATTGCTTCGACGCACACGCTTGTTTCTACGCGTCTGACACCGGCGAGTGGGGTCTGCCCATCAACATCCACCTTCGCCGCGGCTTCCGGTACTTCCTCGACGATCGCCCCGCCGCACTGGTGGGGGACTCGCTCTACTTTCTCTGCGGCCCGACGATCCTGCGGTACCGGTACGGCCTCCTGCGCCGCGTGGGCACCATGGACATCCTCTCAAAAGGTATCACAAGTGCTGACGTCCTGTCGATGATGAAGCTGCCGAGGGGGATCCAGAAGCGTCTCGGCATTGGCAAAAACCATAACGTCGTCGTCATGGCTGCCGAGGGCGGTGGGCTGGGATTGGCCTGCCTGTGTCCTGAGACTCCCACCATGCTCTACCTGTTGGCAATGGAGACACAAGGCACCGTCGGTGAGGATGCCGCTGCCGGCAGCGGCATATGGGTGCAGCAAGGGGTCATCGATCTCAAAACGTTGCTCCCGGTTGGCAACCCTAGGAGGCAGCCATGTCTTAGTGGCGTTTCTCAAGACGCCAATGTCATTTTTGTAAGCACAGAAGATGGCGTCTTCAGCATCGATCTTGGGTCGTCATTGCAGGCGAGGAAGGTGTGCAAGATGGGCGTAGTTGACGACTGGATGTATCCCTTCGTGAGCTTCTACACTGAGTCATTGCTGGTATGGCCTCTATTACATATGTTTGAGCATAATGAGTTCATTCATAGTTTCAGTCAGTCAAGTAATAATCTGCTACAGAACTGTTAAGAAGCCATAGAGAATAATGTTATCACCCAACAAACAGGCAGTAAGCAACGTCGTTGCACACTTGAGGTCAAATAAAAAAATATTTGTATAATATAATGTACAATTATATATTATTATTACTATATCATTAGCTTATGCCTTATAGCAATTTTTGTGCTGGCTAAAGGTAAAAGTATTGCAATATTTGTCCTGTCCACGTATTTAGGAGGCACAATAAAAAAAATACTTGGCTTTTTGTGCCTCTTGAGTTTGTGGACGGGACAAATATTGTAAAGCCGAGGTTGAATAAGTTGCTCATATGCAAGTGTGATTGCTGATCCGTAGCTGGTTACCTCTTTCAGAAAAAAAAAGATCTATAACATGGTTATAAGCTTAATGATTTTTGGTACCTTTCAGCCGAAGCTAGCCAGCGGCAAATTGGCAGCGCCGGTCCAGAACCAGTGATCTTCGTATGGCCTGGCAAATACATGGAATGTAGCTTGGCAAATGGATCATCTCGCAGTCTGATGCCGTTTCTTTTGGGGAAATACAGTAGAGTTTAGTGGGAACAGCTTGTTTTAATTAATTTACCTTTTCAGTTCACCTTCTTTAAGATTTCCACTTTAAGATTTCAACAAATATGAGTCATTTTCAAGACACAATATTTTGGTCTTGTTGAATTCATCATAATCGTGTCTTGGGACAGCTGCTCCATTTCAATATTTTTACATATATTAAAGTAGTGTTGCAGCTGCTAATTTCACAATTTATGCACCATTTTGACTAATAATGGTGCGTAAGCTAAAATATGGGAGTTGTTGCAATAATCTGTACTTTCGAAAAGTAAAAGTTGTAAAAACTGGAGGGGCTCATGAACTTCATTTATGGAGTGTCCTGTTTTCCCTCTTTTAGGGTTGAGAGGGAGTGAGGAGATTTGTGAGGTTGATGGTTTGATCTACCAAGTTTATCCATCAGAGATTCACAAAAAAACGTTCATCCATCAGAGAGTGAAATTGGTGTGGTGTGAAGGCTTCCAACTTTGTTTTCCTTTTTTTTTCACCCGTTTTTCATCGACACAAGCTTTACTTTCATTATTTTTTTGTAAGAAACCGGCGTGGAAAGTTCAGAACAAGACCCTAGAAAACGATAGAGACTAGTGACAAGTCTACATTCTGCCGTAAAATTAAATAGACTAGTGACAAGTCTACAAGTGTCACTACGCCGAAAAAGCAACAAATGAGATGTGTCCATCAGAGACGGTAAGTCAGCCAGCGTCACTAATAAAGTAGTACAGACAGGTGATATAAAGAAGCGTCTCTGATATTAATTCATCGCCACAGGGCCAGTATACCTGTCTCTGCTAACATAATATCCAAGACCTGTCTAAGATATCAAAGACACGCGTCCTTGAGGCCCTTTTGTTTTGTACAAAATATCAAAGACGCTTTATAATTCAAAGACAGCTAACAATTCAGACATGTTTGATTGTAGCCCGTCTATTTTTAGTAAAATGTCAGAGATGTATTTATATAGATTTCCAGATGGCCCATGGGCCGGCGGCACGGCGGCACGGCACGGCGGCCACCGTGCCCGTGCCGGCACGGCACGAAGGCCGTGCAGTGCATGGGCCGCCGGCCTAGCACGCGACATGGCACGGGCACTGCACGGCCAAGGGGTCGGCACGGCCGCCAGGCCGCCGCCACTGCCTCCAATGCCTTCCTCCTCCTCCATGGCTCCATCGCGCTGGCTCCCTCCAGTTCTGCTCCCACCCCCGCCGGCCGCCGCTCACGGAGCTCCCCAGACCCCAGCCTCCTCCTCCCCGCGTGGAGCTCCCTGGCGGCCCGGCCTCCTCCCCGCGCCCGGCGTGGCCTCTCCCTCCCCGCGCCTGGCGCCTCGCCATTCTCCTCCGCTGCCTTCTGCTCGGCGGCGGGCAAGGGCGTCGGGCTCCGCCGCTCCGGCGAGGGCGCGCGGAGGCTCCTCCATCCAGGCCAGGGCGCGCGGAGGCTCCTCCGTACGCGCGGACGGCGTGGTGGCTCCTCCGTCCGAGCTCCTCCGTCCGTCCATGGCAACGCGTTCCTAGAGGAGCTCTGCGAGACGGCGCCGTCGCCACCACCACGCCGCACTCCTTCGGCGCGCGGCGAGCTCCGCCCTTGGCTCTGCCCCGAAGCTCCGCTGCCGGCTCTCCCAGGCGCTCCGCCGTGCTCTCGTGCTCCCGTGCCGCCCGCGGCACGCCGTGCTCTCGGCACGGCACGACGGCCCATGTGCCGTGTCGTGGGCCGGGGGGGCATGGCAGGGAGGGGGCACGGCACGGCCGGCACGGCGGCACGCCGCGACACGGTGCAGTGCCGTGCCGTGTTGGCACGGCCGTGCCGCGTGCAGTGCCGTGTATATGTATTGAGACTTACACGTGATGAAGAAAATACCAAAAGCAAAGTTGTAGACCTTGACAATATCAACAACTTTGTAGTTGAAACATTTTCATTTGAATTCA